>WEIT01021397.1:6605-32270 GCA_013389985.1 Dryoscopus gambensis
GCCCTCCCGGTAGCAGCGGGGCGAAGCAGGGGCTGGCGGTGGGGGAAAATGGAAGAGAATCACAGAATAGTTTGGCTTGGAAGGGACTTTTAAGATGATCTAGTTCCAACCCCCCTGCCACGGACAGGGACACCTTCCCCTAGACCAGGTTGTTCTGAGTTCTGTCAAACTTTGCATTGAACACTTTCAGGAGTGGGGCATCTACAGCTCTGAAAAAGCTGAGGCAGTGTCTCATCATCCTCACAGTTAAGATTTTCTCCCTACTGTCCAACCTAAACCTCTTTCTCAATTTGAAGCCATTCCCCCTTGGCACTTGTAAAAAGTCCCTCTCCAGCTCTCTTGTAGCCCCCTTTTGGTACTGGAAGGTGCTCTAAGGTCTCCCTGGAGTCTTCAGGCTGAACAACACCGACTGTCTCAGACTGTCTGCATAGAAGGGGTGCTCAAGCCTTCACGGCCCTCCTTTGCGCTCACTCTGACGGATCAATGTCTTTCCTGTGCTGGGAGCACTCTGGGTGGGAGGTCGCTCTCATAAGAGTGGAGTAGAGGGGCAGAATCACCTCAGTGGTAATGGTCACACACTTCAATCAACTTTATGGTATTTCCACTAAAGGTTTTGCTCATAAAAGGAAGCAGTATTTTATTTAAAATTTGAACTGTGACATCTATAAGTAATTTTCTTCTCCACAGATGAGCAGGATCAGTGGAAGGGAAAGCAGGATGGTGGTGTGACATGTCCCTCCTTGCTGTTGCTTGTGCAACACATGTAACTGGTGGTGTAGCTGTGGCTGCTTAGAAAGGTGCAGAGAGACAGCGTCATTTTCTAGTCATGGCTTTGGACTTCAGCACTCTGGGGTTGTCATGGCCCTTGGTCCTGAGTGCCAAATGCTAGAAGGGGGTCTAGGTGTAAAGTAGTCTGAAAAGAACCAGTGCAAGAACATGCAAAATCAGCTGTTCTTTGCACCATGTAGGTCTTTGTAGTTAACTTGGAGGCAGGAGAGTAAAAATATTGAATGGGACAAGCATTGGAGCATATCTAGGCTTTAATTCAGGAAGTCACTGGGCTTTATGGTGCCCAGTGCTCAAAGCATGTCTTAATTGGAACCTCCCAAAACTCGCTGAAGGCAAAGCTGAGGTATGAGAGCAAAATGTCTCTAGAAAAAGGATGAGGTGCCTCAACAAGATACCTTTTTCTTCCCCCCCTTCTTTATTTTGGGTGACTATGCGGTATTTGGTTCTGCTGAAAGGCTTCATAATTACATGGAGTAGGTTGAAATAGAAATGGAGTTCCTGTCAAGTTTGGGATGCAGTCAGGAAGGACTGTTTGCTTAGTTAGTGCGTGAATGCTCTGACACTGAAAATCAAATTTTATTAATAGCTTTAATGATCTGAAGAATTTATAATTTAGGTAATTGCCTTCTAATTGTGTGATGTAGAGACAAAAATAAAAGATGGGTATATAAATGTGAAATAGCAAGTGGAGAGATATTGAGCTTCTGTGGGGTTCTGGCTGGGAAAGACTGATTGAATTTGAACTGTTTTTTGTGTAATTCTGTTTTTTCATTTCCTGGCTGTCAGTGGCAGTTTGTGACACAGACCAAAGCCCAGAGAAGTCAAGGGACGTTTTTCCATTTTCCATTGATTTTTGTGGGCTTTGTCTAGTCTCTTAGCCAATTATGGTGTCATCCTATTGAAACAAATTAAAAAAAATAATTAGTGTACAATCGTTTGGATGCTTATCCCAGCTGGATTCATCTGGCAGTTCTCTGCATCACTGTTTATATTCCTTAGCAACCACAAGTCGAGTGCTCTGTTTTACTACTGTGTAAGAAGTTCTGTCTTTGCTGTCTTTGTTTATTACGTGCACACTTAGAACAATAAAGATTCGGTGCAAGTCTTGCATAATTCATGAAGCATCGATAAGGTCTACATATGGCTGTTGTTAATGTCTCCTGTCATCTGAAACTGTACTACCTCTTTCTAAACTTGCTATGTGCTATGTCCACTTATGTGTTAAAAACCCCAAACAACAAACAGAGCAAAAAAGCCTAAAGCAATTTGATTTAAGAAGAACAGGGAGATTAGGTAAATATTGTTACTCCGCTGTTTCCTTCTTCCTTAAGGACTCCAGGGTATTTCTTTTAAGAGGCGGACAAAGGATCGAGACAGTAAACACAAAAATTTAACTGAGTTGCTGTTTTTGCAACTGTATCAACAAAGTGTAAATCTCTCCAAGAGGCTGCACTACAGCCTGGGATCCTATACATTTTTCAGTTTTATAGCATGTTTATTCTGTATTATTTGAGCGCCCTGTTTGAAGCGACCATTTCACACGGTGAAACGTGAGTGTCCGACGAGCCCGGCGCTGTCTGCAGAGGCCCGAGCGGGCCGCGGGGCTGCTCCCGAAGGCTTGAACCTGGCGATGCGAGCGATGCTCGGCGGAGCCGGGCCCGCNGTCCCGGCAGCCAGCCCCAGCTCCAGCTCCGGGGTAGGAATTCCGCCTCAGATCCTATTGGCAGCTTTTGTTTGCCTGCAGTTTGGAGCTGTGATTAAGAGTCCTGCCTGAACAGCTTGGCTACCCGCGTTTCAGCGAACGGGTTAAATTTCGGCCGGTAATGCCACTTGCAGTTTAGGGACAACAGGACTGGCAAGTGGCGCTGTCAAAATAGCCTTACGATGCGAAGGTGGGAATTTTATCGTGACGAATTGGAATGGCTGCCCACGAGAAAATCGCGTAAGACCGGAAAATGGGGAAGTGTGAGATCAGCCATTTTAAACATTAGAAGCAAATTGCTCCTGCCAAGGGCTGCCTTCCCCAGGAAAAATGCTGACTTCGGCAGCACCTTTATGTTTGCAGAACACCCCCTGTGTGCAGCAAGCCATCACCGGTGTGCAGCAGCCACTGAGATCAGGAAGATCTCAGCAGTACAGAACAGTTTGAATCTAGGATGTGAACATCCACTGACACAATTACTGCAGAGATCAGAAGTATCTGGTTTTCCTGTGGGAAGCTAAAACTGCTAGGAGTGTGTTGGCTCTGGAGACAATTAGTGGAAGAGATGTGAAGTTAGTTGTCCTTTGGCTTGCAAATTATTTGAGTGATTTCCTGACTTCTGTCTGTCTTTACTGTAAGCTCTTGGGAAAGTAACATTTCTATTCTTCCTTTATGTCGTGCCTTTTTCAGTGGAACTCTGATCTTGCCGGATCTAATCAGAGCTTCTGCAAAAGAAGTAGAGTGCTGCCATTTGCTCCTCTCTCTCTGTGAGGCAACTGCATGGTTGTTTACACAACTATACTACATAGTTATATACTATGGACATGTTTATAGTATCTTTATCCAGGGTTTTAAAACTAGATGCATTCCTAAAATGAGTGAGGGCTTAGGGAAGAGTGAAGATTGATTCTTAAACAGGTAGGAATCCTGCTGCCTATCCAAATAAAATTAAACAGCACCCTAGTCTCACCTGTATGGTTGTTGACCATCTCGGTGTTAGGAGGACATCCTGATATGCTTTCTGCTGCTGTTCATGTTATTACACAAACACTAACCCTTTTTATTTTATTTTTTTTTTTTTTGGTAATAGCTAGCTCCTTATTATGCTTCAGATGCTGTCAGATGAAAGTAGGAGGACATCCATGATATTCATAATATTTGTAGCAGCTGTCAAATGATACTGTCTTAGAGTGGAAGATGTGCGGTTCTGCAGAGTGACAGCTGTGGCTTGTATATGTTTGAAGCAGCCCTCTCTGCTTGAAGGGTGGTGGCACCCAGACATATAGCAGTCTTACTCTGATTGATGACCTTTTTTATTCTCCTTTTTTATTTTTTTGAGTGTACAAAGCCTGTCATCATTGCTTCCATCTTTGCCTTTTTATCCAGTCAAGCAAAGGGGACAGCACAGTATCTAGAACAACAGTTTTCTAGATATTCTAAGAAAAACTATAGAAAAGCTGACTTTCACACTAACATATTCCTCAAAAGCAGTTGCTTGTTCCAGAATGTGTTCCTTTGATAGGATGTCTAATACAATGAGATGTTTGCCTTACACATGCATCAGACATTCTTGTCCCTCAAAAAAAAAAAAAAAAAACAAAAAACAAAAAACAAAAAGACTGATATTTTTCAGATCAATTTGTCCATGCTATAGAAGCTGAAATTGGATGGAGCAAAGATCAATAATGTATCCAGTTAATACACTAACGTATAAATGAAATTAATCATAAGAAATGAAATGACTTCTCCTGACAATCTTGAGATAAATGCTATTCCATAATACCTCAGTCCTGTCAATTTGAATTTCTGTCATAGGCAAACAGTTGCTGACGTGAACTTTGTTGTGTATATCTCCCAGGAAGAGGGTACTCACTATTATTTGCAACATATGTTATTCCCAGGGCTCAACCTTTGTTATCCATTTTCATTTAGTGGAGGCAAAAAGGGTTTTCTCCCCTGGCCTAGCATGTTCCTCTGTTCCTAGCAAGGTCACATGTTTGTCTGGTGCAAGTGTGGCATGGAAAAAGGAATGATCCTAAAGGCAGAATGAGATAATGGAAAAGTGAAATTGCTTCATTCTTGTTATTGCCTGGAGAAAATATACTTCTCAGGTGTGGTGACAAATGGTACTAGAGATGTGTTGTTTCTTTTGTATTTTGAAGTTTCTCTATTCAACATGAAAGAATTTGCTGGTTTTGTATCTAGTTGTCTTCAAATTGATGAAGATACATTTTTGTTGTTAATTCTTGATTAAAATTTGGCCTTTTGTCATGAGAGTAAGTTGGGCATTTATATATTAAATTTTAATTTCTGGTCCTTGCTTTTATAAACATAAACCATAGTTCAGACTACTCTGTATCCTACTGCAAGCCAAATTTTACATTCAGCAGTTGCAATAGAATTATGCATCCGTTCCTTTAGGTTTTGTTCTTAAGAGCTATGTTTCTTCGTGTTCAAATCACATCTGTAGTAAAAAGAAAATTGTCACTTCTGGGAACAGACATCTGCATGTGTTACCAGAGCAGGTGTGGATAAGCAAGACCCTCATATCAATCAGTCTTACAGTGCTTATCTGCCTGCAGTCATTACATGGCTCCAGAGATGATACAGAATTCCTAAAGCAGCCTGAAGGTGCTTCTGTCACTCTGAATAGACAAGGAATCTGGGGAGATTCCCTGATGTAGCCTTTGCCTTTGAAGAATGACAATTTTCTCCTGTGTTATGTGTCCCATAATATGCAGAGTTAGTTTGATATACTTCACAATTGTTGCATGTAACTAGGACTCTTTAAAATTTTGGAAAACTTGTTGAAAAAACATATTTTATATTTGTAGAGACTTATTGAATGGACCAACTCCATTGCCTAACTCCTAACTTCCCTAGCGGTTTTTGTTCTAGTATGTTTGTTTTGACCTATTATGTTACTGTGCTGGGCATCATGCTTCCCTTGCTGTTGGCCAATGTCTTCGAGATTCAAACCTAAGACAGATCAGAAGCTCCAGAAACTGCAGTCTGTCCTTTCATGTAAAGACTCTCTGTAATGCTGACAAGAAGTTAATCTCTAAAAAAAGGTCAAGTGTTCTTCAGTGTCCTTAAAGAAAGAAAAATCCCTGACTAGGCAGGAATGGCGAGAACTGAGAAGGTGAGTGCCATTCATTTATGGGGTACTTCGGGGTATTTTTTCCTCAGACCGTCTCTCATTTTTGTCTTCCTTTGCTCTTTCTTAAATGAGAATATTCTCAGAACATGCTTAAAGCCTGAGTTTCTTTTCTGTGGACAATTGCTACATGTGGCTACTCTTTCCTAATGAAATTTCTAAATGGACTCTTGTTCTGATAATGCTCATTTGTTAATTCTGGTTGAAATAAAGTCTTATTTAATTATGACATCTTTTTCTACTCTGTAATTCTTATTCAAACAAATGCTGAGCCCCGCAATTCCAAGAGTGAAAAATATGCATTGTTGTGCAGATTCTTGGGCTTCTTTCCATGCAGGTGGTCAAGGGGATCCTTCCTTGTAAAGTATATTCATATCTGCCTGAATGCTGAAGAGCTGTGGGAGCTTTGGCCATCATCTCAGTTTTTTCCTTCTTGCCCCTCTCAGACACTTTATTCCTCAGCCTCTTGTTTCTCTATCGTGCCTTGCTCTTGTACCTACAGCTCTGTCATTGATTTGTTGAAATTGTCTCATTTTAGTTCCTTTTTGTGTCATGTTCTTTCATATCACATGGAACAGCTTCTTAGTTAAAGCAAACCAAATTTCTCCTCTCATTTCAGAGAAGATCCTTAACCTTAGCTATTTGGGTCATAACCAGGGTATATTTTATTGTCTACATGTGGCTTTGTGCAAAGTGTCATGGGTTTTTTGGTTTTATTTTTTTTTAACTAAATTCTTCCTTAGGCAGTGACAAAGTGTTTTCCTGCTGCTGTGTCTAATGCTGTAATGCATAATATAACTTTCATAGGACAATCAGAACGATGTATTATCTGTTGGAATAACAAGACAGATGAAAGTAAAATTATGAGTTCTACAGGTCTGGTAATCCTGGAAAATCCTCCTTTAGAGATGACAGATTATGACTGGACAAGGTTATATTAATTTATCATCAAATAATGAAAGTTTTAGGAAAGATAGTTCAATATTGTTTTTAAATAGTACAGCCAGTTTCTTCTGATGTTGAACTCCTCACTTTCAGTTTGTAAAACAGCTTTATTCCTGTGTCAAGTGAGTCTTCATTGTGCTATCATTGTTTAATGTATTTTGTACTTAAGTGTTTGTGTCCCAGACAAGTTCCTCATCCCTTTTCCTTCTGGCTTATCTGGGGCATGATACAAAATCCTCAAAGAAACAGCCTCAGCCAAGTTCATTTTTATGATCTCGGTTTGTAAATCACACTAGCTTTCTGTGTTTTTTCATACACCACTAAATTTAAAAATGATAAACAGTTCTGCAAGCATCAACAATCTGTGGACTTGTACCTCTCTGTCAGCACATTCAGCAGAAGCACTTGCATTCACAGAAAGAATGATAAAATTGACTGTATTATATAGACTATGAACAGCATTTTAATGGCCTTTTAGCATTCACCAAAAGCTCTTAGCTCTGCAGTTGCTTTTGTTTTGTCTTTTGTTTTTATTGCATTCATGCTATAAATCACTGCTTTAAAAATGCGTTTAGAAAGTGTTTTTTTCCTAAAGCTGTCAGCAATTAAACTGTAAAAGTTAACTTCTCAGGAGTTAGGTTATATAAATTAGTCTGATTAATTACTGAATCTGAGACAGAGATTCGTACAAGTAAGATGAACTGTGGAATGAGGGAATTAAATCTAGAAAACAAGAATATTTATAAGGCAAATTCAATAGATGACATAATAAAACAGTTTTTTTATCCCTAGAATATGTCTGAATTTCCTTAATTTCTCTGAGGCATTAAAGTAACCGTTTATACAACCAGGACATATTTTTAGAGTAACTCTGGCTAATGCTACATCTGTGTCATGGAACTGTGGAGAAATACAGAGGGAATAGTCTGTTGCCAATGCTTATAGATTGATCTTTTAGGGCAATATTATCTATAAATGATGAGCTGTGTTTGTGAGAGTGTCCTTGGGATTCTAGGAATTGTGAATCAAAATTCTAATTTTTCATTTAAATTAGAGAAATTCTTTGTGGTGTGCAGGAATTCGTGGGAGTGATTATCACATAGGTGAGACAAGTAGCTGTTTGGAAAGATTGATACATATTCTGTGCTTCCCTGAAGTAGCTGGAATTAGGATCTAAATGAATGTACTTTTGCTTTTAGGAAAGTCAGATATTTCCCATGCAGGCACTCCAGGCTGAAACTTTCAATAATGTTTTAGAAAACTGGGCTTGTGTTAGGCACAAGGCAAGCATGCTGACTTCAGCAGATACCAGCTCTGCTCTGACTACACCTGCCACAGACAGAGAGCTAGGGGTGATACACATATATAAAAGTATTATTTAGAAAACGAATCACCTTACTGAGCGTTCTTGGGATTTGCCCGCGGGTTCTAGACATCTATCATGTTCCATGGTATAGTGTATTATCCATGGGTCTTAGGGATTTATGATTATTTTTCAAGTCACTAGAAAGCTAAACTGCCAGACTGAAGGAGCTTTGAAGTTTTCTCTACTTCATGCTGCAAACCGCTCATGATTCCAAGAAGGCAGCATGTGTCTGATTCCTGCCTGTCTGTCTCTGAAGGACTGTTGAGGTGCTGTGCTGGATATTTGCTGTTGGACCTTAGACTTGTCAAGTTTGGTAAAATATCAGGATTTTTAATCTCCGCTATTTTGATGGACAATGTTGCAGCTCCTGAGGCTTCCAGGGCTGTACTGTGTTACACACGCTTTCAGGATTTCCTGGGGGATGGCTTGGGCCTTCCCCAGCTGTTCGTCCCCTCGACAGTTCTGACTTCTGCGGCCTGAGTCTCTTGGCACTACAGCATCTAGACGTGGTGAAATACTCTTGAGAAAGTTCTGTAGCTGAGCTTTACTTTTTTAGGGGTGGAGGGGGGAAGGTGAATACTGCATATACCAGGCTGTGAGCCTGTAAGAGCAGAAGAAGTGAGAGTTGTAGGTGAGGAACTGTAAACATTCCCATTTAGATGTCTGAATTGTGGCCAACACTGAGTGGAAATAAATCTGAGAGCTGGAGGTAAGAGGAATGTAATGTGTGAGATAGTTTTACATTTGTTTATTAAATGAGTTCCTCTGTCAAATGCTTTCCAATATTTTTCTCACTCAAAATGAAAATTAACAAAAGCTTCAAAATAGAAATGTTACCATACATTGATCTGTTTCTGATAATACCTCCTATACCCTGTCTTCTTACTTATTTCAATATTGCTGGAGTTTCCTAAAGGTTTTTTGAATTACCTACTTGAAACATAATTTTTACTAATCTTCCTCTGTAATCTATCAATACCATGTCAAATGAAGTCTTTGATTTGGATAAAGCTGCATCAAAATTTTGAACTTAGCTTCATGTGAAACTGAAAATTTTAACATCCCCTACTCCACCCTCCCAAGTTCCCCTTCTTGGTTTGGTGGCTCTCTGTTTAATTCATTTAGTATTAAATGGTTACAGATTTTGACATATTTTGGGTTTGTTTGCTCTCAGTAGATAAAGGGAGAGACTTGGTTACATAATATTTCAGTATCTTCATGGTGACATTTTACAGATATGGTTGAATATCACTGAGACAACCTGAAAGCCTGACCAGTTTTCCTAATTATTTTTTGTCTCTTGCAGGAGCAGTGAGCATACTCTATAATTCTGGGACTGAAAATTAAGTGAATCTTGCAGAAATTAGCAGAAAGGTCTTGAAATCCATGGGGTATTAAAGTTGGTGGGGGCTTAATGGGAGATTTTAAAGCCTGAAAGTGTGCTGTGCAGGGCTGGATGGTTCAGTGGGAAGCTGTCCAGCTGAATGCTCCTGCTTACTTGGCAGAAGCAGAAGTGGGAAAAGCCTTAACTTCACTGGCATGTTTTTCAGATCCCTGTGCATCTTTAATTACTTCCCTATTTATAGAGTATCCAGAAGAATGCAGTATTGCTAATAACCTGTCATTTAAAAAGGTTTTTTGCATAACTGGTCACTTCAGAAGGTTTTTTTTTCATTTTCAAAGGATACCTTTTGAAGCTCTGAAAGGCATAAGCCATCTAATAGGATTTTCACCCCTGCTTTAAGGAACTGATAGGACTAGCCTTGGTGGAAGCAGTTTTTAGACACAATTGCCCTTCCTTAGGGGAATCTTACAGTTTCAAGCAGAAGCTTCCTTCCCCAACCTGCAAATAATAGTTTCAAGGCGGAGAATGTTATGGCACTAAATAATCAGAGTTCTGATGTCTAATCTAGTAATTTTCTCCCTGTAATTTGTATCCATGGCATTTGATCCCATGAGAAGAAATTGCAGAAAATGTAAATTCAAGCCTCTTGCCTATCTATATTTTCCATATGAGTGCGTAGCTGGACTAAGGTGCTGAGATTTGCACTGGAAACTAAATTTCAAGTAAAAAATCAGTTGTTATTGGAAGAAGCTGCTTTGAAAATTTGATCTTGACAGCTCATGAAGATTTTTGGTTGCTAAATAGTATGCATACAGATTGTGGGAATAGTATATTTTTCTTGTTTGAGAATTACTTGTAAACTGATTATGGATCGCTTCTGCCAGGCTGAATTAATTTAGAAGATGATTGTATTTTGAACATTTTAGACAAGACATTCACAACAGTACAGAAAGTGATTTTCCACTATTGCACTGTCAGCTATTTTATTTCTCTATTTTTCAGTATCCCTAGAAGATGAGCCAATTATGGTACTATATATATTATCAGCCATGTTAGTCTCTGCTTTCCACAGAGGTGGTCTCCTTTGCCTGACTGTCAATTAACTTTTCTCTGTGTGGGTATAATCTTGGTTTTACAAGTCCCTGGAAAACTGGCAGTAAGGTTTCAATAAATAAAATTGTTAAAATGCTGGCTTACTTAAGGTCTGTTTTGTGGAGAATACAATATTACAAGAAAGAATTTGAGATTTGAGTGATGTATTAAGAGTATTTTGAAATTTTCCAAAAGAAAAGAGGATAAACTCCATCATTTTAATAGAATTATTGTTTATAACTGATATTGCAAATTCTTCTCCTTTCACTCTGGAGATACTTTATACTTCTCAAAAATATGCCATTGGCCTATTTTCCATTTACCTATGTTACATTTGTCTACCTTATGTGCTTTGTAGCAGTGTCTTGGGTTAGGAAAAGTCACCTAAAAATACTTTTATTCTGGTGAAGTCTTGGAATTTTCTGAAGGGTTTTCTCTTCTTTTAAGCGTATATAATTTTTATCTAGTAGTTTAACACAACTTTGACCAACATTTCTTTTCACACCTCTGAACTGGTTTATATTGCTTTCATTCACCGGACCATTGTTGGCTTTACCGTGGTCAACTCCCAGCCTAGATTGAACCGGAAATCCTGAGTTTTCAGGTTTGAAGTTCTCTCACTGTTCTGTAAATTGCACTGTAGTTGTCTTGGGGTCACTTTATGCTGTTGTATCCCCTATCACCGCTCTATGCCCAGACATGATTCCTGTGCCTTTCTGTGCCTTTAAACTGAGCCCGAGAGAGGGGAGAGGAAAAAAAGGGTCAGACGAACTTTTCAAAGCAGTCTGTGCTTCAGGGTCACTACTCCTCTGCGTTCTTCGGCCCCGGGGAGAAGAGCGGAGGAGGCACCCTTCCTGCTTTTCAGCCAGGTTTTTCGGCTCTGTTTCTTCGGAGAGAGAGATGGAGAATGGTTTTTCTGGGACTCTGGTTTCTTTTTCCTTCTCTTCTGGACTTGTTCAGAACACCAGAACCCCACCGGGGGACCTTCCCCCCACCGGGGGACCTTCCACCGGCCTGGAGGGGGCCCAGGCTGACCCAGCTCCGAGGAGGAGAGAGACCACACCCACAGAATTGACTCTAAGGTCTTTCAGGTTTTCTCTCCACAGCGAGAGATTTTATTATTTAGCATTATTATTCTTTACCTGTGTGTTTGTTAAATAAATAGTTTTTTTCTCTTTCACATTCCTCCAAGGAATATTTATTTCCCGAACCTGGTGGGGGAGGGGCGGCTATAACCTGCCTGTCTTTGAGGAGATGCTCCTATTGGACGTTTCCCTGAATTTGGCCCAAACCAGCACAGTAGTACATTCAACAATAACTTTTAAAGATCTTGTAATCCTTTCCTGTGTCTTAGTAACTTGTTAAAGATGGGAAATGGTGGCCTTGTGTCACTTCTCTGCCGAGGAGAGAACAGTGTCTGCAGTGGCTAGAACAATAGTGTACACAGCACCAAATATTAGTTGGAGTGCATACATTGCCTTCTTGTTTTGCATTTGTTGTGGTATCTGAAGTAACAAGAACTAATTACTATTGATGGCAGCATGCCAGCGGCTGGATGTCAGTCCTTGTGTTCAAGGTATGCTTTGTAGTTCACTCTCTGTCTAAATTCTTGAGGCCTCCTCCTGCATCTGAGAGCTTTTGTATAAGACAAAAGTAATAATCCTACAAGAATAATTAGAATATGCCTGAGCTGCAAAGACTGAGTTTCATAGTTGTTTGTACTCCAGTGTTTGCTTCCAATTATAAAGCATAAAATGAGAAGGCTCAGTTTTTAGACTCATTAAGTCAGAGTAATTTAACACTGAGCTCTCTCATCCTCAACTTCAGGGGAGCAGTGTGCTTTGGTGAACAGAAAACAAGTCATTTTTTTAGACTCTCTTTGAAACAGGTTAACACAGGCTCTAGAGGAACATAAAATAGCTTGGTCTGTAGCACCTTATTTTCTTTTGGCAAAACTTTTTGTAAAATTTCTGAAGTAGAACTTGCAAAAAAATAGTAAATGTATAATAATGTAATGTTTTACCCTTCTTTGCATCCAGATCACGCTTTTCTTCGTGTCATCTGAAGATGCAGCTGTTCTTTCACATAGTTGATTCATGTCATCCACAATTAAAATGTCCTAGCTATTTAAAAAATGCTTCTCAGCATGTCTAAAAAGGTTGTCAAAACAATGGCTTGTTCACAGTGAGAGAAAAGCTCTTGATGCTGTACAGAAGATTGATGCAATGACTTGACTAGAAAAATCTGGTTATATCTGATTTCAGATGAAGTCATATTTTCTTGTATCTTGATGGTTAGTTTAAAACCCTATCTTCCTGATTTAGAGCCAGAGATGGTAAGATACACCTTATTTGTGATTCTTGGGTGATGCAACTTATTTACAAGTGCATTAATACTGATGTCATTCAACATTGCTGTTTCTATCAAACACTGCCTTTTTTTCCCCCCACCAAATGCATAACTTCACTTGTTATAGGTATTGTAGGATATGCAGTCCAAACATTCTAAGCTCCAGACATTTGATTATTGGTAAAGAAAGTTGTATTGTTTCTGTGTTTACTGAGTCCTTTGAGGAAAACAACACCATGAGGCTTGTTCTTGGCTACTTGGTAATACTTGGGCATTTCTAAAATATAGGGAAAAAAAGAGAAAAGCTTCATTCAACTTGATGAGAAAATTGAATTGTCACAATCCTTATCATAATAAAGTTTTAGTAACATAGTTCAAAACTTCTTGCTTCCTTCTGAAATTCACTATCTCAAACTGCACACACATGTATCCTGTACAATGTGTGGGGAGGGTTCTGCTTATGAATACGGGGGTCCTGGTGTACAAACTTCTAACTAAAAAACTAGCAGCTGTATTTCTGTCCTTGGTACTTATTAGGATGCTTACCTTGTAGGGCTGCCTAGCTCCAGGTTGTGGCAGTGTGTTTTTTGCTGTAGTTCAGAACCCACACTTCTCTCTGTGAAGCTGCCTGGCAAGCAGTGGTTAGACAGACTACCTTCTGGAATATGGGAGGACAGAATCTCATTCCCTTTGTCTGTGGAAGTTCCTGATTGTGAATTACAGATAGTTTGTGATTTGGAGGCACTCTGGTGGTTTTTTTTTTTTTTTTTTCCCCCAGTTTGAAGCTGCTCCTCTCTAAATAGCACAATTTGTTGTGCACTGGCTGGATGTCTGTGACTGTTTGTGGGTGGAGGGTTATATAGATCCTTGTTAGTGAAACGCAAGCATGCACTGAAGCAGGAACTGGAATCCAGCTTGTTGCCCTAATCAGTAGGTCTGGGGTATGTACTTCTAGGTGGGTCTGGGGTATGTACTTGATAAACCAGCCTGAATTTATATTTTATTTCCTTCTAAACTGAAACAGCTTCAACTGAAGAGTTTTGCATTTTGTAGGAGTTGGTCAGTAAGAAAGATCCCTGCAAGCTGTACGTTTGTAGCAGTGAAGTAGCTAGACCACCTGCCAGCCGTACTGCAAATGAAGAGAGTTGCATGGGGTTTTTTGTTTGAACTGTTTCAAAGTATTATTCACAATTAAAGATTGTGAATTTTGAATGGGGGAGGCCACTTTTTTTTAGCAATGTGGAAACAAGATGCCTGAATTGCACTACCAAGTGGGTTTAGAGTAAAGTCATCTATTTTGCTTTTTCAAAAGTCTGGTTTGTGTGAGGAGATTTGTTAATCCTCTCTATATATTTGTAATTGACACTTGTATTATTAAGGGGCAAACAGAAAAACCCCTTGGGGCTCATGTGAGTTATTGTAGTTTCAAGATGCTTAAAAATTGAGCACCAGAGTTGAAAGCATTGCTATGTCTAGGCCCTTGAAAAGAGCAAAGTACCTAAATTCAATTAATATTTGATCTGGTGCACCTGTGCCTCTTAAGCCTGAAAGCTTTTTTGTGCTTCTAAGGACTAAACCATTCATCCCTCTCCCATTATCTGTTCTGTGCACAGATGTGCTCAGTGTGATTGTCATTGTATTCCTTGGAGATGGCTGCAAGTCAGTGTGGCAAAGGGTTTATGACATTGATGTAAGTTTTACATGAGGACTTTGAACAGTTGAGTGTTCGTGCTGCTCTTTGAATCCCAGTGACTCTACCATTTTCATGTTGCACATGGATGGAAGTTTATTGCTACAAACACTGCTAAATGGTCACTATTTCTTTCCCCTTTCCTTCTCAGTCTTCTGCTTGTTGATAAATATATGATGTACATGTTGACCATTTTTTGAGGCAGGCCATCATGATGATAAAATGCCTATGCAAATGATACTGATAGGGATTGGCTTAAGATGATGTGTTTAACCCAGAATATGTTCTGAATAATATCTGTTGTAGCTTTGGATGAATATACATCTTATGTAGGAACACCTGTTTACATGCCAATTGCATTTTTCACAGCTATTTTTTCACAGCTATTTTTTCACCTTATTTGAAGCCAAGCTGCTCATAGTCTCATTGTTTTGCATATCTGAATTGGTCACTTGTCTGTGATAAGTTACGCTAATTTGTAATGTGCAATACCAGAAAATATATCTCTGTTCATGCATGAGGCATAGTACAGGTAGCTGCAGTCAAAAGGAATTTGCACTTTTGAGTTATAAATATAGTACTTTCATGAAAACAATGGAGATGTTTCTCCTCCTTCATGGGAGTGTTTTCTATAGCATATAAAATAAACCAGCCTGAATTTATATTCTAGATGGCACCATATCCTAGGGTGGCAGTTTCCTGGTCTCCTGTGCTTCATGTCTGTCACAAGATTAGGGAAGAAATGAAGAATCACAGGAGAAACATAAAATCAAAGTCTACTAGGACAATTAGCAATCTATTCAGAGCTCATCACTGTACAAATTAAGATCGATTGCATTTTGCTACTGTCTTTAATTTAATGAGGGTAGCAGCTGCTCAGCTCCTTATAGGAGTCACAATATTACATGATTGTGCAGAGGGCCTTTGTTCATTTTTATCAGCACAGAAGGTAGTATATTCAGCAAGTAGTGTTTCAGGGGAAAAACCTGCCTCTACTAAGAGACTCTTCAACTACTCCCATAACTCTATATGACTTCCTCCCTTATGCCTTCACTAGTCTTCATTATTCAAAAACTCAGTTTGCTCATTATAAGAAAATATTTTTCCACAGATAATGGGATTAAAGAGAAGTCAGAGACAAGTCAATAAACCATCATGAGAACCACAAACATAATCATTTCACAAAAATGATACCTGGCCTGCTGAGAACCACAGCTGTGTTTTTTGAGAGGAGAATAATGATAGCAGTTATCCTATTTTTGGTTTCAGAGGACAATATCGTAACATTTGCAGTTGGTTTTTAGGTACTTCAAAAGAGCTTCAGTTTGGTCAAATTGAGTATAAAGTGTCTAGGCTTGGTTAATTCTCAATTGCTAATACCTTCTGATAATGAGTTCATGGATTTAAATGCAAGTTTTGTTTTGAATTGACTCCCATGGAAGGGCACTCTCTCCATATGCAGAGGCATATGAGCATTTTTAAATTTTCCACAAGTGAGTATTGAAACCGTAGATGTCACAGGCTCATGTAGCTTGTTCTGAGATTCCTAACCTTGACACAAAGAATATCTGTGTTACAGGGAGACTAACACAAACATACTATAACTGGCTGAATAATTGGGTTTTAAGGTTCTGATAAGGTCAGAAACTTTTCTCCACAGCTTGAGTAAGTCAAAATGGGAACACATTACTGTGTGAAACTGACCTAAGTGTTTGACTAACATCAAGTTTAAGGATTTCATTTTGATGCCAGATGTTTGTCAATGTATGTATTATATATACTAAAATATTCTACATATATATATATATATACACACACACACACTTCAAAGGTTAAGGAAGCATGCCACCGTTCAAAATTCTACGATGTTCTTATAAAGGTTTTTATAGGATGAAAAAAACCAGTGTAACTGACAAATTTGCAAAGCATTTTATATTCCAGTACATGTTTGTCTAAAACCAAGGGGACTTTTTTTTTATAGTCTAATGTAAAGTCCTACTCTTTAGAGTACATATATACTGCCAAGATAACGTATTTCTGTACTGTGAAGGAAAGGCCTGAATCCTTTCTGTTGCAGGTATTATTTCTGTGATACAGGAGGCTTAGGCTTTAAGGGTTAATTGCTGATTGCAGGTATTGCTAAAATTTTGCACCTGCTTGCTGAACAATGTATTTTGCCTGTTCAATACTCCGTGCGCTTGCCAAGCAGAGGGGAAAGATGTAAGGGAGAGTACAAGACCACTGATAAAGGGAAGAAGACCATGACCAAAATCCTGTTCTTGAATCCTGGAACTGGCTTGGGCCGGCTCTGGGGTTTGAACTTAGGCCAGGAATTCAGAGAGTATGCACAAGGAGGCAAGGTAAAAAGTTCAACCTGAGGAAGAGGCTTTTACTTCATCCTGAGACCCCTGCCCACAACCACGAGGAGGCACTGCGCAGACACAAGCATATGGAAATGACTTTTGACCTCATTATAATATGAAGCAGAGATAGGCAATGAATATGTATAGGTGTATTGTGTAATCTAATGCATATGTAACTTGTAACCAGGTATATTTTAATCTGAGTGCCATTGAAGGTGTGCATGCCTTTGGAGGAACGATCCCCCATGCACCTCAGCCGATTAAACATACCTACTTTACAAGTTTAATTAGTTGCGGAGTCTGAATTCCGCGCATCATCTGCTTGGGAAAGATTATGGTGTGCTATCTGTGTTCACTCTCGTTTCCTGTCTCAAAGGAAGCTGTGGAGATGGGCTCAAGCAAAGGGCCTGGGGTCTAGGCTATATTTTGCATGGTCCAGAGAAGCCCAAATGAAGTGTGTCTTGGGCAGATGGTTTGAGGCTGAGAATTTTGTTGCTTTCCCTTCTTTTGTGTACTTCTGTTGAAGTAAAAACCCATAAAAGAAAGTGATTTATCCATTCAACTTGGTGTTGTTACAGACAGAGCTTCCTCTGAGGCTTAGAATGTTTCTGCACAGACAATAGGCAAAGTCCAGCTTGGAGAGGCAGGTTTGTTTGCTGATGTGCTTTTCAGCCCTGATTCTCCCAGTCTCTCACTTTGGGGAGGTGGCTGATTAATGCTTTGTTTTTCATCTCCTTGCTCACGTTTCTTTCCTGTGAAAGCTTGAGGGCAGGAGCCATGTGTGAGGTAAGGTCTGGGTGCAGAGAAACACTCCAAGGCTCTAACTGTTGATTGTAGTCAGACGGAAGTAAATGGTGGGTTGGAAGATCTCTATATGTCTGAAAATTTTTTATTCCATATGTAGGAACTCTATCATTGTGGATGAGACTATGTTTTGGATGAAAGTAGGATAGCTAATTTAACAGAGGTGAAACACCCTGGTGTTTATGATCAGGGAAAGAAATTGGTTCAATATAAAGGGACAAAATACATACCTAAGTAGAACACAATAGGAGCAAACTCAAAATTCATGTTGAATACAGTTCTGCTCTTCAAGCAAGGAGCTGGTTTGATCATTTGTTTAACGGTAGCTTTTTAAGTCAAAGATGGAAAATAACACAGACTGTCTGACCCCTGAGGTAGCTTCAATCTCCTCTTGAAAATAAGGCTGTTCTGTTCTATACCATATTCTCAACCATAATAGCACTTGTATTCAGATCATACTGCCTAGCTAATCATGCTATCGAGTGAATCTCTTCTGTCCCTAAAATCAAAATGTCAGCATACTCTAAGCCCTTTTCTCCTACTTGAATTATAAGTGCTAGTTTGATTCTTGAATCTGTCCTTTCTCTACAGAAATATTTGGATTTTAAAATGTGGCTTTAAGATTTGGGACATCACCTCCTGAAAATTACCATTAGACTTGAGGCATATCCTGATATTTCTCAGGGCGAGTAGTTAACAAAATAGAGGGCAGAGCAACCTTGTCTTTGTAATAGGAATAAAGTGTATAATAACTTTTGAATTGGTATAATTTTATTTGTATAATATATTCAGTTCTGTTTACATACTTCATATTACGATCATACCTACTTGAACAGGAAAGGACTTCATAGATTTTGCAAGTCCTAGAGGTTCCATCTGATTTTTTTAACTCTCCAAAAACAGGAATGTCATGTATAAAATGTATTTGATGTGACCTAAATAATAGTATTACACATGGTTTCCCATTAAATACTTTTGATGATATGCAGGGATCTGCATGTTATCCCTTGTTAGTTTTGGTTGTAAGAGAAATAAATCATTAAAAACTGTGCTTTGCACTACACTGCTGAAGTTAATTAGAAGTTAGTAGTTTATAGTCAAGGACTTGCAGAATCAGTAGGCACCTGATCCTGCACATACTTTTAGCCATACTCTTTTAAACAAAATCATAATTTCAAATAGAAACATATTGACTATATGTAGAAACCTCAAACTCTGCTGGAGTAGTGCAGTATGAAGGCTCCGGGATGTAGTATGATGTAGTATGATGTAGTATGATGTAGTATGAAGGCTCAGGCCTATTATCTTGGCTAACTAGAAAAGGCTGTGGGGAATGAGACACAGCTGAATCAAGGGTAGAAAAGCATGCTGTGTGACCAGCACGCATATATATATATATACATATATATATATACACACACACACATATATCAGGGCTCCCAGGGCTGCAGTGCCTCTCGGCTCTTCGGAGTCCCCCATGAGCCTTAGAACAGAGTAGAACCTTTGTGCCTCTTCATTTTGCTGATAAACATTATAGAATGGTTTGGGTTGGAAGGAACCTTGAAGACTATCTAGTTTGGGGGGTATCATAGCAGGGACACCTATTAGACCAGGTTGTTTAAAGCCCTGTCTGATACATCCAGGTATAGGGCCTTCACAACTTCTCTGGGCCACCTGTTCCAGTGCCTCAGTAACTCCACAGTAAAGAATTTCTTCCTAAGATTTAATCTAAACCTACCCTCTGTCAGTTTGAAGCTATTTCCCCTTGTCCCATCGCTTCATGACCTTTAAAAAGTCCCTCTCCATCTCTCCTGTAGACACTCTTTAGGTGCAGGAAGGCTGCTAAAAATATATGTGGAGGCTTCTCCTGGCCAAAACCCCCAATTTTCTCAGCCTGTCTTCATTAGGAGAGATGCTCCAGCCCTCTAAACATCTTTGAGGCCCTTCTCTGGACTTGCTTCAAGTCCACGTCCTTCTTATTTTGTCGGTTCCAGAGCTGGATGCAGCACTCCAGCTGGGGACCCATGGGAGTAGAATAGAGGGGGAGAATCACCTCACTTGAGCTGCTGGCCATGCTGCTTTTGATGTGACTCAGGACACAGCTGGCTTTCTGGGCTGCAGACACGTATTGCTGTTTCATGTCAAGCTTCTTTTCACCCAATACCCCCAAGTCCTTCTCCCCAGGGCTCAATCCTTTCTCTAACCAGCCTGTATTTGTGTTTAGGATTGCCCCAACCCAGGTGCAGAACCTTGTACTTGGCCTTGTTGAACTTTATGGACGCACCTCCAAGTGTGCCCAGGCCCCTCTGGATGCCATCCCTTCCCTCCTGCGTGTCCACTGCAGAACACAGCTCGGTGTCACTGGCAAACTCACTGAGGGTGTGCTCAATCCCACTGTGCACGTCAGTGACAGCCATGTTAAAATGGCCTGTCTCCATACTGACCCCTGAGGACACCACCTGTCACTGATCACTACTTGGACGTCGAGTCATCGACTGCAACTCTTTCTGTGTGACCATCCAGTCAATTTCTTATCCACTAGTGGTCCATTTGTCAAATCCATGTCCCTCCAGTTAAGAGACATCCTCCTACCCTGTCATCTTGTATCAGAATAATAATAGCTTTGCAGAGAGGTCTTGCATTTCTGGCCCGTAAAATTCCCTGGGGAGTGTCTATAATTTTTAAACAATTATATTAAGGACAAATTTTACTAAAGAAGCAGCTGTTAAAGCACTTTTTCTTGAGTGACAAGAATGAGAACACTCGCTTCAGGCATCCTCTGTGCCATTCTCTGAAGCCTGTTTATCTGTACAATGTCTACTTTCCAGGACCTGTGAAGAAAATCTCTCTTTCACAGAGTTTGTAACCTAGTGTCCTAAACCTGCATTGGAATTTAAGGAGCAGAGGGCTGCAGACTTGTTTCCTATTACTTTTGTATTTGTCTGCATAGATGCTTATATAGGTCAGGCTTTCCAAACTGATCACGGTTCGGAAGTGGGAAGGCGGGCAAGTGGGAAATGGGAGAAACATTGCTGCAGTTAAATTTGATTTTTTTTTAAACACCTCAAGAGGCCTTGGGCTTTTTTCCCTCCCATGTTTTTCCAGCAAACAGAAAGTTGATGATTTTGTCTTGCAGTTTCCCCTGAAGGTGTAATGGTTCAAAATTAGGTAAATGGATGTAAAATTGTGACAAAATCCATATCATTTTATGAAGACAGGGGACTTGACCCTATACTTAGAGGTATATTTATATTTATTTATATTCCAGTTCTTAGAAATACTCTTGCTTCAAGAAGGACTTACTTCTTTTATGTGACCACATAAAGGTTTTGTGTTTTAGATCAGCTTTGCCAAGCAGCTGACAATTGTTATTCCTTAGAGTGACTACTCAGGAAAAACTGTGTTTTGTGCTTTAAACCAGAAATCCATCATGTGACTTGTTGTCAAAGACTTGCAGTAAAAATGGCTTGTCATTCCATTTTATTTCTTGACGTTAAGGAGTTTCAGTTGTTAAGTGTTAGTGAAAGCTGAAGTTTACTTCCACTTACAAGAAATGAGAGCTGTGATCACAGTGGAAAGAAACAGTTGAAAAAATGAAGCAAAATTCTTAAAACAAGAATTGCACCTGGCTGAAATATCAGTGAGAGATGTATTTGGTTCTTCACTTTGGACTTGTATTTTCCTGACTTTAGGTGAATGAGGGAAAAAAAAAATCTATTGTGTAGCATTGGTATATAATTTGCTCATCTGATAGGGAAGAAATTTTAACCAAAAACGAAGTAATCAGTGAAAGAACTTTTGGAAATATCCTTTTGTTACCGTTTGATGTCATTACTTATTCATGCAAGTAGGTCCCACTCCAGTGAAGAATCTTTCTTGCAATGAAGTTGGGTAGAAGAGCTGTTCTTTTAAAAATCGAAAATAGTTAATTAGATGACATTAAAAATACTAATCCTGTTATGACTATGATTTCAGTGATACCACTGTGATGCTAGTGAGTCTCTAGGCAGTTCTGAGTATGCTGTTAACACAAATATTGACTGAACATTTGACTGTGACATGAAAAGTACTGTAACATATATGGTGAAGCTCTGTATATCCATTATCTGATTTATAGCTTGTCTCCCATATATTGGTAACTTTGGCCTTGGAAGGAAAATCTGTTTGGCAAGGAGGGGGAAAGATCCTCAGTTTCTCTATATAACCTTGGAAAACTGCTTCTAGGCTGTTGTGAAACAGCGTAAGTCTTTATGCTTAATGCGGAATTATATGTGAATGTTGCTTAGTTTTCAGATACCTGACATTCAAGGAAGATTGTAAAGCTTGTCTGTTATGTTTCAATAACCCTCCTGACCTGCTGCTCTCCAACCATCGGATTTACAAAGGGCATGCTTGCTACTGCTATTCTTCTGTTTCTCCTACATGAACAATTTGGCAGAATGCATGCAAAACCTCAGCCAAGCAGAAATAAGGATAGATAACTGCTTTGCTCCTCACTTTCTTCCCGGGGGCAAATCAGATACCAAGATCCTGACCATGATTTTTATGTACCTGTGGGGAAAATGCCTGACGAAATCCTGCTAGAAGGAGAACAAGTCAAGCATGATAAACCACTGAAAACCAAACAATTCTATTCCAGTGACACCTGTTTCTTCTCCCTGTTTTCATTTCTGAAGAAGTTAAATGATGAAAGGACTATGTTCTCCCCCTTCCAATATCACATTAATACTGGGAAAGACAGTGCCTGTGTTATGGCTTTCAGTGTTTTCTGTAAAACAACTATGACGAGTAAGACCATCAGGAAAGAAAGATATTTTTTCTGATGGACTGTGCTTCACAATTGTTTAGTATAGGAGACTTTGAGGAAAGTGTCTTTACCAATAATAATTAATTTAGTATTCTGGTTCTCATAATGCAGATCATAAGGAAAAAGGCATGAATTTCCTAAGAAATTTTGGGTTTGAGCTTTAAAGCATCAGACTTAATAGTTCTTGTAACTTGTATCAACTATGAGTAGAGACTCATTGTTAGGCCAAATATGTTATCCTTTCACAAGTTTTGTAGAGTGTCTCTGTAGACATTGAATCATATTCATATCCATTTTTCTTGGAGCTTACTGAATTATTTACTTCACTGAACTGCTGTGACAGTAAGTCTCATAAATTTATTTTGCCGTACATAAAAATACAGTTCCTTTTCTATATCACAAGTTTCTTCACTAATTGAGTTCTGCAAATTGAGTTTGTACAACATCCTAGCTGGCCACCCATTAGGCAGTGAGGGGTGAAGGGCAATAAGCTTTCCAGTGTTTTCTGTCCATTGTTGTAGAGTCACTTTCTGGCATTACTGTGGAGCTTAACAATTTTGAAGTAAACACATTTTTCAGATTGATGTCTCTTTCCCCTTTAGTAAGCCAAAATTATGAATTGTTATGCCTTTTTATTTTTTTTTTTGCTTTTAAATTTTAAATATTTATTTTTGGTTAAAATTAGTTTCTAAAATACCTATATTCAATAAGTCTTCATAGGTAGTCTTTGCATGTTACTGAAATTTATGCTAAGGTAATAAAAATCACACAGTAAAAATTCTATTCTAATAGGATTTTGGTGTCTATTTTGTAAGCTTACAGAGCTGGAAACACCATGACATCTACTTGATATGTGCATGAGGAGGGATAAGATTAAACCAGAAAACCCTGTAACACCAGGGAATTGTCTTGACTTCAGAGGCTTACATCTCAATACCTGAATTGTGAGTGAATTCCTATACTTCTGTATCAGATATCTACATATCTATATTGGATATGTATATCAAATATCTACATATCAGTGTGTGTGATGGGAGCTAAATACCAAAATAGACATTGGCTTTAAAATGTTGTTTTTGAGGAAATGGTCACCAACCAGTGACCATTAACAGCAGTTAAACAGCAGTGTCATATCTCTAATTGTTTTGCCTTTTAAACAGCTCATTTTTAAGGTGTCTGACCACTTAGAGTAACATTTGTTGTGAGTGGAAAAAAAACCCTCCAAAATATTTTGTACATAAATTAGGGAAGACAGGCTTTTAAGGGGGCCACTTTGGGTAAGTAATTTTAGAAGACTTAACTCTTTAATAAGGCAGTTGGAGTATTTTTTTGGAAAAAGTAGGCATGCTTCAATATTGATTACAGGTTATCCCTTATTTTTCTGTTCATGATTAGCAGTCACTTTGAGTCATGCAGGAAACAAATTGAAAGTCATTTCTCTTAAGCGTATCTGTGCAAGGATGTTTTTGGAAGCTTTACGATACATCATTACTCTAACGTTGTACGTATCAGGAGTGACAAGTCCTGGATGTTGTTTGAACAAATAATCTTGACAGTGAACTTTTATCTTCCTCAAGAGCTGCCTTTTCCCAAGAACAATTTCAATGTACACTTGCCTAAGAATTATGCGGGTTGCTGTGGTTGCAGTTGGGGTAAAAGGGCTCTGTCGTTAGAAGGATCTATCTAGGAACACCAAATGCCATATCTGCTACTTACCTGTGCTTGGCTTGCGACATACCCAGTGCTACTAACCATGTGGATCATTAGGGATACAAGTATCAAGGGTGATGCAGGTTCTGCACTGCATTTGGAATCCAGCTCATGTGGAAATGCACATGGAGGAATCACAAGACTAGAAAAGGTACATTAATATGACACTGCTAGTCCTGTTGATGGACTCCTTGCAGTCAGTGCTTATGGCTCCAGTCATTGTGTGTAGATTTCTTTTTTTTTCCTGATTTGCAAGCCGCTGTCACTGCTGTGAAGTGATTTAACACATATTCATTGATTTGTTCTGCAGATGGACATGTACGCGTGCTGTTGTTCCACATATCAGTGGCAATGTCTGTGTCCATTCTTAAAAGTTCAGGGGTAGAAGAAGCTGTGTATGTGCATGTACAGGGAGTTGGCATGAACAGCAACTGATGCATATGAAAGGGAAGGTAAGAAGGCAGTAGAATAGTTCATGGCTCAATTGCCTTTGCCTCATCAGCTGTTGCTTGTCCCTTCAAACTTAAGCAGAGTTATCCAAGAGCCTAGGAGAAATGTCTATATTAGCCAGTCTGTATCCCATTTTCAGCCAAAGTGAAAATGCTCACTGCAGTCCACTTTTGAAACTTTTATCTGTGATAGTCTGAAGCAGTTTCACAGTATAATTATTTCACTGAGGAAAGATCTCCATAAGGAATTTATTTTAAAAATTTCTCTTCTGGTCTTCATCATTTTACTTCTATTTCTTGTGTGTCACACTAGGTAGATTTCCTTCTCCTTAGAAGTTCCATCTATCAAATATTCATGGATATTCATGCTCACTCTTCACTATTAGATAGCGAAATTCCATGTGTTTAACTCCTAATCTTTCCCCATAAATCAGTTCCTCACTCTTATCATTCATGCTGCTCTTTGCAGCCTGGTGGTGAATATTACTGGAGCTGCACTCAGCCTTTCAAGTGGAATTACAGTTAATAGACGTAATGGTAATTGTTTTTCTGCAGTGTGGTTTTAGCTTCTGTGATCACCAGGAAGGCTTTATAAACCACCAGTAATACATTCTCAGGTCTTCTTACGTTCCTTCTTTGTACGATTGGATTGTTTGGGTGTGTTTCTATTTCACTTAAGTTTCATCTCTTGTATCTCAGCATGATGCACACATGATTTTGCTAATAGTGATTCCTGGTGTGTGGCTCCAAGGTGGCACATTGTTCCTTACAGCAAGGAAGAACTAGCATTTTTAATGTTAAAAATAGTATTAAATACCCTCAAACTCAAAGTATTCCATATACAGTTTAATGAGGCAATGCTATTGTCATCAGCTGAGAAAAATTTCCTGTAGATTTTGCAGCTTATGAATGAAAAATACTAGATTACTGTGTGTTGATTTTATTACAGTAATGAATTGGAGCAGTTTATAGTTAGAAGAAACTTAGGTTTTCAGTGTGCTGCCTTTAACTCTGCTTCTTCTCTTTATTTTAAATGGGTCATTTCCTCCTTTAAAGCTTAATTATAAAATCTTTTTAATCTTGGTTTCCATAATGGA
>WEIT01021398.1:904-28753 GCA_013389985.1 Dryoscopus gambensis
GCGGGCTCCGCGCACTCTCCCCGCCCTCCCCCGCGCACACGCGGCACGCAAACACGCTCCCACTCGGGCTCGGCACCCCGCACACGCACACGCGCAGCCAGCCCGGGCCACGGCAGCTCTGCGGCACGCAGGAGCGGGGCGTTTCGCTAGAGCAGAAGTCGTGGGGGTTTTTTTTAAAAAAAAACCTAGTTTCTTTTTCCCGCAGAATTGGCGGGTTTTGGGGAGCCTGACACAGCTCCGGTTACCAAAAAAAAAAAGGAAAGAAAAAAGGAAAAAGACAAAATTAAGGCTGCGGTAGGACTCTGAGCTTCCCCGAGGGCTGTCGCAACCCTGTGAATAGCCTGTGGGAAGCGAGCCCTTTCCACGCCTGTTCTCCCAAGCAGTTGTCTCCACATCTCAGTGGCCGTGGGGCATATCCCATAGACAGCCCATGGCTTTCTACGTTGCTCCCAGGCTATGCCCCCACCCCAGGCAACACGTTCACACTGCCCACCCACATCCGTGGTCTGCAGAGCCCCAGAGCAGCAGTTCACTGCAGTTTCTTCTCAGGTAGATCCCACACAGGAGGTGGTACAGGCAAAATGCAAAACTTTTCTTAACCCTGCCTTAGGTACTCCACTTTCTATACATATTCATAAATTTCCTGAGGTCACTCTGAGCAAACCTTTGAAGATCAACCTAATACATCTAATTTATATTACACAGCAATGGCAGCACGTCTGCAATAAATTGGAAAGAATTTTCATGGATTAATACATTCTAAGATTGTAATATCTGACCTTGGGCTAAAAGCCCTCAACCAGTAATTTCATAACACTTGTTGCTTTACAGCCTTTCACTCAGAATGACATCCAGCAGTGTTGACTTTAAGGCATCAGTAATGAAGAGTCCATCCCATCTCTTGATAAATCATTTCAATCATTAATTAGTTTGCTAAAAGGTGGATTTCATATTCAGTATCAATTTGTCTTATTCTCACTTTCAACCACCAGTTCTCATCATACCTTTATTAGCCTTAAGGGGACATAGTATTAGTGATTTTCTCCCACACACAGGGGCTAAGATTAATCACATTTTGCTTTTGTAAAAAAATAAGGCCAACTTTCCCTCACCAGAATCATTCCCGGATGCACTTCCAATGCACCTCTCCTTTTTCCACATGATGTTGAACTGGCTCTTCTGACCCTGTGACCTGCCAGCACTGGGCCATAAGATGCAACCTCAGCACCTCCCTCAGTATCAGCCAGTTCCATCGGCTGGGCAGGTTGGGAAACCTAATCCCTACAGACAGACCAGACCAGTGTGTTGCCCTTGTGGGGGTGTCTCTTTATGAAATCATCTACACCATGTTTTGAATCCATACTTCCTAAAAGCATCACTTACCTCCTTACTCCTGTGCACTTGATCTTGAACTAGAATAAATCAAACCATGAGCTTTTTATGTACAAGTGACTTGTCCAGCAGTTTGTCACCTGCAAACTTTCCAGCAACTCATTTTCCTCCAGAAAATTGATTATCATAACACCAAGAACATTCCTAGGATGCCAACAGGAATAGGTGCCATATTGATTTTGTGTAATGCTATTTTTAACCAGAATGTCATCATATGCTAAATGATGTTTTGCCATTCTCAACTTGATCTGCAAGTTTGTCTGTCAAAACTCATTTCACAGAAAATCATTCTGCACTGCTTGTATACTTTATCATTCCGTGATTTTCGCCAGTACTTGGCTACTAGGACTACAGCTACTTGGATCAATTTGGTGATCGTTTTACAATATGGGCAGTTTATTAACATACACACATCATCTCTGGACCGTCATCAGCTTTCCAAGATTTGGGGTTTTTTTGGAAGCAATTTCCACATTTTTGAGAACTCAGTCTCTCTGAAAGAAAGCTTGAGGCCAGGTTGTGTGTTACAACAGAATTAGTATCTTGAATATTATTAGCAACTGCTTGACATGCTTCTTTACTACTACTGCAGCAGCAAATGTCCCTTTGTTAGCTGAAGACTGAAATGCTTCTCCTTGCTTTTCCCAACACAGGTCAGAAGGAGTTATTGGACAGTTCCACTCAGTGTAAAGTTCAAGGCTTGCCCTCATGTGGGAGGCAGAGACCAGCTGACACTGGTGTCCCTGCAGTGCGCAGGGAAGGCCAGTGCTGGAGACATAAGGCAAAGAAATACATCTAGGAGCTGCAGAGGTCTGGAGTATCATTTAAACCAAGCAAAGCTGCACTTCAAACTACAGTATTTAACTAAGTGGTACTTCTGACCTTAAATCTGTTTGTTGCTGCATTCCCTGTCAGTAAAACAGGGTGCTGTCTTCCTTCTGTGAAGACAGATTAATAAGTATTAGAGAAACACCAGGAAACTTAACATTCAAGTTCTATAAAAAATCAAAAGAAAAAAAAAAGAAAAAAGAAAACTCACACTAAGAAAATAACTTTTATTTTTCAGTCTAGGGATTTGTTATGGGGATGCAAATAAGGTCATATATTGAACAATGTGGATTAGTTAAAGTAAGGCTCTCAAAATTCTTCCTGTGTATTAGTGAGGTGTGAAAAAGACAGTTTCCCCATCTTTTGTAAAAAAACCCAACAAAAAACCCAACAAAACCAAACAAACAAAACCCAAACACCCCCCACCCCCCAAAACAGGGAATGTATTGCAAGAAAATCATGTAATTAAAAATCATAGTGTAATAGACACACTGAGGCCAACTTTGGATTTCATGAAAACCTTTATTTCTGGCACCTAAGTATTTAGAATGCAATCCGATAGAAAGCTTCATGTTGTTCAAATCCATTTTTCAACACAATTCTATGCTACAGTTATATTTTGTAAAGCCTGCTTCTTTACAATTCTCAGCACTGAGAAATTTCTTCATTCTTATGTACTATGCTGTGTTTATGCATAACAGATGCCCAGGTAACAGCTCATTTTAAATAGAAGGAGGCCTAAAGGAGAGTTGCACCAAACTGCTTATTAAAGATTGTGTCAGACACAGCCACTTGCCCAGCTGCCTTTTTTTCCCCTTAGAAATCCCCAGAATGTTTTGCTACCATTGAATTGGTAAAGTGCATTTTCTAGGATGAAATCCTCTGAAGCAGCACACATCCTTTATCTGTTAGGCAAAAAGGCTTTATATTCTCATTTGGTGGTCTACATCAGACACCCTCTGCATCTGTTTATTCCTTGTTGGCTAAAATATCAGTTCACAAGAATTGTAAAACCTGCTCGCTTAAATCGAAAATCAAATGTTGCTTTCTTCCTGGCATGTTACCCAGTCATTTCAGTGCTTCAATCATGTGAATCCTTCAACCATATTTCTATAAAAACACTGTCAAGTATCTTCCTGCTAATGATCACTTCCAATTTCTCAGTTATTACTAAGTCTTCTCACAGTGTATGCACAGTTAACAATTTTGTCCTTTTTATATTTATATTTGCTCATCACAGAGTACCTAAGTAATTAATTTCACATTTAAGCATCTGTACTGGTATGACTTCCTTGACCACTTTTTCTTCAGTTGCAAGTTAAATATCTTCCAACTATGGATAAAGTCAAGAAACCCAGAAAACTGATTTCTCCCTTAACACCAACAAATAAATTGCATCTGCTGCAAGTCCTCTCCCACTCTGGGAGATGGTTTGATGCTACACAAAATACATCATGTAAACCCTTAAGCCAGCAACTCACTTCCTGTATGTATATTCCTGTATATTCATCTTACAACTTTTGGAGTTTGGAGAGGTCACTGAGAAGGTCCTGCCCTGTTCTTGTCTCCAAACACCTTTGCAAATCCTGGAGGCATGCAATTCCTGTCAGTGCTGACTGGGACTGGTCTAATTAGGCTTTGTCTATTCATAAAAATATCAGTGAGTAATGGATTAAAAAAAAAAAAAGATTGAAAACTGTTCATCTAGGCATAGTAATTTTAGTAGTGCATGTATGTGCATAATGTTTTTCCTCTGTACATGAGAAGTGTAAGAATACTGCAATGCTGTAATTCGAACCCAGCTATTGCTGTTGTGCCTCAACAGAACAGGGGAGAGCTCTGCTATCCTTCTTTTCCCTCCCTCCCAAGTGCTTTCCCACCTACCTCAGCTAACTTGCTAGCACAGAGTTCCATATTTGTTACAAGAGTATACTTGCAAAAAACCTGCACAGTTGCAAAGCATATACACACAAGTGCATGATCCTAACCCTACAGTCTCTCTGGACATCTTGATTGCTACGTCTTTATATCAGGGTATCAGGACAAAGCTCAACTAACTTCAAGTTAATCTCCAAATCTGAAGGCTTGGAGAGAGGCAAATGAAGATAAAAGAGCATCAGATTTTAAATTACCAACCAAGCACTATCATTGTGTAAGTGCCCATGTTTTCATAAACAGGAAATAGGAGCACAATCTCATCAGTCCTGGTGTTATCAACCAACATGAATTTCCCCTTGCTGTGCACCTTACCACTTCCTATAAATATAACAAAAATTGAACACAGTTTTTAGTCTCTGTTTCAGCAGAGCCAGCAAGAAATACTACTTCTAATTCATGTTGACTGATGCATGTACAATGATGACTGTCGTTCCTAGGCGTTTGTGCAAGCTCTAACAATCCCCCAAGATAATGGTTCAGTCAAGGCCACATATACAGAGATTTTAGTGGTTCATTTCTTAGAAGGAAGGTTCACGTACTGTCTTCTGTTGAAGTGAAAATCCACTCAGTTCTAGCCCATGTTGAAGACCCACGATTTTTAAATGAAAGGAAAATGGTGAGTGAATAAATGAAAAAAAGTCAAAATCATTACCTGATGATTTCTGATAAATATGATAATTAGGCACTGACTGTAGATGGCTTTCTAAAAAAAAATAAATACAGGAATACAAAGACTAAGAAATAAGCATTGATTTGTGACTGAAATCCTCCAATTTCTCCATTTCTATGAGGCATCCAGCCCCATGTCTGCTCAGGAGAACTCCAAAGTCCACAGTCCATTCCTCAGCAGGTAGCCCTGCCCTCTGCTGCAAAAGGAAGCCTGGAGATGTTAAAGGAAGTCTGAAGATATGCATTACAACTCGGATGCTTGATGGAGTCCTTCACCCTCCGAACCTGAAGTGAGACATTAGTACAACTCCAGTGAGTTGAAAAGAAGACAATGGTATAAAAGAATTAAAAAAAAATGGTAAGTAGATGGACTAAAAGGCCAACACAGAGGGAGCAAGCTGGTGGCATTGCTAATGCTCGGTGTTTGCTTTTGAACTCAAGTGTGTTTGTGTAGCAAATATGCAACCCAGGCTAGTAAGTTTGCTGGCGTATGTGAAAACATCTCAGCTGCAGGAAGCCAAAAACATCAATACTTCCCTCAAAACAAGGGCAAAGTGAAAAGATGTATAGAAAATATTATCCAGTTACTAAGTTTCACTTGCATACCACCATCTGAGGATGAAATCTTGAAATCTCAAGACTCAAACCTCACTGAGACTAGAGGTCAGTGAGAGCTTCAGCTATGATTCTAGTAGCTGGGCTTTTATCAGCTTACTAACACTGTTCAATCAGCAGTCAAGAAGGAAAAGCAAAAATTAACAGAAAATCCTTGCTGTTCTCTCATGCAGCCACCATTTTTGATTTGTGGCTCCACAAAGTGTAAACCACTGCTGCTACCAGGTGAACAGAAGCATTACTGAGTTCAGGAAACAGAACCTGAGACACCATAAAATAAAGCTGTCTTCTCCCAAGTGCTTCAGGGATCTGGGCCTAAGAGATCAGCAAAATGATTAAATGAAAACCACTGACCACAAGAAAAAAAAAATAGTTGATAAGACATCTCCCACTCTACTGAATCACAAAATATTTTATTAATTCTAATATCAATTTCATCAGTCCAGCCCACAGAGACAAAACTTTAGAGGTGCTCATAAAAACATTCTATCTACATGGTTTAGAAAGACCTTGGAAGAACCTATACATGTACCTCCTACAGACAGAAACCCTCCCCTCATACCCCAATCATATAAATAGGTACGCCAAAATGGCATGAGCTTATGGGGATTCAAAGAAAAGGCTGTACATTTTTTATAGAAACATGAACAAAAGCAAATAACAAAATACATACTAATCAAAAGAGATGCCAAGACTTTTGAGGGGAAAAAGGTTGAAGTTTTCATCCTTCTACACATAAGCATTCCTTCATCTGACAGAGAAAGACACTCTTCTTATGAGCTGAAGCCCTTCTAATCAACACGGTAATGCTGATGGTCCATGGCCAGATACATTGCTAAACACACACGACTTGTCTGGTCGGACAAGGCAGATCCCACGCACCAGGGCAAAAACCGTCCTGTATTGGGGCAGATTAGACCTCATGTTTTTAACAGGGCCATATGCAGGGTCAACTCATCTAAAAGGAGTTCCCAGACAAAATGCAAGTTATACCCGAAAGACAATAATTTTTCTATTAATATTACCTGCATTTCATAGAAATCAGTTGCAAAATTGTTTTTAAAATACAATCATTTTTACACGAATCATTTAGACACTTAAAATTTAAGATTCATTTTCTCTAACTGTAATTTTGAAATTTTTTCAAAAGAATTACTGGTAGGTCTTGAAAGTTTTATGCATATTGAAAATCCACATAATGTTAAAGTTGGTTGTGCATTGCAGGACACAGCCACATAGCTGGGCCCATGCGAATCTAAGTATCTTTTCCCAAAGCATCACCTTTAAATATTGTTGCCTTCTGCCTTTAAGAAAGATGAGAAAATCCCCATTTTACTCCCAAACCAATCTTAAGCTTAATCTTAATGATTAGAAACTTGTCAAGTGCTGTGAACATCTAAAATTGTCAGAACATTTAAGGTATAGTATTGTCAAGCATGTGCAATCTGTATGCATCTAGATTGTTATTTGTGCAAAAACGTGCAGACATACTCTGCTTTCACGTGTAAATCCACACTGTCTTCAGTGGGGGCTTTGTGGTAGTCACTTAGGGCAGAATATGGTCTACATTTACCTTCTTGGTATTTAAAAGATGAGAATAATTATTAACTACTATCTGTTAAAAGACTCAGCTGCAGAATGTTTTAGTAGAAAAATAAACATTTTAAGTTATTGGCAGATTAACATTAGTGCAATTATTTTGACTGCCTTACTTCCACACAGTAGATTAAAAAAAACACATTGTCACTTGTGAAAAGAGCCTAAGACACTTCAGAAGCAGTTATGTAGCTGCCAAATAAAGAGCAAAGGAGCAGATTCCGTGACACTTTATGAAGCTCTCAATACTTAGTGCCTTCTAAAGCTCCAGGAAACGAGATCCAAGGTTTGTAAACTAATTACAGTTCTTTCCATACAAAAATATATCACTTATGAGATTTTCAAAAGGCTGACTAACTGCTGACTAGAAAGAGCATATTTTTTTCTATATCCTAGACAACATCTGAATCAACTTCTTTCTTTGAAGAACCATTTTTGGTAGTCCGAGTTGGTACAAGGTCGTAACAATGGTGCTGGATTCCCATTGTAAGCGTTTGCCTCGGCTTGGATGCACTTCTGGGTTTGTGGGTGAAACAAGGTACCGTCCTACAAAAGACAGAAATAAAGTTTGCTTTTCAGATCTCAAAAACTGCAGACATATCACTGTGTTTTAAAGTAACAGAAGACATTTGCAACAAATAAATATCACACATATCCTTCCAATGGGGTCATGCGCTAAAGCCTAACTTGAGGATCTCTGAAACTTCATCAAAAGATCTTGCTTTTAAACTTATGTAAACGTACATAAACATTGCTCTAGAGTGACTCACGAAGTGACATCTCAGCCTGTAAAGGATGTGCTAACTTCGTTTGCTTTCATTGCCTTTTATTACTGGACCAGAACATGGCTGAAAAGATCAAAGCCAAGCACAAGCATTACCCAAATTTATCAATTTATTGCACATCTTGTAAGTAGAAGTTAAATACTGCTCATTAAGTGTAAATATAGGACATATTTTTAGCCAGAAATTTTCCTGTCTCTTCATAGGGTATATTTCCGGTGGAAAAAGTAAAAATATCTTAAGCATGTCCCTTGCCTGCAGATGCGTGTGGAGTTCACTTGCTTTGCTGAAGGGCAGTACAGCTGCCTCTGAGGTGTAAGGTCTGACAGGCCTCCACAGTCAAATTCCCTAAAGAACATATCTTGAGACTTCAGGCCCTTTTTTTACAGTGATCTCCAGCTCAAGTCTTTCATTCCAATCTAGGAGCACTGTCAGCTAAGACAGCGAGCTGCAAAAGGGCAGTGTAGCCAGCCATGGAGGACTGCCCTGCTCTGAGGCCACCCCTTTGGCCTGGGTGACACTCCCATATGCAGGCATTCCCAAAGCCTCTAGCAGCTTTGAAAGCAAATGCCAACGCCTTGTTTCTGAGCGTAGCCCTGACTCCTGTGGAAGTCTGCTCCTTCCGTCATCAGGAATGCTGCACTTAATTGCATCCTGAGCCGCAGCTCCTGATGCCCAGCACTGTGTGCTGGCTCACAGGCTTGCTGACAGACTCAGCTGCTGAATGACTTTCCTGGTTCTGTCATGATAATTCAATTTTTTGAGTGGATTAATCAGTATCCATCTCACTCATTTTTGACTCAGTGTTGGCAAGAACTTAATTCTTGCCAGGCTGCTGGGAAGGCTGCTCAAATTTTTGATTATGCTCCATCCATAAGGATAGCTGTCTGACACTACTATGCACAAAGCAAGAGAAATGTGGTGCTGACACCTCACCCTTCACTCACCTTGAAAGGTGGGGACTGCTGGTTTTGATTTAGCACAGCAGCAGAAGAGGAACTGGAGCAGAGCAGTGCGTTCAAATCACACACAGACACAAAGTGACCACAAAAAAGAACATTGTAAGTATTTCCTAAAGTTTCAGATGATAAAATTAATGGTTAGGAGTACAGTGGAAGCAGATGCATTCCATAACTTTTTTCAGTTTTTTTCATTCTCTCAATTTTAAAATTTCAGTTTTCTCAATTGCTTCTTGAAGTGATTGAAGATCCTCCAACATATGTCATCTTAGGGATTAATGTATATGATCTTGAGCAATTTTGTTAAAAGTCAGCATTAAAAATGAAACATCATTTATAAAGTCAGCCCTTAAACATTTTTATTTAGTGGTATCACTATGAGCTTCAGTCTGGACTAGATTTAGGGAACAGACAGTAATTTTCATCTTATTTTTCTAGAGTTTACCCTGCTACCTGTCACTGGTGGTACTATCCAAGTGTGAAATTTGTCAGCCATGGAGCCTGTAGAGTTTAGATGCATTATGCAGACACATTATGTAAATATACCACTTTGATATATTATGTGACCTTTTCCCTTAGCCAAATAACAACACTCCAGAACCTGACCAAGGCCATAATTTTTCATCCAGCTTATTTTCTCTCAGGCATCCAGGAGCTTCTTTAGAGATTCAAAACTACTAAACATAAGTTCTTCTAATATTATGTAGAGGCAGGTGCTTAAAAGCAGGAAAGAGCCTAAAGTAATGGTGGTGTGTGAAGCATTGGGGATATATGGTAATATAAATACTGGGAAATAAGTCAATGAAAAGAGAGCAAAGGTAGGCCAGCCATATGACGGGCTGGGGAAGGGTTATATTGAGGCACTTCAGTCTCAGGAGAAGACAGTAGGGGTGATATGAAAGAGAGAATGTTCCTAACCTCCTGGGTTTGTTAACAAGGGTGCTTTCCTTGCTCTCATCTTCCTGTTCTTTATGACTGGAATACTCTGCCTGCTACCCTGTTTCTGTGTTCAGATATTAAAAGCCAGAATAGCCTGTTTCTCCCAGAGACCTGTGCCAGTATTGTGGCCTGCATGATGTGTTTGCAGTAAGATAAAAATTAAAAAACTTCAACAATTCTCCTTCCACCCACTCCCAAAAAAACCAAACCCAAACTGGCACATTTACCTCTCTGAAAATAAACTTCTGGTTTTCAGGAACACTGTGGACATTTTCTTGACACAAGTACATTGTCAAGTAGTCAGTCCCTGAATCGACTGCTGCGCAGACTTCTGGTTGTCGTGTGTTGTAACGTATTTCATTATGGGATGTGTACTCGAAAAACTATAAACCCAAGAGAAGAAACAAAGGACAACAGTCATTTCATATGTACACAGAGAGTATTTATAAAGAAGCATACAGTAAGATACTATAACTAGGTTCACAAATAAAAGTTGCTATTGTGAAGGGAAATTCTGCCAGAAATATTCAAGGGTCCTTAACTTCCGCTGCCTACTATTTTACAGAAAATCAATCTCATCACAGCACTGCTTTACTCTGGCAGCATTTAAAATGCATGAAATGCTGAATAAATGTCCTGGAAAACAGGCATTCCAGCATTAAAGAATTTACAAAATTCAACTGTCATATTTGACTTTCACATTCTAGACCCCCCTTAAAAATAGGACGGAAAACAGTTTCTAGCCTGACAATACATCTTCTTAATTCAGTCATCACAAAGTAATGTTACTTTTAACTAAGGAGTTGCTCACTGCATAGTTCAAATGCAGTTTGGTCCAGGTTCATTTCCAGTTATAATGGTCATTTCCAGTACTAAGGATGCATGGTGATGACCATTTTATTCTCTAAAGTTTTAAGATATTATTTGAAGCAAATCAGTTACAGCTGCTTTTAAACATCAACAAAACTTCCTAAAAGACAATTTACTATCTTTGCTTGTTGTACAATATTCTACAGAAGTGTTCTGAACATGCTCTGAAACTCCTGGCTTCTGTAGCAGTTATGGTTGAAGACTTCCTTAAAATTTTATACTTATAATGGACATTTGCCAACTTTTGGACTTCATTAAAGAGCAGCAGAGTTTGAGAGCTGTTTGTATTTAGCATGCTTATAAATAATTTAGATGACTATAGTGCACGGATGTGTGTTTAGATCTGATTTAGATTATACTCAATAAAGTAGAGGAGAGTTTTATAAACATCAGAAAATTGCTTATTACCCATAGTACAGCTGCATTAGCAGAGACCAATAAAAGGATGAGTGAGAGAAGGAGTCCTCTTGTTTTGTTTCACCCCTGGAGACTGTAAAGCTTTGAGAAAGGGGCTGTACCAATTCAGAAATACATATACTTGAACTTACCACAAAAACATTCTTAACAACCACCAAGGCTAATAACCTTGAACAAGGAGTTGGAAACAGAGTTTCAGTATAAACAGGACTGTGCGATTACAAAGTCTGCAGCCATCCACTTCCAAGCATAAGAGCTCTGATCTAGACTACACTGATGGTAGTTGTTTCATGAAATTTACCCCTCCCATTATCACAATCAGGAATTTCTCTGCCAAGGTGGCTGTCACAGCCATACACCGACCAATGCTGCCCACTGCATCACCCTGTGGAGCCTCATGGCTTTTCTTTTCCAGCAATGATGGAAGTGACTGAACCCCCTCCCCCCCAGAATTCACCCGTTTGCCACTATTTATTTGTGGTAAGCCACAAAGGGAAATGAGTGTTTTGAGAAAGCAACATCAGGTTTGAAGTCTCCCTGCCGACATAAGACCCTGGGGACCATGATTTTCCCTTGAAACCTATTGCTAGGATCTGTTCCCACAATGTGGGTTGCACTCATGCAAAAAAAAAATCTCATCAACAACAAAAGAAATTGTGTGAATATTGGTCCTATTATTATTAATTTCCCTAATAGGCAGGAGCTATTCCCTGGCCTTTAGGCTTTGTTCCCAGGTTCAGTATTTGATTGGCACAGGGAAAACCCGCTACTTTGAGTGCCACAGTGATCTACAGGGACATGCATTTTAATCCTATGCCTTGTGAATAAAGAAAAAGCCTCAGTTCTGCTCAGTTGTGTGTGGATGGACACTTTTTACAGCTGCCACTTTCACAAAGCCATATTTAGAGCCTTGCTCGTTAGGGGATTTATTAGATATAATAACTCTTTAGCAATTTGTATTATAAGTGAAAGCCTGCGAGCTGCTGACTGCACCAGATGCATCAAGAATAAATGGAGCAGCTACTGGATCAGAGCACTCCTTACTACTGCCATCTGTCCTGAATGGTCTCTCAAGGACTCGCACCAGATTCCGAAGAACAGCAAGTAAAATCGTTAATTTCTGGATAACTTCAAGGAATGGGGTTATAGTACTAGCAACCAAGCACTCCTGCCTTGCTGCCCAGTGAACATAATACAGTTCATCACCCTACACTGCTTCAAACTGAATAAATACTTCAGGCTTTGGGCTTTTCCAAGCTCTGGTAATACATGGAATAAATCTCTTCCTCCTCAAAAGATAAAGTGTTTTTTAGTTCTCTTTTCTTGCATTCTGTCAGCAGAAAGGAAGCATTTTCAAACTAATCCATGGCCCAGTAACTAGTAGCCTTACTGCACTTCTTTCTTTCTGAGAATCAGTAGATTCCCTTAAGTGCTATTGGGAAACTTGATGAGGCCTTTTTCCCAGGGTCTTTGGCTTCTGGACAATCTACAGGATATGCCTCAGCTGCATCACTGTCTCACTGGTACTGGGGCCAGCAGCAGATTTCGGCTACCTCACTGGACCCTGAAACACACTCTCATCCTTCTCTGTGCCTGGCTACTGCTCTTTTGCATGCAAGAGAAAGTTTGCAATTGATGGGTAGGACCAGCAGAGAGGTTAGCAAGTCTGATATTCTTTCTTGCTGAAAACCCAAGGGCTTTGCTAAGTTCTTTGTTTCTCTCTCGCTATTTACGTCAAATGTATCAGCTCCAAATGGGAATTCTGGGAAGAACATTGTCAGTCAGTGTTTTTCCATCCTCTTATCACACCAGGTTGATTTCTTGCCATCACATATTGGTGCCCTCTGTACTGCTTCCCAGACATACCAAGAAGGGCAAGCGGCTTTACTGGTGTTGAATTTCAAAGCCTTTCATTCTCATCTGTAGGGCAGATACTCCCACAAAACCTAAGCAGCCTGAGGTGCAAGCAATCAGTAGCCAGTGTTTTGAATATTTCCTGCCTCTCTTCCATATACACTCAGCTCTTAACACTGCAGTGTTATCCTCATCTTCTTGTGGAAATGAACATGCTAATTTTAAAAAAAACCTCCAGTTAGTTTTCTTATGCTCACACAAAAGGAGTGAAGGAAACCCTCTCAATTAGACCACGGATTCAAGAAAGAACAGCAACAAACTACCAGGAACTTTAGTTTTCTGAGAGTGGTTTTATTCACTGAGATGTAAAACAGGAGCAGGTGCTGGGCCTTATAAATAACCAAAAGCACAGAGCTCTCTCCTCTCAGCACAGTGCACACAGATATTCAGAGGTCACTAAGTGGAGATTTGCTTCCAGTGACAAGAGTTTTGCAGCTGTCCCCTACACAAAGAGCCACCTGCCTGTGGTATGGGACAGGAAACTGGAGTGAAGCATGGAATGAGGGTTTGCTGCTAAAGCTCCATATAGGTAATTAGTGGAGTGATGAGAACAAGCTCGAGGAGAAAAGGCAGGAAGAGTTTGGGATTAGGATGGCAGATTCCCTTTCAAGGGGCCAAAGAGAAGTTAAGGGCTGCCTGTTGTCAGTAAACATCTCTGAAAGTCTGTGGTTGTTGATACTAGGGGATGACCAAACCTTGCCACAATCATTTCATCAGCAGACAGTGATGGATGTAAATGTGGAAGATTTGACTGTTTCGGTCCTGACAGTGTGACCTGCCAAGGAATTCACACCACAAGGAACAGCCTCCTACCTTTTCAGAATGACTGTCAAGAAGATGGTGGGATGGGAAAGAAATGGAGTCAAATGTCCTTCTGGTAGGTTTCACAGCTACTTATGAGCCAGAAAAGGGATATGCAAGTCCAGCAACCCCAACTTCATTTCCCATCTCACCTGTGTTTCTACATCTTGTCTTATTTTAGCCTTCCTCTGTTCCCCCACCCACAACTCTTCCTGCTGTCCACTTTTTCTCTTGCAACTCCCTATCACCCCTACTCATGCCCTCGTTTGCAACTGGTATCTCGGCTCCCATGCTCAGTAACTCTGCCCCTTTCCACTAAAATGTTCTCCAGTGACTCTGCTTAGTTCACTCCCTGTCCTACTCTTTCCTCTATCATGCTTACCACCTTTTGCCCACCCTCTGCCCCAAATTACCACTACGCTTTGTCACCTTGGCCCTTTCTCCCTGGCTCCTGCCAGCCCTCCCATGCCTTTTGTCCATTTCACTAATCCTGTTTTACCCATTTCCTGTGTTTGGCCTTCCCTCCTCAGGTTTTGCAGTTCTCTTGAGTCATCTCATATTTTCCTTTATTGGTTTATATTGCAGTTAGGTAGTTTCTCCATTTCTCCTTCCTCCTCCTGCTTGGATGCCAGCAGAGGGAGCGGTTTGCACAGTTCCGAGCGTGTCGCTGCTTTCAGCCTGGCGCCTGCTACTGCAGGTACACAGATGCATTGCACCATCAGCAGAGATGGAAGAGCATTAATATCCAGTGATGTGATATCTTGCAGTAAATTCAGTTAATCTCTTAGTGCTAGCTAAACAAAGGATAACTGTAAAAATGTCATCTCATGACAATTCATCTCTCAACTATACTTCTCTTTCACTTTCACCCTTTATCCTATGCCTTTATTTTTGGGGGGGAGATGAAATTTAAGCGAACTCTTTTTTGCTCAAAGAAATACAAAAAAATGCAACCCCTCTCGTCTCTGTAATCTGCAATACAAGGAAAAATAAGTCTATAAATACCTTCAGCATGTTACCAGGTAATCCTATACATGAAATACTTCTTAATCTACAAAAGCAATCAACTCTTACTTATAAGAAAGTGGCTTGACTGGGTTATCTGATTATTAACTTCCCTTCTATATAGATCTATAGAAGTCTGCTTAACTTGGGCATGACACTGAACTGAGGGAGTAAAAGGGGTCAGGTGGGGCTTAGCATAATTGGCATACATCTGTCAATATTGAGCTCCTTTGGCTTTTATGGTGCAAGATTCTCCTCCTGCCTTCCCCGGCATATTGGCCTTCAAGGCAGAAATACTAGGAAACTTAGGACATGAACCAGACATAAGCTGATAAATAATACTAAATAGTTATAATACTTTAGGCAATAAACTTGCTATCAACAACAAATCTATTTCTTTTTAAGATCTGAAGTACATTGTTGTTTCTTTTCACTTTCTCATGTAAAATGCAATTCATACTAGAAGCTTTCTCCTCAATACAGACTTGTTTTACACTCCTCAAGCTTTTAGGGTTTTTTTAAAGCAGAATTCAGAATGATAGCAGATACACTGCTTATCTGGCACATTCCTGTTTTCTTTCCAAACTTTGTTTTCATTTTTTTCCTTTTTCCAAACATTCCTAATTGAATGTTTGGATTAATTTCCTTTAAAAAAGGACTCAAACAGTCAAGCCACTTAAGCTGACACAGGGTTATGTACGAGAGGTCTCACAAGACCTTTGGTACTTGCCACTGATGAGACCATATCTCCAGTACTGTGTTCAGTCTAATCTGGGTTAGAAGCCAAAAATGAAGATAGACAGGCAAGTACACTCTCCACATCAAACACCAAACTTCAATTCTGGACGGTGGTCACTCAAAACTATGCAGAACAGCCATCCTAGCTTGGCGCACAGAGCCCCACAACACTTCTACCATGGCATTATGCAGAGAGGTTTATGGGCACCAACGCTAACCACTGCTGCAGTTTCACTCAACATGGAGAAAGACACCAGCATTTTCAGCTTCAGAATTTAAAACCTAGAGAGCAAGAAAGAAAGTGTTAAAGAGAACTGCTGCTCTCCAGGACTGTGGAACCCAACCTCAGGAGGACATTTCTGTAGTGTAGTCCCGGAGAAGATGTCCAAATTTAAGTCCAAAACCTCTTGTACAGTTGTACAAGCACCACAAGGAAGAGACATGATGACAGGCACAGGTGGAACTAGGTGAGGTTTGCAATGTTTTTAAGGGTTTTAGAGGCATGGACAGACAAAAGGTCAGAGGGGTTTTGGAGATGAGTGAACACTGTCCTGTGAGCACTATAGCTGCACTGATGTATTAACCCCTGCTAAGGAGCTCTGTGGAAAGGCAGAATAAAGGTATGCATGAGTTCCCTGGGCTGGGTAGACACATCCTCAGAATGAAGAAAATCTGACTTGAAGATTTATCAAAATAAAGTGCAACGTTTAGTGCAAGAATCAAAACTTGAACTAAGATCACCTCACTGTGGCAACACATTCTCTCAGCCCTACTGCAATGACTTTACCACACTTCCTTACATTACAACCGTGTTAGTCAAAATGAAAATAAAACATTGTTCTTACCTGATTTTGTCCCATGCCATGGCATGGGTAGAGTATGACCCTCTGTCCAGTTACTTGATGTTCATTTGTAGGGTTATAATCAAAACAGAAGTTTTCCATTCCTCTATTCTTCAGCTAATCAAAACAAAAGAACATTTTAAAATATTAGTCTAAAGTAAGGAAGATATTCTGTAGTCACTCTACACCCATCCTGCTGGGCTCTGAGATCCATCCCAAAGCTGGTGCACATTAACTGGAATAGATCAAAGGGATGCAATGGTAACATCTCTCAGACTAATGTGAAATAAAACTGTCTGGACCGTCTTGACTTTGAGCATTGAAGCAGCCAGACACGATGGCTTCCCCTAGGAATGACACTGTGTTCCAACGTATTTGCAAAGGAACTAGGTAGAAACTAGGAAAAAATGTGTTGAAACCCAACAGGCCAGCAACTCATGCAGAACAAAAGAGTCTGCCATGCCTTTTTCCCCCAGGATCTACTTGTTCAATTTTCTTAGGAAAAGATGACTACATACTTTTCTCAGTTTGTCAAATGGGAAATGTTAGGAGGATTTGTTCTCGAAAGGACTCCAGTACCCTCTTGAGGCAGAACAAGAAGACAGATTTTAGGATCAGAAATCATGAAAGTAGGCAAAATATATCTTTGGAAAGAGACACTAGGTGTGGTATTAAATGCTCTTTACTCGTGTTGCTGATCTCTGACAGAAGAGGTGCATAACTTTTAGATTAAATTTTAAAATACTAAGTTAGCTTATTTTAAAACCAACAGGCTAGTTAGCAAGGATTTGCATTTAAGTATTCAGTAGGCAAAAGTAACTGAAAGTAAGTTAAACAATGACATAAAAACCACTGATTCCTGGTATTAGCCACATAACCAAATTTGAAATTACACATAGGAGAATAGGTTCTGTAAACAAGAAGCTGAATGCCCCTGTTACCAAGTGTAATTATATCACAGACAAAAAGAATAAGCAGAGTAAATCTCAGAAGAGTTAGTTCAGCAAGGTGTAATTTCACTGCTCTTCCCTAGTCATGATAATCGTATCATGAGTTCTTAATGTGGAAAATGAGCAGACACATAGGGATTGCAGGAGGCTAAAACCAACCAAACAAGACAAACCCTCCCACCACAGAGCAAACCACACAAGCTGGAAAACTGAATACTTGTGTTCTATCTATGTTTGCTTTGCCAACTTCTACTTTTAGTGCTACCCAACATCTTCTTTCCACTGCTTTGTGCTCACTCACATTAGACCACTGCAACCATCCTTGAACAGTCAAAAGAAAACATTTTGTTTACCTTCCTAATGGGAGGCAAGAATTACACTTAGAAGAACAGGAAAAAGAAGCGTCTTACACAGACTGTTTTTAACACTGCCATGGAACTACATACCAAACAATAAGCTTCTCATGTTTTTACATTCTACATCAGGAGACACCAACTTAAAAGTCATAACCACTTAAAATGGTAATTTTATCTCTACGATTGTTGTCAGCAGCTGTCTTCAGGATCAGAGGGTCTCCCATTAGTATGTTTAATAACATATGACTCTGCCTGACTATCTACTGGCTCCAAGGCCAGCAAAGCCCTTATCCATGGTGCCCTTCCAAGCAACCCAGTGCCTTCACTACTGCTCAGTCCCTGGCATGTGCTCAAGTGTGAGCTCCCTTTTGGGGCCTGAAATTTTAAATAATCTGTTTGAAAATGCTGTGTACCACCAGAACTACAGTAACTCTCCTATGCATGTTACTCAATGCCCAAATACACACAACAAAAACTGTTCAAAAGCTTACTAAACTTAAGCTTCATTTCAGATGGTTTGAAAATGAGGCTGTATTCCAGGGTGTTAGCATGTATGTTCTCTCCTTTTTTCTCTTTCATGCATAAATGCTTGTGATACGTGCCGATATCCTCCCACACGTACACGATCCATATTTTGACCTGGTTCTTCCATTTTGTCAGGCATTGATAGATTTACCCACACTACATCAGGAAGCCAAGTAGGTATTCAAGATCTAATTAGTGGGAATAGCATATTCAAAGCTTTTAAATTACCTGATCTGAAATGACACAGAAAGATTTGAAAATCTGGCTGCAGCACCATTTATAAATAAAACCCAGAACACAAACCTGCCCTCTGTTCTAAGGCAGAAACAAAGTATGAGAGAATTTGTGAAATATTTCTCTCTTGTTAAATGAGAATATACAGTTTAAGTTTCTTTCACGTGCAACAGCTCTATCAAAACAGTGATCATCCACTCATTTCTGAAGCTATGTTTATTCCCACATCCACCATAAACAAGTCATGCAATAAGAACAAAATTTTCTCTGTGACTTACCTTAGTTCTTTTGCAGAATGCTGCATTAGAGAAACAGAAGCAAGAAAAAATATCGATCACCTTGCTGTTGAAACACATCGTTCAGACCTACAACGTTCTACCCATGCAGGACTATTGGCTGTGTCTTTCTACAACATGTGCCTCCTATTGAAACATTGCTGGTGTTACTCTACATGCCATTTAGTTACCACTGTTTGGAGTCTGAGACAGGTAAGAAACAGCAACTACTGAGATATTCACCTTAGACCTTATCCCTTACTGCTTGGAGAAATTTAAATCTGTTTTTTCCTAATACCTGGACACTTGCCTATAACTACACAATACAGATGGTATTCTATGAATAATTCTTAGTTTGGGTTTGCATTTTTTTAAGATAAAGTCCATTGTAAACAAACCATCAACAACAGATTTTTGACCTTAAAACTTCATTACATTAGTTGGTAAATACAGCCAGTGGAGCACTGCCAACTTTTCTCAACATCCACAAAAAAGATCAGAATCCTCTTTACTCTGCTGGTGTGGCAGTGGTGTTGATCTATTAGTGATATGGACAGATGATACTGTGGGACGCAGTTAGATATGAATTTGCAGCACGCCAAACAGCTTCACTAGTACTGATCAAACATAAGCTTTTACCTCAAAGTTAATCCAAGCAGTCTCAGGGAATGATTCTACTGAGTGAATGCTATTTTCACATCACCTTTTAACTTCTTAAGGGCAATGCTGAAAAGGCATACAACACTGATGACTGAAATCCTGTGAAGGAACCAACAATGACACACTGCTGTTGGATTCCCCGGCTCACCCCAGCAAGTCCAGATCTCCTTGGGAGGCTCAAAAATGTGTAAGCGTGTGGTCCAAACAATGACATGTTCACTTGAGATTACTATCAAACACTTGAATTTCTTCCACTTCCTTTTAAAAAGCCTCTCCCAAGCTTTCAGAGGCTGTACAGCCAACCAAGTGGTGCATATTTTCCTGCGATGCGCATAAGATCTCCAGGTCTAGTCAGTCCTAATCTTGGCTACCAATTCAATCTCAAGTGGCAGCTCTACAAATTGATTATAATGCAGTTTTAGAGGTATATCCTAGAGAAGGGACACCAGTACCTCTGAGAACTTGGAACACTGGACATGCAATAATATCTTTGATTATATAATTTAAACCACATAGCTCTCTTCTTCTGCAAGCATTTTCATATATATCATGTGTTCTTTAGATAATTGTCCTGGGTTATCTGTATTCTGATTACCATCTTCATGAGCTGTTAAAATCAGGTGTGGCAATGTTCCCCGCCTCCTCCCTGTCGGCTATCTGCTGTTAATGGCCCATCCGTGCCTTATCTCAGGACTCACCATCCCATTGTGAGATGCTCCGCCCAGGGGGAAGGAGCCAAGCATTCCATCCTGGATAAAAGGTTGAGAATTTTGCAACAGAGACAGAGCCTTTCCCACTGGATTTCCAGAGGACAGGAGCTATACAACCGCCACTGGATTTTCTAAGGAAGACCAGACCTTTTCTATGAGATCACTGCTTCAACAGGATTACATCTGCCAATTCAGGAGGACTGCAGCCACCGTTTAATCGGACTGCTACCAACACCCTGTGACAACAGGGTGTCAGGGTATATTTCTGACTCTGTCAGTGGTTTGTTTTGTTTTGTACTCTTGCATTTGGTTTGGTTTTTTTTCTTTTTCCTAGTAAAGAACTGTTATTCCTATTCCTATATCTTTGCCTGAGAGCCCCTTAATTTCAAAATTCTAATAATTCAGAGGCAGGGGGTTTGCATTTTCCATTTCAAGGGAGCCTCCTGCCTTCCTTAAGCTGACATCTGTCTTTTCAAACCGAGACAATAATTTAAATTATGTTCTCTTTCATGCTGCAGCAAAACAAAATTCTTCATAGTTTTAAAGGCACAGTTTAACATTTTCCTTCCAATTTTTTTTAAGGTTATATCTAGTCTAAATTAAAAGAAAATTATGACTGAGCACTTGGAAATGAAAATGAGATGGTCATGGAGGAAAATGGGGAAGGAAGCTGTCAAAAGAAAAATTCAAGTTTTTGATTTCCCAACTGATTCAGTCAGTGACAGATGCCTTTACAGATAGACAGCAGAAAGAGCGACTGGACAGAAAGTCACAACAGACATCTATCAGCTTAGCTGCTTCACATTCAGCTGGAAGAAATATCAGCTAGAAACTGAGAAGAACAAAGAAAAACTTATGGTGTCAGAACATAGTATGGTCTCACTGCCAAGAGACAAACTTACAGAAAATTAGAGCAAAATCCTGATTTTTGCGTCACCACTGTTTTTTAAAAGCAATCTTGATGCCAAGTTCAAAGCCAAATTCACTGACTGACCATAATCTTTATCCTCAGATATGCACCTCAATGCCAGCAATACCTAATATATCCCTTAGAGGAGAGAAGAGCCCTGACTATTTCCTTGCTTTGCAGCCATGCCTTTCTACAGTCCATGATAACATGAAAAGAACACAGAGCTGCCCAGTTCCTGTATCTTCATCCAGCTGCACAATACAGCAGTGTTGCCAGACTAATACTGAGCACACCAGCTGGCTCAAAGTTCTTCCTCCAGACACCCACACCATCCCTTCCCAGGGTAGTTAGGATTTGTAAGCTGACCTAGTCTGCGCTGTCTAGGTGGGCAATCTGTGCAGAGCTGGGGCTCAAGTCTTGTTACAATTTCACACCTACCAAAGCACACGTCCAGTATACAATCTGCCAGTACGTACATGCTCAAGGATGGCCAAATCACATGCTGTGCCAGAAAAAGAGACATCAGTGCTCTACACAAGAGCCTAAAAGGTATTATCAGCCTTTGCAGAAGTGCTGACATATTATTTTAACCCACTGAGTGCCTACTGGCTTCACTCCCTCCTGCCCCTCCAAAGAAATTATTCAAGTCAAAAGGTTCATGCCCCACAAAGTTCCAAAGCCGCATGAAGCCCAGGGAGAAGCAAGAAGATATTTATCTCATTTCTAGGTCTCAGGCAGTTTGCAGGAGTGCAATCATATCTCAGGCAAAAAGGTTCACAATTCAGTATGTTTAAGTAAAGTTTTAGGCAGCTAACTTTGTAGATGACCAAGGGTACTATGGATATTTTTATCTATGTATCCAGGAAAAAAAAAATGTAGCACAAGAGTCTGCTTGTCAGTGCACAGCACCGAATGCTACTCAGTAATTCTTGACTCTGTTTGAAAAACACACGGCTGACTTATGCGTAATCTTAGAAATATTTTCAACTTCAGTTCAAAAGTAAAAAGACTTTTAAGGGAGATAAAAATCCCCATATTCTCTTTGAACAATTAAATAATCTCACACTAAGTTGAGCTGTTACCAAAGCTGACACTTTTAAACACAGTATTTTTGTGGACCAGAAAAGCATTACACAGCTAAGGCGGGAGTAAAGAACACCATCAGTGATTCATTGAAGCTAGCAGATGGGACTCAATATCCACAAATCAGCTGAATCAGTAAGTGCCATTTCTGCAGTCTCAGTTTCTCAGAGTACAACTGTATTTCAATCACATTTTAAATTCTTCCTCCTCCCAAAGCATGGTGTATTCTTATTATGCTCACGACTAGATGACAGCATTTATGAATTGTTTTTAGAGACATATATAGAGCACACCTAAATTACACTCTAGCTACCTCAAGAAGCTCTGAACAAGAGTTATTATTTCTAGGTACTGTCAACCCCTTGCCTGAGGATGACAATTAAGTCATAAAAGAAACTGCACAAATTCCTTCTCTTCCCCAGGAGGCTGCAGCACTATCACTGGCACCAATCTAACCCTTTCTTTTGGAAGGGGAAGTATGGGGGTTGGAGGGAAGGATAAAATTCCTGAAATGCTCCTGGAAGGTAAGTCTCATCATATCTTACTGCTTCAACTGTCTCAGAACTTGTCAGTAGAAATCCAGCAGAAAAGAGCAAAAACTGAACCAATGTTGTACCAGGGTTTGTTCAAGGTACTGGATAATGGTGGGTAATACCTTCCACGCCAGTGATCACACAGATACCACCTCTCCTGCAAGCTCCAAGACAAACAGAGGGTGGCAATTCTCCCAGAGGCTCCTAAGGGCTTTTCTGACAACTGCTGCACTCCCTATGGGAACTCCCACAGCTCCCCAGGGGAAATACAGTTCCCCAGGGGAAATCACAGCACTTCCCCACTAGGATCTTTTTCATTCAATAAGTTACAAAGCTATTAGGGCAGACTGTGGGGAGAACTGGTTCCTGAATGTTTTGTATGTCCAGAGATCATATTTTTTTCTTTTCCTGAAGGAGATTCAGCAGAGGCTGAGTAACTGAAAGGCAGGCGGCAGCAAGACAAGGGCTGGATGTGATGCAGCAGTGTGGGAATGCAGCTTAGCTGGATCTGCGGAGGGATTGACCAGCAAAAGTACTTCTAAGCCAATGTGGCATTGGTAATCAGGAAGGCATTTGATACATCTTTGTCTGGTGGACAGGTGCAGTTTTGTGTTCCTAACATGCAGCAGGTATCTGGTGATTTTTCAGAGGAAAAAGGTATTTGCTGCAACGTCTCTGCCTTCATCCCTTCTAAATGAGATTACAGTAATGGAGCTATGGATATACATGGAGCTATAGTTTGTATTTATTTGTAAGTTGCAAAAAGCATAAAGACCATAAACTCTTAAAAAAAGAGAAGAGGATTCTGATATTGAACCCATTGCCTGAGAACCCTTGCTGGTCTAAAGTGACCTCCAGATTAAAACTTAACATGTTGGTTTTGATATACAGAACACCCTATGATCTGGAAGCACTTAGCACCAGCTCTCTTTCCCGTCACCAGAGCATCACAGCTTTCATCACATAAAATGTACGAACACTGTGGTAGCCCGCCCATTAGAGCGGCCGGCCCTAATCCTCCCTTCGAGAGTGACAGGCTTCTCCTAGGATGTGTTATGTTAATGTACCCCAGTTCTGTTTCCTTGATTGATTTGTTGTCCTCCCTGCCCCTTTACCCCTTACATTTCTATACTCCCTTCCTTGCTTCCCCATTGGCCCTTGTTCCTTAGTCCCTCCTTCACAGTATCCCTATTGGTTCCCTCACCCTAGTCCCGCCTTTGTACCGCCCCTGCGCCCTCAAACCATTGGTCCTGATCCTTTTTCCAAACCCTGTGTCCTCCATTGTTCCCTGGTCTTCACCCCGGAACGCTTTGTGATGGGGTGCAATAAACCCTGTCATGGAACACTGTACAGAGACGCTTCCCAGACTCTTTTATTGTCTGCTTGTGCATGAGCTGGCTGCTTCGGTGGCTGAGGGGGATGAGCCATTCCTCTCTTCCTTTGAGAGCCTGACCCTTTGTGGGCTTCCTTTGAGAGCCTGACCCTTCTTGGGAGAATGGTTTCCGAAGGGGATTGGCCGGGAAGCTTTGCCCGAAGGGGATCGGCCGGGAAGTCTTAGTGCATCCGCCCTCGCCAACTGGGGCGCAGCAGCCCAACCGAAGCGGCTCCTCACAGAGACACTTTTCGGAAGGTTGCGGCACCTTACCAATTTGGTGCTGTGCACTGACGCACGCTGCAACAAAACACATGTTTCAAAGCACACTTCTTTTCAATTCAACAACTGAAATAAAACACTTAACTGTTCTGGTTTTTTGTTACGCAATGTTTCAAGAAATAAAAACGTCATCCTTTGCTGCCTTTAACAGTCCCAAGATGTCACTTAGAAGGAGTAACTCCTGGCAACATTACCTGTTCTCCTACGCTGTCATAGAACTCCTTCATAAATAGCATTCCCTTAAATAAAGATTCTGATAGAAACCAATTTTAAAGTCTACCAATTTTAACTGAATTCTACCAAAATCCCAAACTAATTTTGGCACAAAAGCACCTTCACACTGACTTAGTAGGAGAGCTCAGAGAACCGCAAGTAGACCCGCTTCTCAGCAGCCATGTACCATTCCAAAGAAGCCTGGTCTGTCCTCGGGTACGTGAAGTTCTGGATATACGTTCTCCAAGAACCATTTGAAGTCCTTACATTTCAGCTTCTCTCGTAGAAGTCTCCTTTCTGTCACATCTCCATATGGTTCCTGAAAAAAAAAAAAAGAAGAAAACAAAGAAAGAAAGGAGGGAAAAAATATTTTAAAAAAGATTAAAAAAACCCAATCCAGAACAGATGCTCTTTTTAAAATTATCTGTATACGTTATTAGGAACCGTATGCTACAGTGATGAGTAGGACTTCTAGCCAGGAAAAATCACCATGTTTGGGTGCTGGATTTGATTTCATTATCCTTACATTTGTTAAATGTTGACAAAAAACAATTGGAACTGTGGAAGTAAAACTTTAAAATATTCTAGAAGACTGTTTGTCTGAGAAAACTCTCTGAATCTGCAAGTAAGGACTTGAATACAGATTGCTGGAGACTGAGAAGGCATATTGGAAAATAAAACTTCCTTTAGATAGATAATTGAAAATCTGAAAAGCAGTGAATGAATCTTGAGAATTTTAAATTATATCACCATCCATTTGCAAATTACCTGTAGAGTTTCACACTTAAGTGATGAAATGCGTAAAATCTGCTAATGCATACTTTGAACTTCATCATTTTGGGGGATGGGGAGCATGAAATCTTAAACCTCCAGAGAAAAGCTTTCATTGCAGACTTTTCTCTGTCTATGGATTGGAGCAGAGTTCACATCTTTTTATGTCTGTCTTCAAAAACCTCTCTTTATATTGACTAGGGACTTCAGATAGTCAGACATGAGAAAGTGATTGCAGCCCCCAGATTTTTACTGGTCACTTGATGCACTCTTACATCAAATCACAGATGTATTTGCATTTCTCAAAGCTGTGGAAATACCACTGAAAACACAAAGCAAATGTAAAAAAGAGGCAGAGATGCCTGTTCGAATAAACAAACAGCGTGACATATTAGCTCTGAGGTCTGAACATTAATCTTGAAGTGAAACTTCATGGAACCAATTTTTGCAGCATCAGTCATTCTCCTGTTATGCTACAGAACTGAATATTTGGGTTTGATGAAGTAAAAAGTTCTGAACTCAATTGCCGCAACAAATGGTGCACAGAGTATTATGGAAACCAAAGTTCAGCAGCAGCAGTATTGATATGGGGGAAAAAAAACCTGCATGAGTTTCAGCTTACATCCACTGTGTTACAGTAAGCCAAAACACAAAACTTCCAATACTAACACACAAATATCCTTTAAAGTTAAAGCTCTGTCATTACACACATAAGATATCCAGCACTTTACAAGACAAATTGTCAGCGTTTATTGCTCTTTTTGTGTATAACAAGCTGAAATCAGCCTGCCGTTGCCTATGGGTGAATCCCATATTTCTCTCCAAGTCAGACTCTGATAATAAAACCTAAATGGCTTTTATGATGTTAAAGTAAACCAATTATTACAAATGTGTGGACTAGAATAATCTAATTACCCAATTTAATCGAAAGGAACACAAGATGAAAGCTAACCAAATTCATCTTCTCCAGCATCCTGCAGCATATCTTTTAAAAGCCTCATGTTTTCAAGAGCAGTTTTCCCCTGGCATGTCTATTGTGGTCGGTGATTCAAAGGAGTTGGGGACTCCCTGTGCCCCATACTGGTCCCTCAGCTCTGATCCAGTGCAGCTGGAGGCAGGTGCCCAGCAGCCCACTCCAGACATAAAACCAGAAAGACAGTGTTTAGAAAACTTTCCATGCAAAGAGATCATGCTGGGGAGATCAGGCACGTCCAGAAACAAGTAACAGCAGACAGTGATTTCTTTGGGACCTGAATTTCAGACCTTGTGCTAGAGGTTCATTTAATTCCTTTCTAGACACTGTGAGGACATTGCAGTGTTACTGTCTTCCAGCCTTCTTGCCCCTCAGCATAAATACATTGAAGTTATCAATTTGTACACGGCTTTGCTGTTTTGATGTACTAAATTTCCACAGTAATAATTTCCTGAAAAATTCTGCAAACAAATGATCTTGTATTTTCATTTCAAGGCAAATAAAAACATTAACTTAAAAGAACCTCCAAAACCAACAGAACTGATACTTGAAACATTTTATTAGGAACATTTTCATCTGAGTTCCCATGACTGATTTTAATTAATTTAATCTTTTCAATATTGATTTTGATTTTTCCTTTTTTTAAACTAAATATGGTGCAGCAGTAAATCAAACAGAAAAACCTATTTTATTTTACATCAGTCCAAAGTTTTACAATTATCACAAGACAGGTAATTTTGCTAAATATTGTTACCATGCTGTTCTACTGTTCACTGAAACTTGTTGATTTGCATTCATTAATTGTGTATCTGTAATTCTTTTTGAGAGAATCCTGCATCAGGCATTTCACAGAAGTGCACATTTTAGGCTAAACAACTCCTCCTCACTTTGATCACCTCACTTCACATTATTCTTTCATTTATTTATTAATTCATTTAATATTGGTGTAGATTGGGCCACCTGGTGCTCTTACAGAATTCTAATTTTTTGCAAAGAATTAAAAATCATACACTTATTCTATGCCTGGGAAAAAGCTTCAGAAGAAATAAGAAATAAACATAAAAAGCACTTCATGTTAAATATTAGCTTAATCAATAGTTAGTGGGTTGAAAATACATTCTCCTGAAATTCCAGGAATAATGGAGTTGAACTCACCAGGCGAGCGTGTGGGTTCCGGTGGTAATAAAGTTGTTTATATTCATCCATCCACACTTCAGCTGCACGCACACTGTTTGCCAAAGCTTTGGACCGTGAGTACGGAGCTTGTTTGGGGAAAACGTGACCTACATGGGAGCAAGGATGGATCTCAAGACTTCCTCCACACTGCCATATCTGAGCAAAGAATTGACATTGTGTGTATCGTTAATTTGAGTTTTGCAAGCTCAAGGATATAGTAACAATAACCCTGTGTGAGAATAACGCCATCTCAAGAATACACCATTCTAAGAGTAACACATACAATAATTTTGTGTCTCATTTGATGACTAAACGATAAAATTACATCCTTGTTGCTCTTAGTAGTTAGCTCTGAGTTCACAAGGAGAGAACCACATCCCTGGTTTTATCTGGAGAGCAATTCCTTTCTTAGTTTTATTTTCTCATAAGATGTGATCTACAATATAAGTTATGCCAGCATTGCTAAAAAATAAAAAAAAATTAAAAGAAATAAAATTAAAAGAGAGGGAGAGGGAGAGGGA
>WEIT01021398.1:28865-45515 GCA_013389985.1 Dryoscopus gambensis
GGGAAAGGGAGAGGGAAAGGGAGAGGGAAAGGGAAGCATGCTTCTTTTTCAAATTAACCATGTAAATAGCTATCTTGAAAGATACCAATAGCTGATAACTAATTCTTACCAGAAATCTATAGATCTATATATCATCTATATATTCTACTGGAAAGCTGACTTGACAAAACAGATACACTTGTTATATCACTGAAGTTGTGTTCCCATTTGTACATTCACCAATCTAGAAGGGAGGCATAGGTGCCTGGTGATAAAATAACACTAATCTTCTCCGTTGGAAAGCTGGGAAAGGTACCCCAGACCCAACACATGAATAGAAAAAACAAAATACTTCTATTAACTTATGGCGGTCCAATCGACAAAAATGAAACAACCTCTCCTATCTAAACCAATGTTCCTGCTTGATGCCAAGGAAGTACTTGCACCTGAATGTGGAATTGGCAGAATGGTGCCAACCATCACTCTGGCCTTGTGCTCATGCTCCTGCCTCTCTGGCTCCCCAGGTCGGGAAACATACAGCCCGTAAGATAAAATCCAGAAACAATCATCTAGTGGATCCATTAGCCTCAGCACTCTGTGCACATTTTTGTAATTACACTCTTCTCCTCTGAAAACCAAGGATTTTTGGCAGTTCATCTACAAAGCCACTTTCTCGTCACCCGTTCTGATCTCAAGTCTGATTACCTGAAAGGAAAGCGCAGCTAGGTATTTCCAATTTAATATTGTGTGTGACCACAACATGGCAGACACCCTGTTTCTGGAGGGTGCCTGAAACAAGGTTTCTGAAATTTAGTCAGATGGGAGGAAGGTGGGACATGCTGCTGTATTTGAACTAACATGAGGCTGTCACCAATGGCTCTGATAGACTTTCCATAAAAGATTTAGAATTCTGCTCATGCAATCAACCATGCATAAGTGGCAGCTCATCATTCCTTTGCAAATGGAAGACAAAGGGAAATTAGCTGGGATAGGTTTAAGGGGTAGAGGTTTGCTCCCTGACAAACTTTTTGTATAAGACATACATTTTTAATTACATGTTATTCAAATGAACACAGCAGGAGTAAAAGCTGTGAGGCAGCAAATAAAAGCTCTGTTGCTAACAGTATCAAAAGATCAGTGATGGGACTTTTCCCACCTCTCTCTCTGGGACTTCTAGGGATCTAAAAAGATGAAGGCTTTCAGCTCACACAAGATGGGACTTGGTTTTAGACTGGTAACTTTTATTTTCTTTTAAGTTACTTAGAATTTCTCTCAAATTTCTATATTTGGAAATCAATGAATGTCATCTCCATTGATTTGGTTTTGGATAACAACATCAGACTTTATGCATGGCACAATACTGTGCTTAATTACCAAAGTGTAAGTACTCTAATATATATGTTTACTCTTGAAACAGAGAGTTTTGTTGAAGATATAGGTAATACATTATTCAGCTATAGGGACTACTGGATAATTGTTACTTCCTGCGTTTCAAATTTTCATTTCTTGTTTTTCATGTGAGGTTTCTCTCTTCTTTTTTGCTGCTTTTCAGGGAAGCAGTATATTTGCCATTTGAACAAAGATGATTAAAGGAATTCTACAAGAAATCTAGAATTCTGTTCTTAACTAAGTTACGCTACTGGCATGAAACCAACTATCCACTTTCACTTTTCAACCTCCTTTTTTGAGATTTGTTTCAAAACAATATTTTTCGTAATTATTATTTCTATGTTCAAGATTACTTTTTTAAAGCTGCAACTTACCATTCAAGATTTGTCAGCAAATATTAAGAGCCATAAGTTTATTAGTTTAATAATTTCCAATGTTATAGTCCACATAAGAATTTTTAATTGATCTTGTTTAGATCTACTTGTTTAAGTCTACTTTTAAATATTGGGAACAGATGATAAAGACTACTGAAATAAAAATGTAGTTAAGACGGAAGCACATGCTTCAGCTCTTTCATTATAAAGTCTCATTTCAAAGGAATGAAACAAACTGACCATACCTCTGTTAAACCGATGACAAAAGGAGAATTCCATAACAGCTGAATTTTTAATAATTAAAGCTCTCTAAAAAATAACTGTACCTTGCTAAGCAATGCTCATTAAATTCTATGTGTTTCATAAAAACAGTACAAAATTCTCTTCTTATTACAAAAGAAAATTAAATATATTTCAGCTAAAAAAATTCTCAAAAGGTTTATTTGCTTTCATTTTAGTGGAAAACATTATGACCTCTATATAAAATCAGGTCTAAATGAACAGCCATAAAATAAAGCAAGGAATTTAATAGGGAAACTAAAGTTGATTAGTAAATGCTAAATAAGTGGCTCTGCAGAAGATTCTCCATAAAACTAGTTCAACCTTCTGTAACAGAAAAGCACATTAGGTTTCACGTATATTTTGCAAGCTCACGTACATGAAGGTCTGTTTCTTTACTAGGTCTGGCTAACTCACAGCTCTCATTATATAGAAGCACACGTTTTTCCTTCACTTCAATAAGAAAACAAGGTGACATTCCTTTTTTTACTTTCACTTTCATCTTGATGTATGCAGACTATTGGCATATTTTCTTTTGTTTTCAGAGACAGATGGTGGCATTATGAAAACTTACAGAAAATGTTCAGATCTCTCCTTGGGATCACCATATCTGCCAGGTCACATGACAACTGACCTAGTACTGGGTCAATGAATGCTAAAGAATAAAAGCTCTATCAGCTCATGCTAACATTTTAAGACTATCTGGAAGAAATAAAAAACATAACAAGGATGCCACATCCTAAAAAAGGGCAAAATGTAGAAAACCCTATGTTTCTGCTGCTCTCTCTGCTACAATTTTTCTTGCTGACTTGTGGCTGAGCCCCCACTGTGGTGCTCATGCACAATCTGCTGGAAGCTGGGTGGGTGGAGAGGCACCCCAGACACAGGGACCCATCCTGGCTGCTCTCAACACAAGACAGAGTTACAGATCCAGACAAAAAGAAACAATACGAAAATATTGGAAAAGAGAAGACCCCAAGTGTTCTGAGGCATATCATCCAGGCTCATGGGCAATAACATTTCTGAGAAGAAGGGCCTTTTTGCACACGGTGGGCTGAAGGACAGACCACAGACATATTAAGCCTTGGTCCAGAACCAAACTTACATTGCAGCGCCACTTGCAGGACCAAGAGCAGAGAGGGGAGGGAAGCTGTAACCACGTTCCCTTTGCTATGAGTACAAGAGGGAGAAGATGAAAGAGCATGTTTTGAATCCCTCAGAAAGAGGAATTTCAATGCCCATTATGCCCATGAAGTGAAATTTTATCCAGGCAAATAGCATTAAGCAATCCAAAATCAAGGTACATTGACTCAATTCTGCATTCAGCACGTAGCCTCCATTTCTCTTAGTCATCATGCTTTTAGTGAAAGCCTTGTCCTTGTTGCACCTCTCAAAACCACAGAGAATTTCTTCAGTTCAGAATAATCGAAGTGCAAGAAAGAGGAAGCTTGAGGACAAGACTTTTCATGTCATTGGGAGAAAGTGGTGTTTTCAGAGATGAGAACAACAATAAATTAATTTACTGTGGTTTTGAGTAGTTCTGCTCCTAATTTTCAGGTCCGACAGGTCTAGAAAACACAAGGACAACAACACTAACAATGATTTATCCCTTCTGACCTCTTGGAACACTGTGGGCAGCCAAAAGAACACAGTTAAACAACATCGTAGCACTCTGCTCTCTTCCACAAAAATCCTCACCGCACAGAGCACAAGTACAAGGGCTCCAAATCAAACAGAGCAAAGCATGTTGTGTACAAATGCCCAGATGCTACTGGCAATCTGCACTAGGAAAATTGGCATGGCCAGGCATATTCGTTGGCCATTGCACAGTCTGTCCTGTTAAATCATTTGTCTCCCAGGAGTCGTTTGATCCACCTGCACCCACGTGCTGGCTTAGCCCCTACAGGGCACAGCAGCATGCTTGTGCCCTGCCTCCTGGGGACTCTGCTGCTCCCTTTGTGCTTCTCCTGTGTCCTGGGCCACCTCTGATACTTCCTCTGTCCCATAAGGAGACCACAGTCCTGCATGCTGAAGGAGTAAAAGCACTGCTCATACGTGCTGCTGCACCCCCGGAGTCCTGGCTCAGGGGAACCAGTGACATAAAAAATGAGACCGGCTGCCAGAGCTACATAGAGGTCAATAGCAATGAAAGGTTGGGTCTAAAGCAGCCACTGGTGCTAGGGGAATCTGTGTCAAAGGGAAGGGGTCGGGCTGTCTGCAAGCCTTGGTCTCCCCAAAAGCAAGACACGAAGAGCAGAAAGCCAAGAACTGCATGTCAAGTGTGCCATATTTGAGGTTTTCCACAAGGAGTTGCAGTTCTGGATACACCGGAACCAGAGACTCCTGCTTCAGAGGTCAGAGGGCTGATGGAGGTGGGTCAGCTGCTTTGCACTTCAGGCGGAGGCCTGCTGAACTAGACCAAGACTACTAAGTAGGCTGTGTTTGGGCTTACGTGCCAAGCACTTTTCCCTAAGTGAAAAAGGAGGTGCTCATGAACTCAGATCAAACAGAATTTCCAGCTGAGAAATCTCCCTCCAGAGAGAAACCATATCAACTCAGGCCTGTTCTTGTTATCATTCCTAATAATTTTTGTTCCTTATTTTTATACCCTCTTTTCTACGATTTTTGCCCTGCAGGCAGCAGGAGACCAGAACAACAGCTAGGAAGACTTCACGCTTCTCTAGTTAACACACAGACATCAAGAGAGAGTCTGCTGATGCCTCCTTTCTCAAGAAAGTGGTTTTGTAACATTAAAATGCTATTTATCCCTGAAATCGTCGTCACCTGGTAAAAAGCCAAAAACCCTCCTGTACCACAATTCAATGACTCACAGAAATGCAAACATGACCATCAAATATGACAGATGATGGGCAGAACAGACATGGGAAATTCAGGATAATATGTTGTGAACTCCCTGAATGCCATAAGTGGCCCTACAGCATCCCTCTTTATGTCACCACTGGATGGCTTCAATGAGCTAAGTGTGATATGGGGCAAGCCATAGGCAGCCAGTGCTCAGTGGGAATCAGCCACAGCACCGGTAACAGCTGAGCTGAGGAGGACAACTCTGCTTTGCTAATCAGTCTGGACTGTCCTGTGTCCCCTCTCTTTTCTTGCTGTAAATCCTTTTCATTGCAGCTATCCGCCTCACACCTGAGCACTTGGTCCAGCCTCCTGTGGGGTACAACTCTACAGCTACTGGAGATCTTCCCTCCCACCTTTTATAACCTTTATACAAACTTTTTCTCAGGTGAAACAGAATAAAGCCTTAAAATTAGTACAGGGGCTGCCTCTTCCTGCCGCACTGGGAACTGCTCACTCCATCAATCACAGCATGAGTCACATCAAAGAACTATAAATCTTCTTCCCAATGACCTCCCTCAAGCCGCAGGATGTAAACTTCACCCACTAATATCACACCCATTGTTACGTTTTATACTAGAGCTCAAAACGAAGACAGGTTTTTATAAATTGTTTTAAAATGGCTATTTGGAAGAAAAACACAGCTATCCTGAAGTGTAAGATTCATATAAACACCTTCCAAAATGCTCCCTTCTTAACACTTGCTTACATTACAGCTACCTCATTAAGTAAAAGGGCATGAAGAAAGAAATAGGAACTTGTTGTATTCTGAGGGAAAGAAACTTTCAATTAAGCCACCTACCCTAAATGAGAATTCAAGGTTTTCTCCTCCCCAGACTTCCATTCCTGTGTCATAGGAACCAAGATAATCAAAATATTTCTTGCTCACAGAAAATAATCCACCTGCCATGGTTGGAGACCTATAAAAGAGAATAGTAACTCTGAATTGAATAAAAAGAAAAAATATTAAACCAATGCAACAGATGAAAAATACTATATGTTTTTATTTTCTATTTTCTCAGCCTTTTCTGGATACAAAGTAATAGTTAGAAATTTATCAATTATTATGAGGCCATTTGAATTTAATTTTGTAATAAAAAACTGTATCTGAAACAAGTACCAGAATGTAAAAATATTGTTTTAAAATAAATTTTTCCTATTGCAGGGTTGTTGTGTGTAAATGAAGAGCCTCTTCACATAACAGAACATTAGCTTCCTTGTGGCAGAACTGTATTTGTCAGCTCTGAAATTCTAAATGCTGTATCCTTATCTATTTTACCTAAGTAATAATTGAATAAATACTTGTGCTTTAGTAATTAAAAACAACATTCTTGATCCCACTAATATCAGTTAAAAAAACTCTCAGACACCAGTTATTTAGTAAATAAAGCCCCTAAAGAAATTTTTTTTCTTCGTAAGAAAATCTACCCCTCTGTATGTTCTTAAATTTTTTACTAAGTTTGGGGGGAAAAAAAATAAAATCAGGAGTCATGACTGGGTCCTCATTGAAGATCACAAGGCCCAGGGTGACAGTGCACTTAAGGGATGTACTTTCAGTAGGGCACAGTGTGCACACATGCATAAATTTGTATTTGTTCAGTATCGTTCCTGATTGTTTACAGTCTTAGGATGACTCTCTTTAAAGTGCCAAGTATATAATGCAGGTTAGAATTAAGTTCAGCTGACATTTTGGGCATTTTACTAAATTGCTGTTGAGGTAAATATAAACAAACGTGAGATGCAGTGATCAATTACTCTTAATATGTCAAAACTAATTTTACCAGCTATCTTTTTGAAGCAACACTGTCTCACACTGTCATATGTTGTTTCAAAGAATGGAATGAGATTAGACAAGACAGAAGGAAAAATAACAAACTCCATAACCAGTCAAGTCCTTCTGTTTCCCTCCAGATCTCGTCTTTCCAAACACGGCTGTTGGTGACACCACTCCCAGCACTGCTGCTTTCTCCAGACACTTGTCGAGCTCACAGTCCTCAGGCTACCGTGAAACTTTATCCCTCATCATTTTCTTCTTGGCATGTCAAAGACAATTCTTCTTATGATTAGGAAAAAAAAGCATCATATTTGAACTAAATGTTTTAAAAATATTTACTCTATTTGGACTTTTTTAAAGGAGGATGTGGACTAATACATGCTGAGAAAGACCAAATTACTACCTCACTTTTCCCGTTTAAAAGAAAGTTCACTCAGTTGAGGATAAGTTCATTAATATTTGTGAAACACTGGGTATTTTTATCATGATAAGCAACCTAGAAAAGGCTGAGAAAAATTAATAATTCCATATTTTTTGTGTTCTATATGATAACAGAGAAAAGTACTAACAAAATCACAGTATTAAAAATGCCAAACAGGTTAATTTACTACAATAAACTGCTGAAATACAGCAACTTCCATAGCAGATGAGGATAGGTTGAACACGGCAGATCCTCAGCTATCAGGATCTTGTCTATCATTCCCATTTTCCAGATGCCTTGTTTGTTGTATTATCTTACCTCTCCTAAAAATGCAACATTGAGTGACAAAGAATACCAGTTGATGGCATCTTGTCTTAAAATAAAACAAAACTAAAACCCATAATGAAGACATCGGCCTGAGCTCTGCGAGATAGCCCTTCACAGAAACCATGGTGGATAGAGGTGTATTGTTTCACCTCAGTAAAGACCTGGCAAAATGGTTCACCTTACAATATGGCACAGTGAACTACAACTATCACTACAGCACAGAAAAAAAAATCTTCAAAACTATTTTTACCTTCTCACTGGTTAGTGATTTTTTTCCCTTTTCATCGTTGCCCGCGATACATTTTTTACAACACAGAGCTCTTTGCTTTGCACAGGATATCCTCCAATATTAGTTAATCAGTTACACTCTTTCCATGTGCTGATAAGCATCTGTAAGAGTTTGCCTAGAGGAGTCAAGAGACTACTTTTCAATAAGTTGTCCATATGAAAGATGACACAGGAATTTCAGCTTTTAAAGCAATATTTTTTCCAGGAGCATGGTAAGCAGGAGCTATTTTGGAAAAAAAAGGGAACTAAACAAAATAAATAATTTTAGTAATATGTTAATTTCCCAGATATCTTTCAGCACCTGGCATTTACAAGTGAAATCAAAAACACATTCATAGTGTTGTGTTATACATACATATAGGATGCATAAAAATTAACCTGATCACGTCGGTCTTGGATTTCCTCCGTTTTTGTTCTCTTTCAGGGGTACTATGCCAAGTAAAGACCAGCCTCCAATCAAATCCACCAATCTGTGGCTCACCAGCATTTCCCAAGTACTCAAATGTATTCCAGTCAATAACATCAATAACAGGGCAGACAACAGCTGTTTCTTCTTCAGCAATCCTGGTGTGTTTTTAAAACAAAAGGGTGACTTCCATTAGAAACTTCTCTAAAGATAAAAAACTAGAACTGACAAGAACAAAGAATGCCTACAGATACCAAACATGAAGTTTTGCTCCTTTTCAATTCATGCTGCAATACAAAGAAATGATGATACAAGAAAATAAAAGAATAACCCCCATTTTCCTACTGGGGATCGTCAGGAGGATATATCAGGATGGACTCTGCTGTAGGCACCTGGCAATCATCAACCCTCCTGGACGGTGAAAGCAAGGTATGCCAGATGGCTTGAGATAACACATTCAGCATCTGGCTTGGCTGCCATAGCCAGCACCATATTATCAACAAAAACTGTCTACTTTCTTTTGTACAGGTAACTGCTTTTAAGAGAGCAACTTGATTGCGTAGTTCTGAAATGAGAAGTAATAAACTAGCCAGCCTCTTGGCCCTTGAAGTCGTGGCTGTTCTCGAAACTGTGATCATCTGCAAATGTTGTGCTGAGTACTATAACAGTAACTCAAAAAGAAGCCCTGAGTTTAGAAAAAAACAAACCTGCAACACGGGAATTAGACCTCCAACAAGGCAACATACCTGAAGGAGGCTTCCAGAATCCCCTGGCAACATAGATGAAAAGGAGAAACAAGATAGCACTGCAGAATGACATTCCTATCACCAAGGGTGATTTAAAGATAGTCAAGATCTTTATCATACTAAGAATACATCAGAGCTGATGACATTTCTTGCAGGTCCACTTCTGCAAGGAGATAAACCCCTTCCTCCCATTTCTCAATACCTTGAAGGGTTTTCAGGATTCCTTTCCGAAAGGATTTGTCGTTACAGAAGGCAGTGGGATTCTTAGCCTTCTCCTCACCTTCTAGAATGGCTTCTCACAGTACTAGGAGCAACATCAAGCACAGAAGCTGAAGCCAAGGTCTTTCTTCTAAATCACTGTTTATCATCTATCTACCCTGTTCTAGTGTTAGACATCCCCTGCTAGCTCAGTGAAATGAAATAACTTGTTTGACTTAAAGATGCAGGTATGCACTTCAGCCCGGCATCTTCTATTTACATATTTCAGAGGTGAAGGAAAACTGAAGACATTATATTGTCAAACGAACAAAATATACAGTGCATCTCTCATTCAAAGGGAGCTCGCTCCTCAGGAGATTATTAAGCTTAAAACCTTTAGGCTGACCAAGGGCTCATACTCTGAAATTAGAGTAGCTTGTGATGGTTAAATGCAGCAGAGAACAGCAGCAGTTCCAAAGAAGTATTGTCTGAGCTGAGAAAGACTGCCTTATGTATGAAATGGTTTCTTGTTGCTGGAGGGAATATGTGAAACAGCTGTTTTCTTCTTTATGATCTCCCACTGAGATCTTGTTTGGTAGAGCACACAAAAGGACTTACACAAATATTGTTATCTCCTGTCTCACTTGCATAAAACTTTGCACAAATCCTCACTGTACAAAACAATGAAAATTATACACACACGCAGAGGAAAAAAACACAAAACAATAAAATGTAAAAATATTTTGCTGCTCCTGTAACAAGTAGGAAAATAAATAAAAATTAGGTAGCTGGCATATGATTTCAATTATGAAAGGAATGAAGTAAGTGAAAAGCCATCACCTTTTCTGTAAGTTAAGAATTAACTAGATGGTACAATGCACAGGCAGCTTACAAATACAACTATGTTTGCACTGCAAAATGCTAACACTGTTGTATTGCTGCCATACATTTTAGTCAGATATGCTGCAAAAAAAAACCCCTTAGAGATGTACATCTTCATCTGCAGCAAGAACGGCAGGAATTCCAAGAGAGGGCTAACTTTTTACAGGTGGTGATTATTACGTTTAAAAAATCCCAATCCTTCCTCGAGATTGCCATCTAGTGGTCCCGTAAAGAAGTGAAGAAATCACAGAATTGTCTCCTCAGTCATACACTTTCTTTACGGGACAGTTGGTAAACCCACGCTTATGATTTGACGTTTTTCCCTTTTCCTTTCTTCATGCTATCATAGTTACCTGGAATACACTCGGTGTGAAATTTAGAAACAAGGTAAGTATGACAATTTTAAGAAAACCAAAAACTGAAATTGTATTCTAGATAAAATTTCAAAGAGACATGGGGGAATTGAGAACACAAGACCCATTAGGAATCAGGAAGATTTGCACACGTAAAGGCACTATGTGCTTTTGGAAGTATCTCTCCAGTTTGTATAGGGCTGGTTTTTCTGGCCCTTTTCTGTAGTCTACAGTACCTGGTGGGAATCTTAACAGGATCCAAATCAAACCACTGGCTTTGAGGAAAGATTTTTTTTTTTTTCTTTTAATTATGTGTTAAAGAGAGCTGGTTCTCTATATTCAATATTTAGGAGGTCTGATTCAGGTCTTGTATCTATCAGTATCTGCTAATGGCATCCAGGAGGGTAAAGACACAAGCTGTTAGCAAAAGGGACAAAAGCCTCATGACATGATGCAGGAGCAGCAGGTGCTGTGGTGAGGTACCAGTGGCTGAACCCATAGCAGGAATTGTGCATGTATGGCTGCTGGCTACACATGGGTGAAGCTTCAAGGATATAATAAATATTCTCAGCTGTAACAGAGGGCCAGTATTCTGGTTTCTAGAGAGTTTTTGTTAGAGTTTTGGGAAGGTTCCTTGGGTTTTTGTTGTTTGCTTCCTTTTAATTTACAGAAGTTTTCTGAACAGCCTGATGGATCTGCAGTATAGACATGAGACTACACAGGCATAAAGTACAGTGTCCCAGGACAGATGGTTTCCAAGCAAGAGTCAGTGTTGACATAACATTAACTCCTTCCTGTCCTACACCATGATGCTTTATATCAGAACCAGTCTGGAAAGGTGGATTTGCTCAGGACTAAGAAGATGGAATTTACTGACTTGTATTCCAATCTACTTATGTAAATGTTGCCTTGCAGGGGCACACATCTTTCTTGACCTTCTGCTCATCCACCACCCAGGCTGACAGAAGTAGCCTCCTTTACCAAGGTAATTTCAAAGCTGGGGGCGTGGACTCATCTTCCTGAAAACCAAAACTTTTATTGTCTGAAGAAAAAGAGCAGCTTGGTCCTAAGGAAAAAAAAAAAAAAGGGGGGCAAAAAAATCCACCATGTCCTGTTTGTTCACACTTCCATTTGCTTCCCCACAGGCAGGAGACAAACACTTGCAGTGCCTCAGGGACCGGACTGCAGTAACCTTTGGTAAACCATGAGTCATTTTTCCACTGCGAAAGTGGGCCAAACTGTCTCGCCCCTTCTCCTCCAGTGGGAGAGAAAACCAGCCCAGAGCATAAGCTCACCTTGCCAGCAGCGGCTCCAGCCAGCCCTCGTGGCATTCACAGTGGCAGTCCAGGAAGGTTAGGATGTCTCCTTTTGCCACAGACGCCCCCAGCAGCCGGGCTCGAACCAGCCCCTCTCGCTTGTTTGCGCGGATAAGACGCACCTTGCGTAGGCCAGCCACGTAATTCTCCAAAGTCTCCTTTAAATGTTCTGTAACAAACAAACAAAAAAAAGAGGGAATAATATAGCCTGAAATGATTTGTTTATGTCATGCTACAGGAAGCTCTCTCCTAAGTAGCATATTACTTATAGTAGTGCCCTAAAGATTCTGGCATTTTGAACTCCAGTTCTGCTATACATGTTTAGAAAGGACACAAAAAAACCACTGAACTTGGATGGACACAAATCACGGTTACTTTTAAGAAATTGAACGCTTCACATTTGCTTCTCTAATACGTTTCCAGACTCATAAATCCTTCTCAAATATTACTTAAAACTTTCTGTATAGAAGTTTTATTCTTAACACAATTCATGTGTGGTAGAAAATGCCAGCCTTGCCTTTATGTCCTGCTATTCAAACAAGACCAAAGAACTAGGTCACTGTCATTATATGAGACACCAGGGGAGCACTGGTGCAATCGAAACTTGCTCAGTTCAGGAAACCTGAAGTGCTCTGATCAGACTGTAGTTATCTATACACCCAAGCACTCATGTTACAACACAGCAAATGTGCTTCCCCATTCTAAACTAAATTTGGTCCAGAAGCCAAATTTTTCACTGGCACACTACAAGAAAAACTATTTTCCAGTGAGATGCCTTTGTTATACATTTTTCTGGTGTGTGACCTGAACAGCGTAACTTTTTCTCCTACGATTGGCAGACCAAAAAAGCCCATCAACAATCAATATTATTTAGACTTATTCTTCCTACCTTTGTCACTGTAATCATCTACAAGGATAACTTCTTCCAAAAGTATATCCGGAGATGTCTCAAGAACACTGTGAACAGTTCGCAGAAGCGTTGACCAAGCTTCGTTATAAAAAGCTATCACAACAGAAGTTTTTGGCAGGCTATAATAATCATATTTCTTCTCTCTGCATCTGTAAAAGTGGGGATAACATTTAGTACCAGTGCAAAGCATTTATTAATTTTCAGGAAACAGGTCTCAAATCCATTTGTATGCTACTTACTAACTGCAAGCAAAAACACAGAAAGGATCTTAAAAGAACTGCAGATGTGTGCAAAACTGTATGAGAACACATTAGGAAGTTGCTCTTCCAGAGGTTCCATTTCCGCAGAACCATTAGGAATAAAATTCTGAAAACTACCAAAATGTCTAAAACGAAAAATAATAGGTGGTATTCTGGCCTAGTAGCTGTCTTTGCACAATTTCAAATAGAAGAACAAGCAATGGCCAAAATGTGCTTCAAATTAAAGAAAAAAATAAAAGAAATGTAAACTGCACCTAAGTGCAGTAAAAACAGTAACATAAACTACTGATAACTTGTGCTTTGGAAAATAGAACAAGTGCTAGACAGTAAAAATATAACTGTGAAGGAACAGCAACATATAAAGAGAAAAAAAACCCAAACCAGCAACAAAACTGAAATGTATGTACACTGAAGCAGAATTTGGAGAGACCACATAACTGGCAAAATCTAATAGTAAAATTCACAAAAACCTAAAACATATATAGAAATGCATGAGTTTGGCTCTATGGAGAGCCAGAAAGTTTGCAAACCTTTGGATTAAGCTCCAGAATGTATTCCTATAAATACATATATGAACTTCCCTAAATGAACATAAGGATGCTAAGAAACTTATAGCTGAGCCAAATGTATAAATTCTTAAAAGAATCCCCTGGTCTAGAAAAATTTTAAAATAATGGTGGCATTTATTACAATTCCTCCTCTTTGCTTAGAGCATTCCATATTGACAGCTTTTATTGCCTGGAGTCACCAAGGCTTGCAACGGGCAGAAGGACAGACTTCAACTTCTGTACACTGCTCAGTCACAACAGTTACCAAAGCAGGTAGGACATCCCTCCTACCAAAACAGAATAGCAGTGAGTCCCCCAAAACATATACTATGGGGAGCTGAAAAGGGAAATCAAAACTGATCAGTAGAAAATGTGACAGCAAAATCCCTTAGGTCACTTTAGGGGCACAAAAATTCCCCAGAACACTAAGAAGATGACATTAAAAGCAAACTGCTTATCTATAGCACATTGAGAGTATTTTACAAACTATTTAAGGCTGCTGTGTCTGCAATTAAAAAAAAACTTGCAGATTTCTTTAAAGATTAGGCAGTATCTATTAGATCTGGTGTACAGAAAGAAAAAATATCCGAATCTGATTATACCTAAAATTAAAATTCTTACGAGGAAAACAAAAAGTCTGTAGAGTAATCTTCTGTAGACTTCTGTAATCAGTATGTGAAAATGAGGAAGCAACAAGGACAAATGACAATTGGGCAAAAGAGGCACCCAGAATGTTGCTTCTCAAACAGGAAAGGAACGCCATGCAACAACACCCACACATACAGACATATATACATAGGTAGGTACACCTACACACACACTTATCTAGTGAAGTACAAAAATGCCTGCCCTCCAGGCTGTAACTTGTCCTGAGGGGCCTTCACAGCGGGAACTGTTTCACACCAACACCTGGTGACAGAATTGATTTATTTAGCCAAACATTCATGTATTGACACATAAAAATGAAAAGGAGTGACGAGTAGCATTTTAATTAACTTTTTTATTTTTAATGCAAGAAAACCTTCTGTATGAATCTGGTTTTAGAAATACACATTTACTTTAGCCTACTGAAAAACATTTCTGCTCAGTACTACCAGGAAAAAAAATCTCCATCTATATCAGTCACTTGTACCAGGTAATTCTGAGTTCATTTCTTGATGGAAATAGGATCTGTATATATCCATTTTAGAAAACGGAAGGAAAATATAAATAAATTTTAAAAACCACCAGGAAAGCATTCTTTGAAATATATGTCAGAAACATTCACGGAATAATAATGCTCTATTCCATTACTTCAAAAAAAGGAAACCCAAAAGGTCTAAAGAAGCTTATAAGTCTAATTATAGATTAAAGACTTCAACAGATTTGCCTGAAAATTACATGCTGGAAACAAGAAACATAATTTGGCACAGAGCAAGGCAATCCCCACACTGTGATTCACTGTGCAGTGCTGCCTCCTTCCTTTAGCACACCCCATGCTGCAGGAAAAGGTCAGCCTACTACAGGACATACCAGAGCACACATTTCTTAGGTTTCTGAAGTCAAGAAAGAGGCCAGCATTAAAAAATGGGTTTAATTTACCAGCTCCGTGGTAGAAGGCAGCACAGAATTGCAGAGAAGTGACCCACCATGGTAGCAGGGCAGGCTGCTGGCCAGCATGGCCACCCTGACCTGAGCAGTGCCCCAATAACCTCATTAAAAAACCAACAAAAATTAGGAAAAAAACCCCGTTATTCAACTTCTGTGCATATTTGCATATTTATCTCAGAAATTATTTCCAAGACACATATTTCTTGCTAAATGGCTAGAAGATCTCAACTGTTAGCAGTCTCAAATAGTGTTGCTAAAGTGAAGCACCCTTTTCCCTATCTTTCTGTAATGAAAGAGTTTTGCTAAGCCTTAAAAATTAATCCCACTCCAGAGATTACAAACCCAAAGCATTTAAACCCTGGAAAAATTATAGTGTAAGAAAATCTTTAAAAAACTAATGAATCCCTGAAATGGAAATGCTTGGAAGTGCTGCTGAATAACAATTAAGTGGCACACATATGGACATTAAACATTACCACTTCACAAGATATAAAAGCTTCAAAAAACCCACTACGAGTACGAAACCTAATTTAAAGCCCAGTGGTCATAACTCATCTTTTCCATTTCTCAGCTCCTGTTTACCACAGAAGTGCCTTAGCAGCCCATCTTCTGTGTTCTCATTTGCAAACTTCAAGATGTACTTTTATTCTCCATGTGTCAGCCAAGTATCCCAGCTTCTACTTTCCAAGTGAATCATTTCACTCCTACTTTGGATTATTCAGAAAAACAAATGCATATCAATTATGGTATGCCATTAAAATGACAGCAACTGGTGACAGCAGTCCTAAAATATGTTTTTGCAGATCCTGGGAATGTATATTTATGTATACTATACTGCAACCTGCTTTCAGCTTCTGACTAGGGTGCTCTTTAGTGACACCCTCAAACCTGTAATACCATTCTTTCCAATAGAGTGGATCATGTTACGACAGGATTAATTGCATCTCACATTATTCATCCCAAAAACTATGTGTCACTTTTGAGCTGATGGTCTGGACTCTGTAGATCCATAAAGACAGATCCAGAAGGCAACTCACCTCACTCTCCATAAGACATTGATCCAGCACAGCTAAGAGACCTCAGTGGGTCCCCACCTCCATCTTGTCTATAGAGGTTTGACTATGGAACAGTTGCTGAACTTTTCTATGAGTAAAGTTAAGTGACTATAGGAAACTACCTATAGTCCCTACCACTGACTGTGATATATCACTTTGAACCTAGTCATCCTAACTACCAAATGATTGGTAAAAATATAACATAGACATGAGGAAATTAGTTCCCTGTAAGCATGACATTTCCAAGCATGGACAGTAAATGCAGGCACATTAAAGTCCAATGTATTCTTTCACTACTCTCATGATCTTATTCAATCACAGGAACTTTACTATTTTGTAGTAATGCTGAGGTCCCCCCCGTCGTCTTCCCTGGGGGGAGGGAGTGCCCTGGGGTGGCAGCATGGCCTTGGCTGCCCCTGGTCACATGTACCCGAGATCTATGTTCTTATTGGTGATTTTGTGTTCCCGTGCCCCGGGAACTGGTGGGACTTCTTCAGTCTTGTGCTGGCTGCCAGCCATGTGGGCTGGGAAAAATAAAGATTTCCTGGAACACCTATGAAAAGAGTATTCCCTTATTCTTTCCACAGGCCCTGCTGTCACTGGAAATGTTGCAGGAACCCCACTGCAACAAATGGTGGCGAATGCGTGCAACATAACGATCCCCTCGATCCTTAGAGACAGCAACCCTGAATA
>WEIT01021402.1:4710-17428 GCA_013389985.1 Dryoscopus gambensis
TGGGGGGGGGGGTTTTGTTTTTTTTTTTTTTTTTTTTAGTTTTGTGCAGGGCTCAGTGATTGGACCCAGTGTTGAACTTACAACTTTATACTTGTGTGCTGTAATGAGGGATCAGAGAAGGGCTACTTTAGTACCTGTGGAAGGAACAAAACCCACATTATAGTAAATGCATTAGGGCACGTTAGGTAGTTTTATACTTCCTTCTGCTTTTCAAACTCACTTCTTGTGAGATATGATAATGCAGGGTTTTAAAATATTTAACAATTTGCATTTATCTTAAAAAAAAGAGGGAAATCATGTAGGAAGAAAAACACAAACATGTTCAGAATGCCTACCGCCAGCAACATCTTGGCATTTGCCAGTACTTAAAGGTTATGTCTGTCATGTTTAGATGTGGCATAAAGTCTTTCACCCTTTCCCAAGTAATTGGACGTCATACTGATAGGTAAAATTGAATGTGTTATGAACAGCTCTCCTATAGACTCACAGGGCTTATTGACAGACAGTGCTTGGAGAAAAGGCCTAATTTTATGCATGAACATGTCACGCTGGAATAATTATGCAACTGCCTGCTTTCCTTGTGCAGTACAATGTGAAACCCCACGATGGTTCCTGGGAATTCATACTTTCTTCTGGTTTTGCATAAACACAACTGCTGTAGCTAACAGGGGGAAATACATTAATAAGGTGAATGCAACATTTAATCATGAATAAAGATCTGAATAATTTGTCTTGCTTTCAAGGTGTATGAAAGTGACATCAACCTACACACCTTTTGTAAAGAGCAGCAAATGCAAAACCGGCTCTCATTGGGGAATCTATGCTCATTGATTTTCTTCTCCTACTTTGTTGTCTGACTGACGTGCAAAAACTAAGGTGGTGTTTTGCCTCTGGTAAGCCTAACTAGCATTTTTGGGTTGTTTTTTGGTTTTTGGTGGCTCATGGAAAATTTAATCAGTATGAAGTATCCTTTCTTAGTCAAAAATAAGAAATCCTTCTGGATCATTGCTGAAAATTATTGGCAACTGACTAGAATCTTGCTCTCACATGAACAAGCTAACTGCAAAATTATGATTTATCGAGGAAAATGTTGGGATAGGGAGGACATCTCTTGAGCTGAAGAAAGGTGGGTGCTGGCAGAGTGGTATTAGAGGAATGAATTAGTATCCTTATGCTTTCTCTGCTCCTATTCTCTTCAGGCATCTGGTCACTGTCACAGTTTTATCTATTTTGTTGGGTTTTTTCTTAAACTGGTACACAATGTTCATGCCTACATTTCACATTTGGAAATACATATTTAAAACAGCAATAAGAAAGTATCTTTGAAGAATTTATAATCTCTGAAAAAAATGACAGCATTCTTGCTACTGTTTTCTTTCTAAATACAAATGTGACTGCCATATTGCTGCTACTGTTTGTGTGATGAGAAAAGTTAATTTTTTTGTGAGGGGCATGAATGATAGTCTCTCTCTTTTGATTTCTTTCTCATTTAGGATTCTTAAGCTTGCAAACCCCGTAAAGAAAGATGCAGTGTGCTCACAGCTGACTCATGACATTCAGTTTAGGACAGAGCTAAAATGGTTTCTGCATCATTATAGCAGAGAGGAAGCCCTTGAGTTGCTGAGTGTGTGGGTCAAATAAGGTCTGCAACCCATTCTGCGCCTGTGGCTGCCCTGGCCACCCTGCTGTTGGTGTCTCTGTCTCTCTCTGTGGAGGGGCCAATCTCCACCGCTAATTTTTAGCAGTCACGTGTTGTCAATTGCTTGCTGCAGAAACACGTATTACAGTGAACTCCTTGGCTCTTTCACTTGGGAGGAGCAAATGTTTTTGCTAATCAGGTGTAATCAGTGGTAAATTCCCTTCCTTCACCCTCTTCATAAGCAGGTTTGTCAAACTGGGGGTCATAGAGAGATTGCCTTTTCTCGGTGGCCTTGCTGCTGCTTTTGACCAGGCTTTCTGCTGGTACACTTACCCCTGCTCCCCGGGTGGCATGCTAGGCTGGCCACTTCATTCTTCCCTGCAGCTGAGGGGGCAGCATATTCTTGTGCTCCTTCTGCGCGATTGCTTTGCTGCATGTTCTGTGTCCATGCTAGTTCCAGTATTTTCCTGGAATCCTTGCTCCCAGCCCTGCTAAATCTAGGTCTGACAGTGAACTGCACTAGCAGGACCTTTGGTCTGGAAGACAAAGGTTGTTTTTATGTGCCTATGACATAGCGTATATCACAAACTGTCTAGTTCCTGTGGCATCTTTATGCCACAGGCAGAATGCTTGAAGCGGAGCTTTTCTTCTGCTGTTCATCTGATTCAGCTGGCCTTCTTTCCTTCCCTTCTCTGGTACACTCCTTTGGGTCCTCTCCAGCGTGGCTGGCACCAGTGGCAGTACTGCCAGAACACAACTGCTTTTAGTGCACCCAGAGTGAAGCAAAAATCTCCCCTATACAGCTGCAGCTCACCCTGTAAATGCAGATTACTGCTGGCAGACAGGCAGAGAGCCACGAATGCTCCTGATGGGTACTTGCTCATAGTCATCTGCTTGCTGCTGAGCTGCCTGAGCAGCTCTGGGGTTGTAGGACTGGGTTCTCCCTTAACTCTGTATGTCCTGGTTCTGATCCCATTCCACTTATCCTCAGCCTCCACTCCCTTGTTTTCAAAGTCTGCATTTAGTCCTCCTGGGCTCCAGGGGTGGGAGAGGGTCAGAGCAGCTCTAACTCCAGCTGCATGGTGCCTTGGCTACAGTGAGTCCCATCCCAGAGGGGAGCAGTTCCTTTAGAAGTTGGTCTGGACCTGCACTTCCCAACTACGGCCCAGTGTTCAAAACCACATAATTTCCAGTCCAGTCAGACTCAAGGTGCATTGACAACGACAGGAGTCAGCCTGTCCTTGCCTGTTTCCAACCAAGGAGTGGCAGGTAAGTCTTCAAACGGATCCCCTAAAATAACAAGATTGCTTGTTTAGGGTAATTTCTTGACCCCTCTTTCAAGTATCCTGCCACGTGAGGCATTTCTAGTAGTGCAAGCTAAAGAGCATAATGTTTGTTCCTTCCTTTTCCTATTAATTTTGAAGCACTGCGTCCACTTGTCATGCATTCATTTTTATTTTCTTTTCCTACTTGCATTTACTCAGCAGCAGCCATATCAGATCAAATAGAGCATATCCATTTTTGACAATGCTGTTAGTTGATGACTATTAATCCTGCATAAATGCTTGCATAAGAAGATAAGTTTTCTCAAAGCTGTTTGCTCAGGGGTAGATGGCTGTTCTAATGGTGTGTTTATTGAACAGTGATTTATCTGTTGCAATTATTTGCCCTTTAGGGTTGGTGATATTATATTAGTAGGTTTGATCTCTGCCAGCACCTGGATCCCTCCTTGCAATTAGCAAAGTGCTACACTGTGTCTGCCATCCTGCTGCACACCCCCTCCTCTTTTACCACTTCCAAACAAAAGGATGAGCATAGCAAATCTCACCATAAAAACAGTCGAAAGGAATAATGTTGATCAGTACCTGCTTCTGGATTTAAAGGGAAGGACACATTACTCAAAGAGAATGCAAGAACACTTTCCTTACATCAACAAATAATTCATGATGTGTATATGGGTATCCAGCAACTATATTGTTGCAGTAGTCTGACAAATATTGTGAAGGGGACAGCAAATGGGACATATCATTCTACTGTGTTGACAAAGATTATAACAGGAATGGGAAATGGGACAAATGTAACTCATCCTGGAGACAGTCCCTGAGCTGTAATCTCATTTGTTCTTCAGCATGAATTATACAGCAGTGCAGAGGATGAGAAGGTGATTTTCACCATTTGTATATTTTAATCACTTTTCTTTGCTACTAAACAAATAACTCATTGTGAAATGGTAATACATGGGTAGAATTTGTTTTTGAGCTATGCACTAAATGAGGAGAAGGCAGCTGTAATATAAGAGTTCTGACAGTTGCATTGAAATTCAAAAAGGATCCAATTCATCTCAGGTTTGCACAAAAAGAATTCCTGCAGATTTCTGAGAATCATCTGCCATGCCCCAGAGTAGAGCTGGACCCATGCCCTTGCCTTCCTAGGCTTGAGATTGAGTCTCTTGGAAATCATACCATGGCTGGAACCCACAAAAAATGGGTGGCTGGTTGATGGGAAGTCTTGAGCTGGAAGCTGCGGTGGAAAAAATTATGATTGCCAAGTCCCATTGGACCTAATTCTTCTGGCAGGAAGAGAAGGCAGCTTGACTGTTGTTTATGCCAACAATTGATTTGGATGCTGTTTGGTGTGGAAAGGCAAGATTTGAAACTTCCCAAGGGGTTTAATCCAAGGTTGAAATGTTTAAATAATCCATTCTTTTGTAGAAGACAACTCGTAAGCTCCCTAAGGTACCAATGGTTTTCCAGAGCTTGGCTCCTGGGTAAAGGCGACTTCCATGAAAATCTGTTTTACAGAGGAAGAACTAACTATTAATTTGTGTGTAAGTTATTTTCAGTGTAGCTTACTGTCTCCTTTAAACCCCTCTGATTATATAAAATTCCTTAGGTTTCATATGCCTGTTGTTCAGTGCCAGACTGAAGAATGTGTTTCCTCTTCTTCAGCTTTGTGTTTGCTGCTTGTAGCTCGAAGGCACCATGCGAGGGTGAAGGCCTGATGTGACCACCCATGAATTAGGCTGCTATGACAGCCAGCGAGAGCAGAGAAACAACCTGGGCCCTGAATTTATGTAAATGGAATTTCCATGTTCCGGGTCGCTGGAGGGCTTGAAGTGACAAATAATCCTTCATGAAGCTAGATGAGAATATCAAGAGCCCCTGGTGGGCAAGCAATCATTGTATATGTGAGAATGCTGGAGACGAAGTTTTGATTTTGAATCTGAAGTGCGCTCTAATGACAGTGCAAGCAACAGAGTGGTTTGTGTGATTTACAAAGGAATGCATGTGAGCAATGAGGAACAGTCTGAGCTATTTCTGAATGTAGGAGGTCAGCGGGTTTAGAGAGGGGAATTGCCTTTGGAAGCCTTAGGAACTGAATGCTAGTTTTGTCTGTCCTGCAAGAATGGGGACAAACTATGCCAAATACGAGTTTTACCTCTGGTTCAAACTGTATTTTAACATTAAAGACTAGATTTTCAAAATCTGTTGAACATAATTGTGTGTTATGTGCCAATGCTTCTGCACAAATCCAGCCTTCTTTGTAAATTATTTCAAACTGTCCATCCAGCTTCTACTGCCTGGCTCATCCTCCTGACTTTCGTAGAGTGCTGTCAGGGTTAACTGGATGTTAACTGGATAATGCTGGAAACCAGTTAATGCTTGCTGGGTAGCAGCAGTTTCTACCATGCTTGCTGGGAAGTGAGGGACAAGAAAATTCTTTTGGATGACACTGAGTCATTGTTTTACTGGGAAGTCAAAGGCCTTTAAATGAACATGCTCAAGTTCTGCTGGAAATCCCAGGTTACACTTTCATTTCACTAGTTTTCTGAGAGACCTGTTGAGATTATACCAGCAAAGGAAAGATGAGGAGGAATTTTGCTTTCAAGTTGAAAGGTTTGGGGAGAAAATAGAATGTATTAAGACTGGTCCTCTTCTCTAGAGTATCAGACCTTATCTTTTTTTATTGTATTTTGAATTAATAGAAAGGATTTGGGTTATCAGGGATGCTTCGCTAGACACAAATTTTCTACCCAACTGTCCTTCCAGGAAAAGAGGTCATGGACAATGTTCACTGTCTGAAACATCATGGTGGTTAGCTTCACATGAGTGAAGTAAGAGGGTTTATTTATGATTCATAGCTGCTCTAGGTCAGACCAAAATTTATTAGTCGAGAATTGTAATTCCCTTGTCTCCAGGCTACAGTGATCTCAGCTTCTCAGAGGAGAGATTTGAAAGCAGCATGGTTCAAATAATGAAATATTAAATTTCCTTTATTTAAAGAAAAAAAAAGGATGTTCCAGTCATCTGATGAGAACAGAAAGACTAAAGACCACCTGAGTGCTTTCTTCACTTGTGACTTTTAATAATAAAAGACTGGTAATTGTAATAGTGAAAGACACGAGGATTCTTTTCCAAGAGTTTTCAAAGACTGGAATTATTTCCTCCTTAAGGAAACATAAAAGAGGTGTCAAGACTGTCATTTTGTTCATGCTAGCTTTCATCACTCACACAGAAGAGCCAATGAAACGTGGTTAAAATTAAGAATAGGAGCTAAGTACACCTGAAAGGGAGAAGGCTCCTTTCCTCACACAACCCTGTTATTCCTTGCTTAGCTCTGCTGTACGTTTTAGACTGAATCCTTATATTCTTTCAGGAGTGGCTCAAATCAAATCAACAGTTTGGCATCAGAAGTGAGGCTTGCTTCACTTTATTAGGCATTTCTGAGCCAGAGTATTACTGAAGAGGAGCTAAGGATAGCAGAGACAAGAACTTCATGACCAGTGGTGCACTGTACATGGAAATTGCCCTGGGCCAAACAAGGCAAGATGTATTCAGCACTGATGGGTAGGGGCACAAGGAAGGGGAACTCAGAGTTTCCACAGGAAAGCTCTGCAGCTGCATAGGAGATATCAGAAGTAGCTGCATCACTTGTGCTTTACCCAAACCTTTGAAAAAAAATGCCTATCAATCATTGTCTTATCTTTGACGTACCTGTTTTGTTTAAAGACATACAGTGTTTCATTAACTGCTAGCTGAGGAATAAGCATCTTCCAGTTCCCTAAAGATTTCTGGCTTCCGTTCCATTATATATCATAGATTCAAACTGTAATACAGAGTCTTTACTGTAACTTGTGCAGTTCCCCTACACCTTAATGTAGGGTAACACTGTTACTTTTAAATTAAGCACCTCTCCAAGTAAATTTCTTTCAAGCAAACAGTCGCTGGCTGCAAATGGAGAGCAGCAACATCTCCGCAACCAATATATAACAGCTGTCTGGCTAAAAAAAAGCATTAAAAATAAGACTTGATATATATGGATACAGATAGCTCTATATATGTGTGTATATATGTATATATTTTTAAAGGGCTGTAATACTGCAATATTAAGCAAGAGCAAAATTAGTTAGCATACAGAGTTCTTCACCACCATCTTCCTGCTGATGCATAATGAGACTTCTAAAAGAAATTCACAACAGGTCTAGCCCCTTTGAAGGCTAAACGTATTTCATTTTAGCTGTTAAAAAACACCTAAAGGTAGTGCCTTGTATATTATGCCCAATATGCAAGCAGATTACATTTTAAAAAATGTGGTCGTAAGAAAAATCAATCAAACTCAAATTCATCATTCATTATCAAGATACATAGCTGTTCTTCATGCCAGAAAATAAATTCAAAATGAAAAAGCTTTACAAAATGTTGAACAAAAAATTTATGAATGTTGAATGCTGCCTAAAAAGGAAACCCAAACAAACAAAACAAAGCACAAAGTCCCCAGAATCCTGAGGAAGGTAAATCCTACCAGACAGGTTCAACAGTTCTTTTCCCCTCTAGTCATACAGACACTTTCCCACTTCACAGATTAAGCAGCTCTTCCCCTATTAGCATTTCCATCTTCTGGGGTTTGGTCGGTAGATGTGCCTCAGATGTTCCACAATATTTGAACAACATGAGGCATTGAGTGCGAGGCATTCTGCAAGTCATTTGTCGCTACAATTAGGTATGGTCTGCAAAGCTCTTCAGCAGAAACATACCTCTCTAGTCAGGCATCAGAGTGAGAACAAACGTTCAAATGAAGCAGGAGGCAGGGGTGAAAGCCCACAAAAAGCCTTATTAAAAGTCAGTGAGGCCCATTGAGATATATCTTAATAGAAACTTTGTGATAAAAAAAGAACTTGAATTTTCTGTTTATTTTTCCAATATCCACTTCAGAATTTATATAGACTTAACTAATGAAACTGCTGAGCAGGGTAATGAGTACCAAGTACTGCTTTAATCCTAAATGTTTATTTAAGGAGAAGAAAAAAGAAGAAAGAATAAAAATTTTTAAAAAATAAAATACATTAAAAAAACCCCCACACTTTTCTCCTCATGATGGTCCTTCATTAATTATGCTGGAAAAGAAATTAACCAAACTTAGGTACTGTACTTGCAAAAATGCTTGTCAAGTACTAACAGGCATATTAATTATTTTGAATAGTGTTCAGGAATTGCATTTACAGAAATAGGCTTTTCAGCACAACTGGTGCTCCAGACAATTTTACAGAGAAGTCATGTGAGCTTTTCAAGACCTGACTGGATAAAGCCCTGAGCACCAAGGCTGATCAGGGAACTGATTCCAGGAAGTAACTTAGCAACACCGAAGAATCGCAGCTGGCACATTTTTCCACCTATATATTATTTTTCCTTATCACACATATTTTAAAGGAAAGCACTTGAGATAAAACTCTCTCTGCATTCTCCATCAGGAAAATAGACCCTGAAAGACAACTTCTTACTAAAGTGAAAAACAAACAAAAAAAACCAAACAAAAAATCCCAAATACAACATGTCTATTGACTATACAAAACACAGTAAGTTTTTGATACAGAAAACAATAGATCCAAATGCTGTGGACCCAGTGCTAAGAATATTTGTTTTAAACCTGCTACCTTGTTTGCTTTTTAAACATCTGGCAGCAAGTATAAAAAGCACAATAACTACTGAGAAGTAGTCCAAAAACTAGATCAGCACTGGACAGCCTTGTTCCCAATAAGGAAAAACAACATGATTCAAATGTGAACATTTGATGTTTGTAATTGGAACACATTTTCTATATAAACATATAGAATGTGGAAACATACATAAGCACTAAAAACTTTTAAAATTAGGCAAAACTGAAGTTGTCCAAAGCATAAGCATCCACAGAACAAAAACCTACAGTAAAAAATTACACTAATGCTCTCAAACTCTCTGCCTCCATTTTTCTGTTTCATTTAAAAGACTGATTTGGAGTTCCTACTCTAATGTTCAAATAAGTATTTGCTTTCCTTCAGCAATAGCAAGATATAGTGTTCAAGGTAAACTTCTGCAGCAACAAATTTATTATACGTTGAGAGAGAATACATCAAAACAAAAATAATTATGGTATCAAATTCTAACAAAGACAGTTAAGCAAGTCAGCATGTTATATAACTAGAAATGAAAATCAGTAACAGAAGCAAACATGGGTATGTGATACACTGGAGATGTTCCAATGGCAGATCCTATCATGCATTCAAATTCTATTTTATTGTATACTTCTCCTCCATAGAATATATAGAACAAATAAAGGAAAGTGAGAGCTATGAGAAAATACTATAGAACATATAATATTCTAATTATAATGACAATTAGTTAATAATAGAACACAAAATATTCTACTACATTCTATAAAGTACTATAGAATATATAACTAATAAAAATGTCTTGAATACAAAAGTCCACATAGCAAATAGCATATCAACAACAGCACTATCAGTTTTATTACTTGACTATAGAAAAGCAGTGTGTTATATTTCTTTGGAAGGACAGTTTAAATGTTGGTTGGATCTATCCATACTCATTTCAGCTCAGAAGTGCTTTAGTGACAATAGTTGCCCTGTAGTTGACATCAATGCATATCTATTTCCTACTGGTAAAATCCTTACATGAAAAGCAGCCAAGAAAAGAGCGTCTGTGAGGCACTGACTTAGGAATTAGAACACTGACTAAGGAACTAGAGGTCCCTTCCAACCCAAACCTTTCCACGATTCCATGACTACTTTTGCCAATGCGCTGCAGTACCCGGCGTCACCCACAAGGGGGCAGAGCGCAGACGCCAGCGCGCAAATCCCAAAGGAGGGAGGGCTCTGTTCCCACCAACTCCCATTTGCACGGAGCACTGTTCATGAAAGAAAACTTGAGAGAACTGTTGAACATACTGAAATTGCGCAAAATAAATACTACAATTCGAGAATTACTAAACGCACAGAGACTGCATCTGGCTTCAGAAGTCCCCAAGCTGCAGATGGCTAGGAGTCTACTTGCCCTGTTCCTGACCTCTTCCTTAGACCTTCACTTTTGGCCATGATCAGTTACCACACTGTATTAAATCAAATGCTCTTACTGGATTTAACACAGTACAGACAGTCTTCTAGTCAGATTATTGATATGTGCCGTAGCAGCTTCAAGTGTGTGAACAGTACAATATAGACAAGCAAAACCAGAAAAAGATACATGAGAATCTATTTATGACAGTACTGTGAGAAAGACCTTACCACTTAGAAGCCATTGTTAACCACTGACGAGGACTGTTAGCATATCACAATTAGGATGAATCCATCAAGACATTTTCCCCCGAGTTCAACGTTGTGCTTCAAGATGTAAGAGTACACAAAGATGTAAACAGCTTTGAGTCAGCTGGTATGTAGCCAAAAGCTGGAGAAAGATCTCCAAACACAGTATAGACAAATGAAGTACAGAAATCTGAAAAAGAAATGAGAAAAATTAATCAAACCTTAGACACTTAACAGAGATGTCGACAATCTCCCAATCCTTTAGAATTCTGAATTTATCATTGAAAAGTTAAAAACTATAAAAATCTGTTACATGTGTCTTCAAAATTGCTGTTCTGCTCAGAAGCTAATGATTCTTAATGATTTTTTCCCCATGAAAGAGAAAAATTGAAACTGATACCAAAATAACATCTGGTTTCCCATGCTCAGCATATTCTGCATGCATCCATTCTTATGAAGGGTTTTAATTGCATTTTAGTTACAAACATATTTTTTATTAATCATATATAACCACTCTAAAATGCAAGTAATTCTGAATCAATTTTTTCATATTAGTCCTTTTATTTATTTATTTTCTGATTTTTTGGAGTTTTTTCCTCTGCTCAGTTAGCAGGAGGATGTGGTCACAAAAAGAAACAAACAATACTTCAGCCCAGTCTTCCCAACAAAGCCTTGAGAACTTCTGGAGATTCCTTCACAACAGAAGTTTGTATGCAACTGACATACTTGCCACAACTTGCCTAAGCAGCAGTTTGTTTTTGTTCTTCTATAGTGCCAAACTACAGTAAAAGCACTTTAGTATTTTTAATTTCACCCTGAAGGCAGATCAAGCACTTTCAACTGCTTTTAACAATTCAAGTCTCATCATGCAGTAGCAATCCACCACTCCAGAACATCTAGTTTATATGGGGAAATTTTTTTTCTTCTTTTTAAAATTCATAGCTTGAAAAATTCCAGGGACACAAAAAACCCTGTGTGTCAACATGATTTTCAGTGCTCTGACACAGCACAAATGTAGTAGTTTCCTTTAAGGATGTGTGGACTATTCAATCATCATCAATTCTTTTATGTACAATTTGTTCCACTTCTTAATTAGTGTTTCCAAAAATACAAAAGAGAGACCCACATAAGTGCAATCTAGAAGTAAAAAGCCACATCCTGAAGATTTTAAGATGTAAAACAAAGCTTAAAAGTGGGACTGTGAGACAAGCAAGAGAGTTAGATAAACTTTTGCAAACAGGAGGCAAGCTGATGTTTATATTTAAATTGGGAGCATATTATGTAATTCCTTGGAAAAGCAAGTCAAGTTTTTTAAAGACTTGACCAGTTACAAAGGGAAGCATTTAAAGACAGACAAAATTCTGACTGTGAATTTCACCTGTTAAATTTTGCAACTCTTTAATAAAAATGTCAACTGTTTTCATTAGTTTGTGCATTTGACAATGCAGTGCATCAAATCAGCATCACTTTTACCTCTTCAGACAATCAGGGTAAGTTACCATTGTTTTCTGCATGGCAGAAATATATGACCTTTCATCCTACCTACATCAATAAACTGTACTATTCACTTTTTTCTCTTCTTTTTGCTCCACTTTTTTTATTAAAGGTAAACAATAGTTTAAATCAATTCATGCAAAATTTTACATTCACCCCAGTTTGAAAGAGTGGGTCAGCTATCCTTTAACTCCTCCCCAAATACAGTCACTGTGAACAGCACTTTAACAAAATCAAACTCACGCCTTATTACCCTCCATAAAATTGAAAGAATACCCAGACAGAAGTCCACCCTGGCACAGATGCCTTGAATGCTGACATTTTAGCTCACTATCTCAAACAAAACATACATTCACAGGTACATAACCCATTTTGTTTAGAGGCTTCCCTGCTTGCTGCCTTCAGAGCAAACACATACAAACACATCTTCCTTTACCACACCGGATTCAGTCTCCCCCTCCCACCACGACACCACCCAGCAGCCCAGCTGCTTAAGGAAGGAAATAAAGTTAAGCTGAAAACTGACTTGACTGTCCAAGCTTTAGGAAGGTACTGTCAGTCCAGCTGGCAGACTGTTCGCAAAGAGCCCAGAGAGGGGGAAAACCCATGCAATGTACTCGAGTGTTTTGGTACACACTGAGCAATAATGAATTTTATATTGTAGCTCCTGCCCAGAACTTCAAATAGAACTACAGTTGTATTTGAGTACAACCTGAGGTATTCTATAGAATCAGTCTGATCAGATTAACTCTGACTACAGGAAAAAGAAAATATCAGTAAAGGTAGCAAAAAGGTCAAAAGTCTCCAACGGATGCCAGTGAAGCCTACAGTAGCTACAGCATATTGTTGGTTCATCGGGCTTCATTTCCTAACCACAGCTGACAAGTTAAAATATAACTATACTTTATCAGATTTGAAGTCAAAGGTATCACACAGGTGCAGTGTTTGGGGTTCACCCCTACAAAAGACAAAAAGTTAAGAAGCAGAACATGAAAAAGAGAAACATAATA
>WEIT01021402.1:17552-27571 GCA_013389985.1 Dryoscopus gambensis
CACACTTGCCAATGCTAGGTATAGGAGAAGTGGTACAGCAGATCACTTCCAAAAACTTGAGGGACGGGGATTAATACTAATATTGCAGGAAATCAAAGTATCAGCATGTTAATTTAAGAAGATACATACAACACACTAAATTAGGGTCTTCTTTATAATTACTGCCCCAAAAAATTTAATAAGATGATATTTCAAAAGAAAGAAATACTAATAGTTTTAGCCAACTGCTAGAAGTGGTTGGTGTTTCCATGCAACAAACTCTAACCAGGCTTCAATACACTGTCTGCTTTTGCACAGGTAGAATAAAGGCAGAGATGAACTATATCAGTTTTTAAGACGTAATTTTAAAAATTACAACAAGAAGTTTGAAGTTTAGGGGCAAACACTTACAGTGGCACTATGGTCACCCGAACCTGTGGCTGACCTGTAACTTCAGCATTTCCTAGAGCTAAGTAACTTGCTCTCACAAGCAGTCCTAAGATAACATACCACCCCTTGTGTCCTCTGTCAACTTACACCACCCCTCATACAGCGGGTAGAAAGAAGAAAACAACATTGTAACTGTAAACTAGATTTATTATACAACATATTGACTATATACAAGACTTCCCTGTTACAGACTAATTACACATTTTTTCCACTGCAGTGCTGGGAAATGATACCAGAGGGCAGAAAGATTTCCAGTGGTTGACCAGTTCCCTTGTTCTCCCAACCTTTTCCTCAGCAATAGCCTGCACTACTAGACTATACTGAGCTTATGGTTTGCTGTCCTCTCAAATAAGTGATACTGGTGACTGACATCAGAAAGAGCAAAAAGAAGAGCTTGAGAGCACCTGAATATTATGGAAGACACTTTTAAGCTAACTACCTCATAAAATTGGATGCCATAAGAATAAAAAGGGGGAATGAAGTTTCCCAGGCCCTTTATACCCAAATCTACTCCATTTTCTTACTGAAGCTTGGCACACTGTGTATCAACAGAAGATTTCTAGTAACAACTTGGTTCTTTTGCTTCCTGTCAAAGTTTTAAGTATATTAATAATATGTAACAATAATCAACACCACAAATTAAAAATGGTACATGATGAACTGTTACTAAATGCTGCCAAGAACATAGTAGTCACGCAATATTCTCCCAATTTCACCGACCATTTCCTTACTGAAAACCAGCTTTTTTTCCACTCCATAATCCACACAGCCAGTGAGGCTGGGTGGCTGCTGATCAATTAACTGTGAGGAACCACAAAAGTCATGAACAGGAGAGACATGGGGTCACTAATGCAAAAACCAAGCCTTCGGGAGACTTGGGCAGGGAGAACTTCATTAAATACAAATATTGCAACTGGAAGATGCACAGATCATAGGCATGAAATTAATGTAGGTTCAGGTTTTACAGAACTGATATGGAAATGAGGTAACACTCACAAGGCATATTAAGATCGCCTAAGAGGATTCATGGGAAAAGAAGAAAAAAATGCTTATCTCTGTCATAATGAAACTTTGGAACATAGCCAACCACCTGCACCTGAGAACTACATGTGTTATACTGGTTCAACACTCTCTTCTCCCAAGAATTACAAATAGCTCTCCATTTACAAACTGACAAAGTTCAATTGAAAATACTCCCATTTGTAGTCAAGAAGGATTTGCAAGATAAACTTCAGAGGAGGGCTTGGTACTAAATGTGTAATAATTTGACCATTATAACTCGAAATTAAAAATGGGTTATTCTCTTTTCCTTAGTTAGCATGAAAAGGAACTAAGTTAGTGAATCCCAAATCATATCTACTGGGCCAGGGCCACAAATCCTGCCTGTTCTTTGAATCTTATAGTATAACTTTTTGGAATCTCATTTCAAAGTATTAGGAGTATGCCAAAACTCAGACTGTGTTTTTACCATAGCAGAATGGATATTTCCATCTAGGCCTAAGACCTTTTCAGTTTCTCAGATTATTCTCTTCAGAGAATTGCCTTTACTAGTGCCACAAGACAAGGAACCTACTGCCTTCAGAAACCAGTGATGCAGTTACACCTTTCCGTGGTGCTAATGCCCTCTCATTGCTCCTTTACACCCCTGCTATTTACTGATTGTTGATTTAGAGGAGTGTTTCCTCAGCTGTAGTACAGAACCAAATATCTTCGGCCCCGCCAAAAGTGACCCTAGCTATCTTCTATTACACCAACTATAAATTTGGACTAGCAATCTGAGAGAAAGTATTTCTGTGCTGCCTTTCAAGAAACTGCAAAATAAGAGTGTTCAGTCTGCAAGCCATCTGCAGAGGACCAAGAAAACACAGTTCTTTCCTCTTAGTATCAGAGGTTGTAAGCAATCCAGATGTTCAGACTACCTTAAAGGAATGTTGCTTCCACCAGGAAAACAGCTGAAACTAAGTCTGTGTAGTATGTAGTTACGTCCCCTAGAATTTATCATCACCTGTGTGCCTTCTTATTTCATGTGTGCTAGGAAGGGAAAACAGCAGACGCTTATCAAGAGCAACAACCATCATCTTTTCCTCAGATGCACTGCTGCCTCCAACAGTCAAACACAACAGTGCGTCTGGAGAGTTTGCATTCACCTGAACACCACTGCTCACCATCATCTATATTAACAAAGTTTCAGCCACAGGAAAAGTGAGAACTTCCATGAGTGTGCAGGGGTAGGCAAGAAGCTTTAAACTCTGACCTCTGCACCACCACCACTACAGCAACAATTGAGGAAACTCAAAAATGCTAAATGGCTTTAGAAACTAAACACCTTTTTTCCCTCTTTACAAAATAAATTGCAAGCACAGATAAACTAAAAATGAGTCTATAAGCATTAAACTAAATAAATTAGATCCAAAGAACAGGACCTTATATCACACCTTCAAACTGCTTTTGGACATTTTCTATTTTTGAAAGTATCTCAAATCAAAATCAACAATCCCTTTTTATTCAATCAGCTTTTGGAGATCAGCATGTAGCAGGGTTCAAGCACTTGAAATGAATGAATGATTAAAAAAAAAATCAACATCTTATGTAGAACATTTCTTCCCTTAACAGCCTGTTAAGGCTCAAAATACACTCTCTTTTTTAAAAAGTGCCATAAACTATTAAACACTGACCAGTTCTGTTAGTACAGCTATACAAAGAAAAATGTGGCAATTTTTCTTAGTTATCATATAATATTAGGAGGAACCAACATTAACTTTATGCACACTCAGTACCAAGGTGTATATGAATTAAATAAATAACACGTCCCCACTGCCCCGCCCACACCTAAAAAAAGCCACACCACTTTTCTCCCGTGAACAAAGCAGGAAGCTGCTTTCCCCACTTCCTCCCCTCAAAGCATCTTCAATAGAGATTAAGCTCAGGTCCTATATGTAAAACACCAGTAGTTCTTCAAATATGCTGACCAGACAACAATGAAGTAGAACTTCATGAATGTATAATACAGCAAGGATAACATCAGTTAGCAGATTTCTTAGCTACTCAAGCAGTTGCAGAAAAACATTTCAATTGATATATTCCAATCCAGTGCAATTATCTCTGGCCTCTGGAAACAGAATACAAATACTGCATAAAAAGTAGTAGTGCTAACTGTTTTTGAACTACAACGATAAGAATGGGGACCTTGTTGTACTTGCAGACCATCTCAACCATTCTTTTTCTTAAACAGCATTTAACCTGAAGAGTTCATAGAGCCTGTATTTGCACAGGGTGAGATATGAACTCTCAGTTTCACTTTAAAAAAAGCTCAAATGAGGCCAGTCTGCATTCTCCAGCATAACAATAAGATAAACATTAAAGTAGCTGAATTGTTCTTGTTTCTAGGCACAAAACATTATTAAAGCCCTAGTGATTTCTCCCTCTCCTAAGCATTCTAGTCTTCCCATAATAATCACACAGTAGTTTTCAAACAGCCACCTGCTAAATTCAGAATCTCTTGTGTCCCTAACATATGCCAGTTCTTAAACTTGGAACATCTATATCACTGAACTAGAGCCACAAAGATTTTATGCCTTTAAACTATACAAGTTATATGTAAGAGTTTTATATACTAGATATGGTTTGAAGGGAACATGCAATAAAAGCTACTTTCAAATTACAGAGACTAGGAAATACTTGAAAACAGAACTATTTATTCTTACTTTAAAAAGGCAAGACAAGAGAACAACAACTTGCACTACGGCACAACATGGAATACACTATACAGTACCTTCTTTAGATATCCTCACAGGAGATACAAGGCTGGGCTTCAAACTGGATCAAATCAGTTGCACACAACTTACCTCAGCACCACAAAAAATACGCATATAATCTGTGCCTAACTGATGGTTTGTTTACAGATTTTGAATTACAGGCTATAATATCATAGCGTGATCATGACTTACAGGAAGTACTCTTAAATGCTTTTAAATAAGGTTCATTCTTCCCCCTAATACAGCCAAGGCCCAAAACTATACAAAAGTGTTAAAGAAATGTGTAGGTAAAAACTCAAGTTTCCTGCACCAAAAGCATGTTCTATTTATTTTGTGCTTCTATTTACCCAGCTTTCTGTTCCCACACTTGCTATCCACCACTCTCACCCTCCCCAGCTATTAACCTATCAATTCTGCAGGTAGGTGCATGTAAATACGTATAAATATACACAAACGTGTATCAACTCCATCTGAAGAAACATCTCTGATCCCCAATTTTATATGCAACATCTACCACCAAATTAGTTTCAAAGAAGGTGGCAGTGGTAAGGTCTAAACTGAAGAAACAGAGGGAATGGGGCAAGATCTCCATGATTTCTGTGTCAAGAAACAGAGTTACAGGTTTGCCATATCCAAGTGAAGATGTCAGGGAAACTTGACATACTGCTACTCCTGCCAAGAATAAGAGCATTCATCTGCAACTCCTTTCTCTTTATGAGCTGATATGGGGTATCCAGGAGCCCCCCGGGTCACTCCAACAGCCATCATGGGACCAGCGACTACTCATCACCCTATCCCAGGGAATAAACAGGCCAGTCAGCAGTCACAGCACGCAGGGCAGTAATTCTTCAGCTTTTTGGATGACACTGGGTTTAGATGATGTCTACAGAGGTAGAAATCTTAGTATTTTTGCTTACAGGAATTTTTTTTTAACATAATCAGCATTACTGGCAGATTAGATTAGTTCAATTAAAAATAATGAAAATTCCGTCAATGTCAAAATGTCCAGCTGCCACGGGCACAACGCCAGCAGTTGTTTCTGATTTAGCACAAGAGCAGAAGTGCTGTTGATAAGGACTTTTCTCATGAAAGACAGACAAAAATTACTAGGAACACTTCAACTATCTTCCATGCTAATGCCTCTAAAGAGAATCAGCCTTTGACCAGATCTGCTGTTAGCTCCAAGTCCTCTTTAGGATACAGCATTTACAAAAAAAGATGCTTCTTGATTTTGCAAAACTGGACAACGCCAGTGGAGAAATAAAGACACTCTTTGCAATATCAACTTCAAATGCAAATTCCTGAGGTCTCATTTTATCATAATATTCCCAACCCTTATGGTATAAATATTTCTTCACTTCTAAAATAATTAATTATACTTCTTTTATTCTCTTTTAACAGTCTCCCACATTGAATTACTAGACCCTTATCTTCTGGATCAAATACAACAAAACTATCTCTGTTTGTAGTTTTTATGCTCTCTCCAGCTCTTATTTTATAAACATATCCAACATTATATTCAGTTACTCCAAATAAACAAGCTTAACTGCATAGGGCTGGCAAAACCTACACAATTATTGTCCTTGAGACTGCTACAAAAAACCAACAGTGAAAGTTCAACAGCAGGAAGCCTGTGAAAGGCTAAGCAAATGGGATTGCATATTGCAAGGCAGGTGTTACTCATAACCTCACAAGGATCTTTTCAGCACACACCGTTTTACTTTGTGCTCTTCTCCCTTGCTTGCTGCATGCTGCTGGGATATCTTTGAGCTCCTTGAATACTCTCTGCACAAGTATGACTAACATTGTGCCCACTGCGACCCAAACTATAGCAGGCCCAAGAACTGCTGGCGAAAGTGATGCTTACTAAAACTGCATTTAACCTATAGCTTCTTTTCCCCCTTAATGTAACATACTTGAGCAGTAATATTTTTTGTTAAGAGTTGCAGTTTATGAAGACAAAGAAAAACTTTGAGAGGACTAAAGAAGGAAAACAGGATCCCTAAGGTTTACCAGCAAGATACACCCACCAGAATATTAAAAAACCTTTATAAAGTCCCAATGGAACCCTCCCTAGAATACTTTATAGAAGTCTGGCCAATGCATGCTAAAAAGACTCATTTAAATATACAGAAGACGATGATAGCATTTTAGTATGCTAAGGTGAACAAGAAATCTCACCCCAAAAAGAGAGAGTCTGGTTTATCTGGTTTAGCAAAATTATACTATTACTCTCTAGAAACACACTGACGATAAGGGGAAACAAACATTAAAAAGAAAGAATTGCTACCTAAGACAAAAAACAATGTTGGCAACTGCCACTGACAAACTGCTTTAACATACAACCTGAAAATTGCAAATATTCCCCAAGTATCAGTTATTTAATTTTGAAGCAGCCTTCCAATAGTTAGCTGACAAAATACACAAAGCTTTATTATCATGATCATCTCATCTAACTTCAATTAAAATTTAAAAAAAAAATCAAAGAAGAGAGGGGAGAAAAAGGTCCAAGCCAGGAATCTTCTCCCATTTTCTGGATAACAGGGAGTAAGAAGAAAATAGGTCACCATAGTAATTCCAAAGTGACCAGCTGCACCACTCTAGTGGCATGTCAATAGTCCCAAGCCCACTGCTAGACACTCTTGTCTGTAGCTATTTCAGGCTAGCCCAGTCCCAGCTCTTGAAAAGTAAAGCTCTCTTACACCTGTATGGATCAGCTGTCAAAGCAGCAGCTGGAATGATGGAAGAAGGGTCCTCCTGTCACAAGGTCTGTGCAAACTCCATGCATCTCAGCTTTGACTATTGTCATTAACCACAAAAAACAATTCATGTTGCTTCTGGTGACAAGGGCAAGAATTACCCATGTAAAGAACAAACCAATAAAACCCCAAAGCTTACAGCAACAGCTTGGGCACTAGGTCCTTGTACTACATCATTTAGACATTTCAGAGAACCTCAAATTCAACGTTAGAAGTTTTGTTTGGTTTTGTTCTTAATACTTGTTCCTCTTCTATTTCTGCATGCAAATATAAATCACTAGGAAAATCTTAGGAATAAATACAAAAATCCCTCAAAACTGAAGCCATATCCAGAGCAAACACTGTTGTTCAACTAGCTCAAGGGGATTATTTTCCTTTTTGATATCTTCCAGTGATGGTATCGGTCACTTGCTGTTTGAGACTGTATTCTGTCATTCTTCCTGGGAGGTGTTCACGTCAGAGGGAATTAGGATTATAATAGATTTGGGGGAGGGGAAGGAAGGAAAGGAAGGACAACACAAGTCTTAGAAGAGACAGAGCTATATGTCAGTTCACAGATACTCAGACAATTAACTGTTGAGCACTGAGGATAAGCAAGCTAAGTACCAGAAAGAACTGCTCTTTTAGACAATATAAAAAGGCAGAAGCAACCCTAGCTGAGTCAGTCTGGCTAACATCTATTACTGAAGTTCATCAGGATTTAGAGCAAGACCAGACAAGAATAATGCTGAATTCTAAAACCTCCTAACATTGCAACACTTCTCCAGCCCACTGTGATTCCTGGGAGGATTATTACAGATACAAAAGTTGTAAAGGTTCAAAGTTGTTTGGGTGCGAGCATGCAGGAGCTGTACAAAGCAGCAAACCACAGCGAGGCTCTGTGCTAGGCCAGCTGCCCTCCCACTGATGGATAAGCTACATCGCATTTTCTACTGGTAAGGCAGGCCAGTAACTGCAGGTACAAGGTCACAAACCCTGAAATATCATCCTTTTCTCACAGTAACTCACAGAACTCACATGTGCATATAGCTCCTTCCTCTGACATTATTTGTACAACACCTATAGTTTCTGTTAAACTAAGGCTTAAATGTAGGCAAAAACCTGCTAAAAACTCACAGCACTCTAAGCTAGAGTGAGCACTTTATACACTGATGTTCTGTATTATGCAAGTCCGCTGAAGCGAAAAGTTTGCCTTCATGTCTCTTGAGGAACTCAGGCAAAAAAATTCTCCAACTTGTCCTTTGCTCCTTTACGCAATAATGAAGTAGTTTTCACCAGGCAAGATGATGAAGGCAAAACCCCCTGAAATACAAAGCTAGATATAAAATAGGCAACTCCTGCCTGATGTGGAACACACTGTTTTCCAAGTTGTTTTCCTTGATGCATAGCCACTGGAGGGAATTACAATCTTCTTAAGTTCTTAGAAAAAGTAAATACAGACAGCATGATCTCTATTGTATTGGCAAAAACTTTCAGCATAGCAATTAATTTTATCACCCCAAATTAGAAAGACAAGCATTCCTAGAGAAATAAACATACCAGGACCACTCTTGAGCTGTTGAAGCCTAGAAGGATGACTCTGCAAAGCGTTAATACAGTAACATGAAAAATGAACAGTTCTACTTTTTGCCTTAGCCTCTACAACCTACAACTTCTCTCCTCCAAAGTATTATGCTATTACACACAAACCAGCTATCACCATGCTTTGGTTCACTTAGCCCAGCCAAACAGAAACAGAATTAGTTGAATTTTCCAGCTTTACCTTATCTAACCTCACAGAAGAATTAAACAACTTTTCTTTTGAAATGAAGATCAGCAACAGTGTACTACAGCATCCCAAAGCAACATACCACCACTCTGCTCCAAGGAAACCACTTCCAGAGAAGCCAGCACAGACTTCAAATCAATTTTGGAATACAAATAACGAGTCATTCACAGCAGCAATTTGCCCAAGGAAGTCGGTTGTCTACTGACAACAACCACCACCAAGTACCACTAAGGACCCGTACAAACCACAGATAAAGGAAGCTTTTGACACTGAAAATGTTGTTCTCATCTTTAAATACATGACTTACTAAACCTGCAACGCATTTTTTACGGAGGGGTTTGTTTCCTTCCTGAGATAGTGTCACAAGATAAGAATCAGTGTGGTTTTACAGCACTTGGTCAACGATCTTCCACAAAGATCCTGAAGCATTCAGCACATATCCTCAGCATGACGGTAACAACACAGAAGCCAAGCAACTGAAACAGCCTACACTGAGGAAACGACACGGTGAGGAAATACTTCTTAAGAAACTACAGTTAATTTCACTCTTTCCTCAACCCTCAATCAGCAAATCACCTTCTTCCTCGAAGTAATCTATATACTCCACGAAGTCTGCAGCAGGGAGTATGCAGTGCACAAAGGACTAAAGAACTCATTTTCTGGTTTAGTATATTTCTTTCATAACGTTCATTTCAGATATGTAATTCTGAAGGAAGTCCAGGTTACACTCTCGCTACCTCATCTCCAGATAGCCTTGCTATTCTTCACGACCGTATTAGCAAACTGCTTTTGCAACTCCCTCAGTATGACTGACCATCAAAATATTTGGGATTTCTTGTGTTTTCAGGGTTTTTTTTTATGTTTTCCGTCTGATTCCTAAGGATGTTTTAGCTAGAGCTACCCTGATTGCCAGACAGTGATTTCTGGTCAAGACACAAACTGAACTGCCCACTGAGCAGCAAAAATTATCACATTACCAAAATACGGGAAACATACACATGAAAGTGGAGAGGGGAAAACTAATTAAGCGCCTACAATACTTATAGCCACACAAGCACGCCTATCTGAGGCTGTAAAAACTGTAGAAGCCAAACTTGGTCCTAAGAGCACCTCAGAGCGACTCCATCAGCGAGGCGCTGCACACTAAGCGAAGGGCGCGCACACGCGTCTCCTAGTTTGCCGCTCAGGTCTTCCAAGTTTCACCCGAAGGCGGAGGAGGGGGCCAGCTGCGCGGAGGGCGGTGCGGCTGACGAGCGACGCCCCCGGCCGCCCGCACCGCCCTCCCCACCAGGAGCCGGGACGCGCGTT
>WEIT01021402.1:28718-40812 GCA_013389985.1 Dryoscopus gambensis
TCCGCGCAGCCTTGCACCGGGCCTGCTCAGCGCGGGGGCGGCCTCGGGAAGCCTCTGCGTTCCCGGCGAGAGCAGAACCGATCGCTGCCGTTAAGAAGGCCGGTATCATCAGGGTAGCCGGGAATTAAAAGGCGTTATGGGCACGCAGCAGCGTGGCTGGGGAACATCAAGGAAATGTCCTGGCTACTGAGGTGATGAGGCCGCGCAGAGGTTCCGCCGCGCCGTGCCCGTGCCGTCAGAGCACTCCTTTCGCCCGTAGAAAGCGGTCGGAAAATCCGCCCTTCCCCCAGGCGAATAAGGGCAAATACTTGTGTCTCGGCCAGCTCCACAAATGCTGCGATACCTGCCTTTTTGCCAGGAATTACTCGTGTTGTTCTACCAACGCGAACCGCCGGGCTTCCCCCACAGAAGCAGCCTGGCTCCCAGGAAGCCTCCGGGGCAGGACAGGGAAAGCTGCCGCCACCCCTGCATGGCATATAAATCACTTGGACTGCTCTGGCCATCGGAACTTCACTTTGTTTTTATGTAGTTCCCACAGGCGCCAAGCTGCAAGGTTTATCGCAATGCACTGGCAGCGAGGAGAACTAATGAGATCATTCACAACATCATCCTCAGAAAATTGAGCTGGTACTGGGACTGGCCAGGATTTCACTAATACAACAGGTCTGGTGGCTGGAAGTAACAATGTATTTCTACACAAAGCAAAGACCCGGGAGCCAATGTTAATAGAAACAGTACCAACATAACATTTTAACTTGTTAGAAAGTAACTACATTTCTGTTAAAGTGCCTCAACGCTTCCAGGCTTTAAGAGAANAAACAAATACATGTAAAGTGTGATAAAAGAACACAAGATTTGCAAAACCGTATTAGAAAGATTCCTGAAGTCACCATTTTCCCTCTGTTAAACATAAGCCTGTCATGCAAGTACTGTATTATAATACGCATATCCAACAAAACCAGAACTGAGTGAAAAGTGCAAAGAACTAATGCATCAGTAAAACAACAAATGCATGATTATAGTTTATTTGGAGTAAAAGCCCTCCAGGCTCAACTACTTACGTGCATGTGCTGCATGCCCTTACAACAGATGAAGCACATCAACTTGCAGAAACCAGTAGGAAAAGAAGGCGGGAGAAGAAAAAAATAATGGTATCCCGGTAGCTGAGATTAACTCTCCCCTGTAGATTGAAGAATTTTTGGAGTGGAGTACTTTTTATTGTATTTTAACAATTGTACCACAGTCTAAATGCTGGGTGATAGAGCACCTAACAAGAAAAACAGGATTCATTGCTACTGATGTTGTGCATCATTTCAGACAATTCACTGAAGCAAAGTACATCACAAGTTGCTTCTGATTTTGAAGTTATCCTGAGTTAGGAGCTCAGTGATCTTCCCAATAAATGGATGTAACTGAGACAAGAGCAGCAGAAACTCAGCACCAGTGAAAATCAGACCACTGGTATTTAACCCTGAGCACCTGAACTTCACAGGATGTAAAATCACACCACTTTCAGAACCCAAATGCTCCTTCACCTGCCAGCTTTACAAAATAGCTCTAAGGATTAGTTAACATGTAATGTAATTTTCAAAATACATTACAGTACCAGTTAATATTAATAGCAATTATTATCTATGTGGGTAAAGTCTTTACTAATTGAGGCTTTGACTATCAGCTCCTCAAAGACACCCACTCTCTGTTCTTGCTGATGTGCCATAATGCTTCAGGCAAATAACTGATTCTTTGTTTGCCACCAGTTGTAGCAGTTACAACAATGCTCTTTTTCTTTTTCTTTTTTTTTTTTTTGTATGAGGCACTGTTATTTCCTCATTAGGGACAGATTTTTCCAAATACAGTCCTGTTAACTCTCGGCAGCACCAGAACCTCTCAGCTGTTGCATTTTACCATATTGTCCAGAGCACCAAGCAAAAAAATAACAGAAAAAAAATCACCATTCACATTGTTCTATGTACTTGAGCACATAAACTTCCAGTACTTGTTTTGGAGACTTTCCTTACCAGATCAGTATTTATCACAGCTCTTTCATATATTTAATGGTTTTAGTTACGTCTTACACAGTATTGTAAAACTTAAATTATTTGTTAGGCCACCTCTTTGTTTTGCAGTTGATTTGTATAAAACCTGTCACTGACTGTTGATGAGGGGATGAAAAAGAATTTATCAGAAAGATAAACTTTTAAACCACTTGGCAGACTGCATAGAACTCACCCTAATAATTCTTCGAGCTCCACCTTCAACAGTTCTGAATATTCTCCAGTTACTTTGTTTTGCAAAAGACTGCAATTAGAAATCATGTGACTTTCGCACCTTCCACCTTCTTGTTAATATAAGTAATCAGTTTGTTTTAAGAGAATCTCATTATTTGAAAGTTTTCATTTTTCCTTCAAGACATCTCCTTCACAAGAAATAACTTCCAATTTCTAAAGGTTAACTATCAAGTTTTTGTATTACAGTATTTTGAATCTCAAATATATTCTTCATTCTTACATGATACTAAGTCAGATAAAGTTTAGAGACATAGATACATGGCTTATAATACTTCTAAAAATAATTTTGACTCCTAAAGCAGTCCAAAAAAATATAACTTTATGCTATTACAAATAATCTATCATTTTTGTGTTTAAAAACACACAGAAGAGCAATTATAAAAGAGCTGCTGAAGCATCAAACCACCATTGTGCCTGTTGTTAAAACAAACAGTTCAAGGTCCCTGAGAGTTCTTAAGAACTACTCTAGTGCATAGATTTATAAATAAAAAATGGCATATTGCATAATGGCACCTGTTAAAGCAGAAAGTAGTGAAAATCGTATTCAAGAAAAGGGTTAAATATCTAGCCTTAAGCCTTGCAAGAGAACAACATTTCATGTTTATCAGGAGGACTTGGTGATGCTATCATCGATTATAAACTGAAGTTCTCATAATTGCATGAAAGATAACATGAGTACAGGAAGTTGTAAAAATAGATCAGAGGGCCAGAAAGGGTGTCCTTGTTAACATTTCTTTCTATGGATGAACTTCAAAACCAGGCCTTGAGTACAGAGAATGAAATGCCAAGGATGTAGATATGCTCTACCATCTATGCTGCATATGGCCCTAGAACTGAAGTTCTAAGCCAACAAATGGATGTATGTAGCCAGGTGAAACCTTTAAGCATCTCACAAGCAGGCTGTACTAGGTAAGATTTTTGAATGGATGGTAAACGCACCGGTTTGCTGCATGATTTTAATTACTTTTTTCCCATTAGAAGTCTAAGAGACTCGAAGACAGTAAAGTGAGAAAACGGAATGGATAACTATTAATTTTACAATAGAGAAGCAAAACAGCAGCTCAGTCATTATTTTCTACGATGAAGGAGACTGATTGCCATTTCCTCCCCCTGTTTAGAGGAGGTGCAGCTCATAAGCATATCCTACCCCACAAAAGGTCAAGCTTTAAAAACCCATTGTATTCTTTGACTAGAATGTACCAAAAGATAACTGTGAAAAAGCATGAAATAAGCTGTCTTAATAAATGTGCTATAGTTCCATTAAAAAAACTGTCTTGAGCTGATGAGACCAAAATCCTTTGCCTTCCAACTAATAATGTGCATCATGGATGGTCATGTATTGGACAGTGTTTCATTAGCATGGGCCCAGGGGACAAGCAGAAATAAAGACTGCCTGACAACACCGATTACTTCCAGTCTCATGCGAATTAGAAATGTATTTATTGTATGACAAGAGCTATGAATTAAAGAACCTCACTATAAATAGTTTCTAGTTCTATCCACCCATCTTGTTTCAAGAATCCAATCTCCTCTACAGTTTTCATTAGTCCACTTGTCCTAGGCCTTTCACATGTTCAGTGCTCCTTTTATGGTTCTCTACCAATTTCAGACATTCGCTCTCGAAAACTTTCCCTCTCCCATCTTCAGGCATGGACCCTTTTTTTGTACAGCCATCAGAAAGCAGCAATTTAAGCCAAATTCCAGGGTAAAGAGGCAATGGCTTGCTCTACAAAAGGCTTAAAGGGAGTGGTACATTCCAGACGAGTATGGGCATATCAGGATATGGTGAACTCAAGCCACAGTACTCCTTGTTTACAAGAAAATGCCAAGGCATACATTGCATTGTCAGAAACATATTTTTATTTTTTTTCCTCAACTTTTCCTTATTTCTCATAAACTGCAAGCACCCGCTAAAGCTTCCATTTCCACGGCATTAGCTAGAAGCAAGCACACAATCTCCTAGTCTTCCACCTCAAGACAATCAAAATCAAATTTACAACTAGTTCAAAATCAAATTAACCATCAAATTTATATCGCTTCGAAGCTCAAGAGTTGCCCACCAGACCCTTGCTTAGTCCTGATTCAGAAAAGCCCTTTTTTCAGGCAACAGAGATCCTTTCATTTTAGGAAATTCTGGCCGCGCATCTTTAGCAAGCGGTTAACAAACCTGTGGGTAACGTACCTACAGCTGGAGCTAGGCACGGACAGACAGAAGCTTTTTGCCACCCTTTCCCAAGAGCGCGGCCCGTCCTCGGCGCAGCCAGCGCCGCTCGGCAGCCCAGCCCCGTGCCCGAGTCACGGCCGTGCNCGTCGCTGGCTCGGCGTCGCTGCCGCGGGGAAACCTGGCGGGGCTGGGGGCGGCTCTGAGAGGGGCGAGGCGGCGGGCTCGGGCCAGGGAAAGGGGATTCCTGTCAGCCGCTGGGCCGCCTCTGCCCTGAGCTCCCCGCGAGGACGGTGCCCTTGAGGCCTCTCGGGGGCCGGGAGGGGGGTCCTGGCAGGAGATAAAGAGGTGTTCATGTCTGACCGTGAGCCAACAATGTGCTCAGGTACCAATGGCATCCTGGCCTGTATCTAGGAAGGGTGTGGCCTGCAGGACTAGAGAGGTCACCATCCCCCTGTACTCGGCACTGGTGAGGCCATATCTTAAGTACTGCGTTCAGATTTGGGCTCCTCAATTCAGGAAAGACACTGAAGTGCTGGAACATGTCCAGAGAAGGGCAACAGAGCTGGTAAAGGGTGTGGAGTACAAGTCTTATGAGGAGTGGCTGTGGGAGCTGGCGGTGTTTAGCCTGGAGAAAAGGAGGCTCAGGGAGACCTTATCGCTCTTCAACTGCCTGAGAGAAGGTTGTAACCAGGTGGGGATCGGCCCCTTCTGCCAGGCAACCAGCGATAGGACAGGAGAGCATAGTATTAAGCTGCGTGAGGGGAGGTTTAAATTGGACAGTAGAAGGAATAGGAATAGGAATAGGCTGCTCAGGGAGGTTCTGGAGTCACCGTCCCTGGCGGTGTTTAAGGAAAGATTGGACATGGTACTTAGTGCCACTGTCTAGTTGACAAAGTGGTGTTCAGTCCAGTTCAGATCTCAGAGGTCTTTTCCAACCTAATTGAGTCCGTGATTCTCTGTTCCCCTGGTGCCGGTGGCCTTCTCACTGCTGGGCTTCTCCTGGCCGGCCGGTCTGGCAGCATGCCCGGCGGCACGGCTCTCACGGCGGGACAGCGCCAGGCACCTCCGCACAAACCTCTCGCACGCTGGCAAAACAGCCGGCCAGCTCTCGCTGAATTACATCCGTGTGAACCAACAACACACCCTGTTGTCCTTGAAACCCTGAGAAATACTTAGAAAAGGCACTTAATGACCCGTCAGATTTCAGCTATTTGGAAGGCTGGTTGGAGGGACCAAAGCAGGCTTTTCTGAAGTAAAAGGACTGAGCTGAGTTGGGATCTGACTATGCACAAAGTATTTTCTGCTCTCTCGTGATTTTTAGAAGCATTCGATTTTTCAAATTATTTTTCATGTGACATTTATGAACAAAAGGCACTGGTTTCTTAAGTAGAGCTGGGTGAAAGTACAGAAACTACAAGGTGTGAAAGTTAGACATAAGGTTTTTTTAACTGAGAAATGTCCCCAAACTGTTCTTTTGTCCATTCTTCTCTACTTTATTTCCCTAATGGAAGAGGGAAATACCTAAGCCTTATGTTCCGACAGAGGAGGAAAGAAGACTCCTCAAGGAATGTGCTGAAGAGAGCTTCCGGTATAGAGGTAAGTTCACTTGCTGGTAAACTTGGTTGCTGTCCTTCCATCCTTAGCTTTTGCTGTTATCTGAGGCATTATGGAGACCCTGGTGTGGATGCAGAAAGCAGCTCTTGCTAGCAGCTTTTTGCATCCATAGCCTGGGTCAATATAGCACAACACTGCATTAACAAGCTTCACATGCACTAAAATTGTGACCCAGCAAATGCTGATCCACACAGTATTTACTAAGAGTTTGCAGGGCAGGAGTTTCATAAAAGGTGCAATATAATTTCTAAGTTTCATGTTTTATAACAAGATCTCTTCATCTTTTAAGTTAATGTGCTTATGAAAAGGCTGAAAATAGATCTAATTAATGAGTCTCATTTATATTACTGGGGTTTTCTTTTGTTTGTTATTTCTGCATTTTTATTTTCAATTTTTATTGTTATCTTTAGTATGCAAGAATAAAATAGTTTCACATATAACCATTGCTTTTCATTTTTATTGAGACTTGTGAAGAGAACAATATTTAAGTAGTCACTCAGTTCAACTTTTGGAGAAAATTGCTGTGTCTGTGCGCAGCCAGATGTCTGGGCATAGTTTCTGTAATCCAGAGGTTCAAGGCATACTTGATTTTTGTACACCTGGCCACAAGGTTTGAACAAGCCTTCTGATGTGATCATTACCTGCTGTTTTATCACACACTGGTAGGTTACTCCTGATGCTGGTGGCTTGGCAAAAACCAGGACGGATGAAGAATTTAGCAGCTGATTTGCTAATTTTAGCACACTGGGGCTCTGATTTCTCATGGAAGCCAGTACTTTCAGGAACAGCTTCTAAGGCATTGTGATTTTGAATTAATGATTCAAAGTTCTGTTTTGTCTTTCTCCATTGGTTTGGCATTCTCTTCATCCACTTTGACACAAATACTTGGAAATCTTCAGCATATTTGCTAGAACGTAACCATTTTCTGTATTATTTTATAAGTGAAAAGAGGCAGGTCCCTTAGTGGTACAATGATGATTGGTTTTGGTTTATTGATAATCTCTCTTCTGAAAGACAAAGAGGGGAGAGGGTTGTTTGTTGTTCCTGAGCTGTTCTGCTGCTTGGCAATGTAGCTCATTGCCCTGTGCATCTTTATACAGTCACTGAAGAAACAACATGTAGGTAGTATTCGAAAGCCCTAAATTAGTTTCTTGAGTCATTTCTCTTTAGGGAGCTACAACAGCAACTTTTTTTTTTTCAGAGATTGTGTACTGTGCTGTTGTCTCGCTGGGAAGGGCTAAAGTCCATCACTGTTTTCTAGGTCTCCTTTGCTTCCCTGTTCTGCATACACATACTAAACTGTTGTATTCACTGTGTTAAACACATATTGCTTGAACTCCCCTTTGCAAGAGGCAGCTTGTGTGACTGCCCTGAAATCCGCACTTTGTATTGTGTCAGCTTTTGTTATTCCCTGGAGTTACTATAAATTTGTGTATTTTCAGTTTGTTTATTCAAATGTCAAGCTGTAGCAAATTTTACTCATTCTTACAAACCCTCTGTGTTTTGTCATAGTTTCTTTTGACAGCTTCTGCTGCTAGTCATTTCACAATTCAGTTTAATACATGCTTTACTGGAGTTACTAGTTTGTAATCACATTATCATATAAGTTCTAACACTCTTAAAAATTCACACTACAATCTACAACTTTATCCTTTGCACTTCTAATCTTGCTAACAAAATCAAATCATAGTGATACAACTTTCTCCCTGTAAAACAATTTTGACTAGGGTACATTATATTACCATCCTTATGTGCTCTTGATATACCAGCCTTTCATTATTTTGCCTAGATTTGTTTTGTTCCTGAAGCAGGAAAAGTACTCTTTGCCCATAGCATTGATATTTTCTGATTTATTGTTTTGTTGGGGTTTTTTTCCTACAGTTGAAAATTTATGAATCCAGTTTTCATTTATCTATTTTTCTTTTAATTTTTAGCTACCATTTCAGGTCACTTATATGCTCACATACTAGTATAACCTGTCTTTGATATCTGGAATATTTGTGTTGGGTCTATAAATTATTTCAGACTTCTAAGAGTTAAACAGAAGTCCTCTGTAATAAGTTCTTTTTGAACGTATTTTTCTCAACACGCCCACCCTCCCCTTGTTTGGTTTTGGGTTGTTTTTTTTTTTTTTCCTTTTAGAATTCAGTTTCAAATCTGTGCTGTCATTCTATATCTCAGAAAATCTAGAACTGAATATTTTGGAAAATCTAGGTCTGGAATCTCTAAAAGCATCAGATTTTTAATATCTAATAGGTTGGAAGGTTTTATTCTCTATTCTGAAGTTTTGCTGTAATCTTGCTTTGAGCCAAGGAGCCAATACTTCTTCCTAAAAGTGTCATCCAGTCACATTTACCCTGAGATGCTGGTTGGACTCCTTACCTGGTTTAGACCTGTCAGAATTTGTGAGGGAATAAACTGTTAATTTGTAAAGTATTCTTTAACACTCTGCTCTCCAAAAATATGATTTGTCTTCAAATATGGACTTAATTAGCAAATTGTGTGCATGAAAACACTATAAGCATCAAATGCTGTTGCAAAAATTTCTCTCCTATATGTCACTGAGCCTTTTTGTAACATCTACATTTTCAGATTTGCATGAAATTAAATTTCATTGTGGCATATCTTTAATGTAAATAATTTTAAGTCTTCTGTCGTGTTTGTTTTTTCATTATCCCTTGAAATCCCATATCCCAGTATCTTGTTCAGGGGTGGTGGTCCTTACAAATAGTTGCACAGTTAATCTTCCCAATATAATAGTTATCATTGCTTGAAAGAAGCATTCCTTTTTTTTTCTTGCCATCTCCAAATGCTTCTTGCCACCTAAAGTCTTTCAGTATAATAAAAATTGATGTGAACTGTTAAGCTGATTGTGGTAGGCAGTGATGGTCTTCCATAAAGTTGTTTTCTCTACATTCCTGACCCTAACCCCAGGTTGTATAATTTGATTTGTAAGCTATAGTAAAAGCTGCCCTGTTTTTTAATTTGCTGGTGAATAAAACATTAACTAATTTTAATCAATCTGATTTATAGCTCTATGATTTAAACTTTTTCCAAAGTTCTTATGTTAAAATGTCAAGAGTTCTGGTTATCAAAAATTTTTAGAGGCACTGGCCTCTTTATAACTTCCTTCTGTTGTGAAGAACTGTGTGTGCCTCTCCAGCTTAAAGTTCTGCGTCTTGGTGCTGTAGCAGTTGTAGCTAGACCTGGAGTCTTGTCTGGAGAGCTTTATTCCATCTGACACTGGCTTTTGTATTTTACGAAGCATGAAGTATAATGCAGGCAGGATGACTCATTGACTAGTAGTAGGTCTTAAAAACTGAGAATGTTTGATAATTTATATACAGTTTGTTAATTATATACATATCTCTCCTTATATTCTTATACAAATGACCTTAGGAAGGCATGGCAACTCTCATTTTTGCATATTTTGTTAAATGTGATTAAAAATATTGAAAATTGTATTTCAAGAAGCTCTTTTTCTTCTTCACAGCTTTTCCTTTGGCTGCAGTGAGCATGCTTGGTACTAGTTTCTTAATTAGAAAAGGTAAAGTGTAAAAATACTTCTGTTTCATTTGGATTTCCTCAGATGAAATATCTTTCTGCTGTTAGGAAAGTTATGATGACAATATAATGTCCAATCTACTTGTAACTGAAAGAAGTTCAGACTCGGCAGCTGCATGATTTGCAGTTCTTCAACATAAAAAAGGAGCTGAATTTAAAATCAAGGTCCTTTGTGTTTTATGTTGTGTGACAAGTGCAATATCTCACTGATTATGAAACAATATGTTCTCAGTGTGCAATAAACCTGTGATTAAATATGATTAAAGAGATAACTCCTAGATTTCTTTAATGTTATGGGGAATTCAGATGTTAGGATTTTTTTATTTTTCTTTAATGTGAGGTGTAAAAGAGTAACCTGCTACCTACAAACATAACTACAGTTGAGGTTTCTCAACTTAATTCTTAATATCTAATTACATATATCTTATGTAATATCACATATCTTATGTAAATATCTGATTTCATCCTCATTTTCAGGTGTTCTAAGAGATAGCTCAAGATTTGGCTCTTTTATTAAAGTTGCATGTAAGTAAAAGCTACATATAAATTAGCTTGTATTCATGCTCTGTGTTCTGGGGTCCCTTACGCAGATGTAATTCCCCTGAGACTGGCTGGCTAATTCACTGTGACTCACGCTGGCAGGGATCCATAAGGACCAGAGTCCGAACTCCCTGCTCCTGACAGAACTACCTAAAACTGCACCATGTGACTAAGGGTGTTTTCTAGATGCTCCTTGAACCCTAACAGACTTGGTGCTGTGACTGCTTCCCTGGGGAGCCTGTTCAGTGCCTGACAGCCCTCTCAGTGAAGAACCTTNGTTCAAGGCCAGGTTGGATGAGGACCTGAGCAACCAGGTTTAGTGAGGGGCGTCCCTGCTCATGGCAGCCTGGTTGGAACTAGATGATCTTTAAGGTCCCTTTGCAACCCAAGCCATTTTATAGTTCGGTGATTTATTCACTGTCTGAATTTGTACTGCACATTTTGGACAACTTTTGTTTATAAGGTTTGTATAAAATTTCTTGATAAATGTAACATAATCGTTTAAGATAAAAATGTTGTAAATAAATACTGTACAACCTTAGTTTAAATTACGTTGCCAGAATACACCCACCCCTCCCTTCCTAATTTGAAGGTCTTTATTCATGTATCTCACATGTCCCATTCAGGCTATTTTAATTACTTTCCCCCTGGACATTATGTATGTACAATTGTAGGAAAACAGCAATTTCATGTGAATGATTTTTGGATTAAGTATAATCAAAAATAAATTATTAACTTAATAAATTAACGTTTTCAATGTAATACAGGACAGTAAAACAGGAAGTTGCCATCTTGCCAATCTGCGCAGATAGAGCCAGTTTACTTCACTGGGAAGAGGGTAAATGCCATGATTTGTGGTCAAGGAAGTGTTGTTTGAGCAGATAAATGAATGTGAGAGACTAGGGCTCCCAGTTGTTTATGCAGAATTCTGGTTACTTTCTTTGAACACCAAACAATGGTATAACACAAACATTTCTAATAAATAGTAGAACTGCTATTTCCCCAATCACTCCTACGCATAAGGGCCACATTCTTCTTATTTAATAGAACTAATTTATTGAAATCGGGAAAAAATAAGGTGCAGATGCGTTGGCCAGGATGTTCTGCCTGTAGAAATGACTATACTTTCCTCAGTAGTTTTCCTAGGTACTCAGACAATTTACTGAAAGTTCTAGTTAGTCATGGCTGATTCACTACATTGACAGCATCCCCTTCAACACAGCTCAGAGCTATTGGTCCTCTCTCTGACAAAGGAGAAGATTCATATGCCCGTATGTACTTGGTGTTAGTCTGCAGTGGGACCTGGCCATATCTAATCAGCTTCTCTAAGATCTTGTCACAGTGAATATAAAAGCAAAGAACAAGAATACCTAATTTACTGTGCTGATTTACAAAATGTGGATCATCTGGCTGTTAGTTCTGTAACAAAATAAGACAAATACTTTAGCCAATAATTACTTTGAGTGAAACATCTTCCAGAGAGATACTTCCCTTTTTCTTGACTAGAAGGCCTCAAGAAAAAAGACTTTCTCTTTGTAATTTATGCAAAAGATTAATCAGTTTTTCTGTTAAGCTTTATTTTGCCAAATACTTCGTTTTAATTCTTCTTAGGCTGATTTAAGGGCTTGTAATTGTTCTCTTTGCACATATTGATTTATTTGAGGTGTTTGGGTTTTTCTAACCTGCTAAACACCTAAACGCTTATATTCCTCATTTGTAAATTTCACTCATAGTTGTGGCTGTTCTTCTTTATTCCCTTGGAAAAGGGCTTTCACCCTTCTTTAGAAAATAAGACATTAGAACAGGAATCACAATTTCAGTATCAGTGCAGCAGACTGGTGTAAATTTCCCTTTTATATTGATTCCCAGACAATGTAGTCTACAGTTGAGAATTGCAGATGATTAATGTTACTGGTAATTAACT
>WEIT01021402.1:41519-59483 GCA_013389985.1 Dryoscopus gambensis
TAGAAACCCATCTTTTTTTCTTTTTAAAAAGTTGCTGGAATGTGTGGATACCTGGCCGGAAAGATATCCTACTTGCCAATCTGTAGCGAGAAATTTAAGAAACTGAAGGATTCCCCAATAGGAGATGTTCTGCGACAAGCTCAGAGACATAGTTCACCTAAGTAAGAATTTAATTATCTTTTAAATTTAAAACATACTCTTGAATAGGGTATTTTAAACACTAACAGATCAATACTACTTTTGCAGCTTTCAAACACCTTCAGAGCTGCACCTTCCCTCATTCCCCGTTACCTCAAATCTACCACTTTCAGGAATCTGTATTCATATCAGTTGGCAAGCTATAAAATATGTTTTTTGAGCTCTTTACATACAACTGATCACTTTAAAGAGTAGAAAAAGAAATGTTTTACTTAGCAAACTGTGTTCCTTGAAAGGGTGTTTCCCATGGAATGTGCTTACAGAAGTGTGACAGCACAAGTTGCCTCCTTAGTTTAGAAGTATACGAAATTAACTGAAATAAAATAGTGTAACATTCTGGAAGTTTTTCCCATAGTTTAGTTTGATTGAAGTAGGAAGAGGGTGGAAATGATTTCAGTGTTTATCAAAGGAAAGAGCTCAGTAAACAATATCAGTGCAGGAAGAAGTATGGTGGTCAAACTTACTGCTGTTTGTTTAAACCCTTTACATCTGTAACAGCATTATGCTGTACATATGAGAAACTCATCAGGTTCTTAAAACTGTTTCCTGTTTTCTTCCAGAATGTTTTCTACTTCAGCTGGTTTTTAATTGCAAGCTGCTTTCAGAATATGTCACTTAAACCCTTGATTCAAAACTGGGAGAATAGTGTTTGGATAGTGAGTAGTAGTCCTCCTATGTATGTGCTGAGATACGTTAAATGTTTATAAAGGATTTGCTTAAATTCTTAATTATATTATAAATTCAGATTTATGACAGTTTTTATTTTGTCTGCAAGATTTACCTTTATTCTGAAATGTTTATGGTTTTATGACATCAAACATAATTTTAGGAATAACCACTTCATACACTTACTGTATAGAATCAGCTGAATTGGAGTTGGACTTGTCCCTTCACCCGCCTCCAGTTTCTAATATGAAATTGTCATGCTCATTAACTGTGTCTGCATGAGAACTTGTTTAAGTACCATCATCTGCCATACCAATAAATTCTTTCAACCATTAATGGCCCATTTGTATCTATAAAGTTTTATTGCCTAAGTGATAAATTCCTTTTGCTTGGTTGAATGAATAATTTAAATTCATTTCAATTGCATTATTATCCATACATGCTACCCTTTTAAACCAGCAACAGAAATCATTACACTTTCCTGGGCATTGTATGTCTACTAATTAATGTATTTTGGTAATTTGATTTGCAGCTAAAAATTCATAGGGAGCAAAAAGATTAGGTAGTTCTTAAAGCTGTGTTTGCATATATTTTAAAAACATAATTGAGGCAATAAAATGGCTTTCCTCTATATGTTTATTATGAGAATTAAACAAAGACTAATTGCAAATGTTTTTCATGGGAAACTAAAAGTACAGCTAAGCAGAAGTTAAAAGTAAAAAATTAATAAATACTCTACAGATGTTCTAGTGGCACCGAGTGGTGGCATTCCCGATAGAAGGACATGTTGTGTAGTGGCTTGCAAGGGCCTTCTAAGAATATAGTGAATACTTTAAAGTATCTGGCACCAGTTTCCAGAATATTCTTTATATGATATTACCTTTCTCTCTCAAGAGAAAATTCATTAACATTTCTGCAGAATTCAGCAACTTGATTAATTTTCATCATTTAATGTCCCCAAGATAGCTGTTTGTTGTCCTTCTGCTGTTCAGTACTGATCAATTACAGCACCTTCTAATGGTGAAGGGTTTTAAATATCAAATTCTTCCTAAAAGGCTTTTAAAATTAACTATAGTTCAGACTGCCACTAGTTACCTGGGCACACCCTGTACTATTTGTGAATGATGTAGGGTGTTTTTGTCTGAAGATTCCTTGGGAAACAGGATTGTAACTTCAGTCTTGTAAAGTGCAATATTTTTTGCCTCTTTTGTCTCCTGTTCTGGAGGTATGAGCTAAGATTTTGTGAGGAAGGGAAGAATATTGGGGAAGGGACTATAGAGATCTTTGCAATGTAAAGAAAACACCCAAAACATCCCAAATGTTTTTAAGATGATGATTCAGTTGGAAACTAAACTATTTAAAATGAAAGAACATTTCTTGAATTGCAAGTATTGTTACTCTAATAGTTCCGTTTTTAACTTTAGTATTTTTGCATTTAATATTTAGTTGTACTCTTTTTCCAGCCGTTCCAGTCGGAAATCTGAATTTTCAGATGTACCTTCTCAGTCATTCACTGAGCCATCTTCTCCAAGAGCTGGATTCCCACTTTCTTCTAGCTATTCAGATGATTACAGCTCAACAGATAGAGGCCTCTCAAGTTATGAACCCATTCCATTCAGTGCTTCCCTGAATGAATCTTCACCTACAGGAATTACTGATTACACTGTTCAAGGTGAGTCTTAATATTTAGCAGTTTGTACTGCAAAGACTCTTGCCTTTCTTTGAGATACTGTAATAAACTAAGTATTCTCACCCTTTGCAAACACACAATGGCACAATATAGTAGTTTTGAATGAAAGAGCTTAAAGAATTACAAGAATTGTTTTTACATAGAAGATGAATATAAATTTAATTTTGTGTTCTAACTGTAAACTAAATTGAGGGTTTTCTAGCTCTAATTGCAAGTTAAGATCCTGAATTAACTTACAAGGTGTAATCTGCTGTGGAACTAAACTTGCAAACAGCCCAGCCTGACTGAAAGTTCTGTTGGATTAAAAGAAGGGGGAGCATGCCATGCCTTCACTGTGCTGAATAAACCACAGCCTGCTAGCTGCCTGCTGGCCCTTCCAAGGTGATTGCAGTTCCACCGCCCGTGGGGCTGTAACTGGATACTGCTGTAGCTCTGGGACATTAAACTTTTTTTAAAAAATTTTCATTATGTGACAAACATTTGTGTCTCTGGGGAACTGAATGGATATTGTGTTCTATCCACCAATGGTCTGATTTTCTCACAGAGAGCTAAGATGGTTTTCAAGTACCATGCAGCTGTTCCCTTCCTTCCAGTACGAACTGTCCTCAGCTATTGCAGGGGAAACACAGGATTCTGAATTCAGGTGTCTCTGGTACACAAAGGAGGAAGTTACCATCAAATGCAGAGTTTTGTACTTCGAGTTAGTTTGGATTTTTTCAATTCCTTTATGAAAAATGTTTTGTTTTACTAAAAAAGCCCTTTCATGCAACTTGGTTATAATTTTATGAAAGTATCAGATGTAAATTTGTCAAGAAAATTGTTACTGCATTTCATCACAAATATCAGTAGTTGGTAAAACCTTTATTATACAACGAAGATTCTGCATTATAAATATAGATAAAAGGATCAAATGTTCAGCAGGCAACATATGATAGATATTGTCCTCATTCTTTGTAAGCAAAATTTAAAGCCTTAATCCAAACCCTTGAGCTTCACCTAGATTTCTCTCCAGAAATCATATATATCTCAAATGTATAGTTATCATAAATTTTAGATAAAGGGACCAGAACTATTTTATCCATCAAGTACCACACGGTAGTTAGATTTTCTTATGGTAAAATGAAGAAAATTAATTAGCTGCCAGCATTTCAAAGCAGTTTGACAACATTTAAAGGATAAAAGGAATGGATTACTTGAAGAGCATATACATTCATTGTTGTATTTAGAATTGCAGCTGTCGTGCTCCTTTTCATTTGGGATTGAGCAGTAATTAACTGGTATTCTAGAACATGTTGAAGCCAAGTTTTGGTGTGTTATGCCATCTTTAGTATTTTTCTGTTTGTTTTGTTTTCAGAACCTGCTCCAGTTCCAGAAGAAAGTCGTAAAAAAAAAGGCATCACATACGAGGAATTAAGGAATAAACACAGAGGGACATACGATGTAATGCTACCACCAAAGGCAGAAACTCCAAGCAAGTTTTCACAGGAAAAACCAGCTAAGGAAGGTAATATTCTGATTTACAGAAATCCTTGCTAAATTCAAATATTTGCCATAATGTTAAAAATAGTTGCAACACAAAGCTTAATTCTGCATACCTTTTAAGCAATTTATATTTAGAGTATCTGCAGGTATCTCATATGTGATACATATGGTCTGTAGTTTCCAATTTCAGATTATTTATTTTTTCAAAAATTTTGGTCATCCTTTAGAAAATTAAAATTCCTTTTCTCTAGCCATATTGCTTGGTGCCAGACTGAAAAGCATTTAAGTTTTGCTTCATTGAGTATATTGAGAAACCTCTTTCAACAAAGAATTCTCTGAGCTCAGAGCTATACCAAAGAGTTTTAGCTATGGGAGGGGGGGTGTGTGTTTTAGATAGCATTGTTCTCTCAAAATAGAGCACATGGTTGATGGTTTGAAGGGGAGGGTATTTACTTTTATGAATTGTTTCATGTGGAATTAGTGACTTTCTGTAGAGGCATTGTTTGTAGACGTTCATTTTCTACATTAAAACACAGAGGAAGGAAACGGTATTTGGCAGCAATATTGAGATTTGTTTTCACAGTGAAAAAGAAAATTTACAGAGCAAAATAAGAATGCAGTGTCCTGAAGAATAAGAAGCCATTCAGACAACTTTTTGACTCAGTCACTTTTTTGAAATGGAGACACAGAAGCAATTCATAATTGCTTGCTCTAGAACTTTTAAATTTAATGTGGCATCTGTAGAAACTCTTGTAGCAAGAGGAATGTTTTGCCATTTAACACACTGATGGACTAGTGACCTTGAATTGTTTGGGTTTGTGTGCACTGCCCAGTCGTGTCAGCCATGTGGCAACAAGACCTTTAGGAGTAGCTGTTGTGGCCTATTAGGCATAACGGGTGGTAGTAAGTATGGAAGAGTGTATTAAAGCAAAAAGTTCTGAAGCAGTAATACTAAGCTTTGGAACAGTGTTGCTTAAGAGTGTCAGTCTCATTGATGCTTGTGAATTACTTTCTGTAGATCATCTATTTTTGGACAGATCTGCAGTCTTGAAAGAAAAATTGTAAACAATTTTTGTGGAAAGATTTTTATCTGTTACTTCATGGATAAAAGGCTTTCTCTTATCATGTGACTGTGCCAAAGGAGACATGAAAAAATTAGTGAAGCTGTGGTTTCAGATTGCTTTTAAATTCCATTGGCTGACACTTCATGGCTTTACACAATGCTTCTTTTTCAAGAGTCACTTCTCCACAAATAGAAAGCCTAGAAATGTCACTTGAAAACCATACACAGAAATGCTAACCAGCATTCTGAAAACCTTGCCGTATTCCATGGCAAATGTTGTGGCTGTGAAATGAGAATGTGCATTTGTTACTTTATTTTTAGTTACTTGAGGTATATAAAAGATCTCTATAAAATGTTGATCAAATATTGCATTCTTTCTATTATATTTCTGTGTTCCGTTTGAAGGCTGTACTTGGGCTTTAAAAATAAAACTGAGCAATGCATGAGATTTGTAAACAGACTTTTAAAAGTATTTCTTTGCATTTTTAGGGAAAAAGAGTAAGGAGGGAATACAAAAATTCAGGAATGGTTTACATGTGCAAGTACATTTAAATCTGCAGTTCAGGGTTTACACTGATGTTGAGGGCCAAGATCCAGTTTAGCTTCTGGTGTCATACTGGACATGTTACTTGCTGTATGCCTGTTCATACTTTCTCAGTCACTACCCCTTGGTTCATCCTTTTATCTCTGGGTCCCTAGCAAATAGAAGACAGTGATTTCTGCCCTCCCTTGCAAGGACAGAAGGGAAACCAAACCATGTTCAAACCTGCTTTAAGCAATGCCTAATTTCCATCTGCTGGTGCCTTCTCCCTTCCTTGCAGCGGCACAAATACACGCATCTGCATAGTGACCTGGACTGGCCCATTTTCCAGGGAATGAGTGCAGCCTGTTCAGCTGCCATGGTTAATAGAAATGGAAATCAAATCGTACTTTGAGAGAGCTTCTCATTGCAATATCAGTCTCTCCAAAGAGATTTGTCAGGGCATTTGTCACTAAGACAAGGACCAGGCATTTTGCTCTATTCCACTTGTTCTGCTGCATAGTTAGTAATATACAGTGAGCTTAGTCATTAACTTGCAAGTGGATTTATAAAGGGGTGCCTGACTAGTGTCAGCATTTCTACTGGATCAAATAGAGCCGTCCTTAACCTTTTCAGTGATGGCAGTCAATTACAGAGGACTTTGCAGCTCACTTTGAAGAGGGCCTGTTTTCACTTTCTGGTTGTTGTTCACTTACAGTGACACTCTTCTGAACAAGGCCATTAGTTAGACTAGTACCCTGGTTTTTTTCCTGTCTGACTCACTCCTATGCTAAAGGAAGCTGCCAAATAATAATGGCTGAGCAGTTTCCTAGTAGGGATTACCGATTTCTGTTTGTTTGTCTTTGAATATGTTTTTAACTATCCTGAATCCATCCAACTGTGCACGTAACCAGATTATGTAGCCTCATTATTTATTGTAACATTCCTTGCCTGTTTCCTCCAATTGTCTTTGTTTCATCCACATGTTACATTTGTTTCAAAGTAATTACAAATTCTGTAGAGCAGGAATTAGCACAGTAGGCCTCCAGATTGAATATTAATTCATTAAGGTAAAATGATTAACAAACTCTTCTCCCCATTTATTCAAAAGTAGCTTTAATTAGATGTCTGTTATGCTGTGACTGATACTTTCCCCACGCACCACTTCAGATGACAGTGCACTTCAGTGTACTTTTTGGCACTTAATATGATAAACTTTGGCAGTTAAGCTATCACATGACTACTTTTGTTTTTTCTTCTGTTTTCTTTAGTTAAAGTAAATAAATATGGAGATACCTGGGATGAGTAAGAGCCAAATGAAGAGATGAAGAAAATTACCTCCTGTCAGCTAACTTGAACTTCATCTAGATTAGTCATGAGTATCAACACCTTTGGTATCCTCTGCCAGACACAGCTGTTAATAAATGAAGAGAAAATCCTGACTTGCCCGAAGATTTAAAAATGTATTTATGCTTAATTTTTTTTAATTTTACATAAATGGTAAACAAGGCTATTGTGAGGTGTCATGACTATAAACCATTTATGCTGTTGTTTGAGAATGCAAAGGGTAACTGGTAATATGAATGTATAGCATAAGGTAAAAATACATGTAAATAAATGCAATCCCATGTATTGAGAAGGGAAGAATCTTCTCAAATTTTCAAGACTTGCATTAAAAGTTACCTGTAGAACTCACCTCTCACTTTGTTTTGTCTGAAAGTGATAGTCTGGGAACTTCAAATTGTTGTCATACTTGGTTTGTAATGTCGGGAATACTACTAAACTGTTGAGGGGGAAAGGGCTGAGGAGCTGAGTCAGACATAGAAGTAACAGTAACTTTTTCAGAACTGTTTCATGGTGCCAGCTGTATTTTTAGACTAATACTCTGACTTGCCCACAATGGGTTTCTGCAGACAGTCATTTCTGAAGAAAATACTTGAATGAAACTGCAAGTATTGAAAATAGCTACATTTAAGTGCAGAAGGCTAAACCTGACAAACTTTGGTAAAACCTTGAATGATATACTGACTGTTAATGTTAGGCTCTGTATATTTCACCGTATTTCTCAAATTTTGCAAGTCATGACAAAACCACCATGTTTATGGAGAAGAGATCCCAATCAATCTCTTTTGTTATTATTACCTGTAAGAAAAGAGCTACATTGGCAAAACTGAAGAGTATTTCCTGATGTCTGCATCACCTGCTCTGTCTCAGTCAAAATGTTGCCTTCACTTAGGGATTTTTGTGTTCTCACCTGTGCAGTTTCATCTCACAGCATTGTGTTTATTTGGGGGTTTGGGCTGAAAGGGAGCAGAAACCATGATGAAGTTGATAGCATAAAAGCATTCCTGACATCCTTGTTGGAGCTGGAAAACAACATGCCTACCAAGGGGGGAAAGAGGAGGATGCCTAAAGACCCAAATACTATTTAAAATAATTAAAACAGAAAGATTGCTTTCAGAAAAGCTGATCTTCTAAAAAAAAGAAAGTGCTAATTGGATAATCCTGAAGTTGTATCCTGAAGTTGAAATTTAGGTTGTAGAGAATGCTTCTTATGGCTGTGATGAGTGAATTCTGAAAACACACAGTCTGCCAGAATTGCATTGCTGTGGTTTTCAGTGTGTTATTCCAAAGCTGATTAGCTTTATCATTACAATATTCACAGAGTTTATTACTTGTCACTTATGCAAGTAACAGGAGGCAGAAGATTGAGAGAATAATAATAGAGCATATTCCCATGATGGTGCCTTCCTGTAAAGTTACCTTGCCTCATGTTAATATTTTTGGGTAGACAAGCACAGAGTTTTACATAAATTGTATTAGAATTTTTCTTCCTTTCTTAGAAGAAAAAATAAAAGGCATGTCAATTAATATTGTTCTGCTTGAGGTAACATTGTGTACAGGTAGCATTTTTAAATTGAATATACAGCTTTCATTTTGTTGCATCTAGTTACTGTTTCTCAGAGGACAACTAGTATTTTCATTTAACCAAAGTCAAGCAATATAGGAAAACCAAAAATGCCTAACTGTTTAGGTTATAAGATATGCTGAAAATTAAACAGGTTCTTGTATCTAACACCACTGAGAGAGCTGCCAGAGAGTAGATTATAATCTCTTGGGAACATAATTAGTATGTATTTACTTCAGATAGATGAAAACAGTATAATTCTAAAAGAGTCAGTAGTAGTCATGATTTAAAGTATTTGTTCCTGTTTTTTCTCTTTAATACCAACGAATAGCAGGCACTATGCTACTTATATATAAATGTTTTGATACTGCTTGTTTACTCATTTTTACTCAGGTGCTATTAATTTTTTGATTGAGCAATACAAAATTTCCTGAGATTTTAAGATACATGGCAGAATGGTAATACATAGTTTCAACATAAGGTCACGTCTTCTGTCTAGTAGAAGCATATCTTTGCAAAACTAAAAAGCAAGAGCCTGGTATGAACTACTTTCATAATGTGATGCTGCAGTAAACAAACAAAGGATGTATGATAAAGACACTGCACGATCACCTGATGCAATGGATATTCAATCAAATACAATTTTCACTTATCCTTGCAAGTAGGAAAAAATTTTAAGATGAAGGAGAAAAGGAGAGTTAGATTTCCTTTGCCAAAACTTGAAGTAAATTATTCAGGATTAAAAATTCATAGTGTATAACCTTTTTGTTGCTGTTTTTCCAGTTGCTCACTGATGACATCGGACCTCATTTTCAGGATATGGGATCTTGCATGAACAGCTTCTACACCCCAAAATTTTCAATTCATTCCTTACACAGAATGATACACATTCTTTTCTACTCCCACTAACCCATAGAGGAAGCACATTTCTAGTGCATTAGATTTTTATTTTAGTTATGAAGCTAAAATTAGTTTCTATATAAATCTAATGCCAAAATAAATAATTTTGTTTGGCTTAATTCCGTACTTTAAATACAATTGTTAATCTTAACTATTTTAGGATAACTAGCATTTTAAAACAGTGCAACTGATAAAGGTAGGGGTGAATTTGGTTGCAGTAGCTGATACCTAGACATCAATGATGGATTATTAATAATGTCAAAATAATTTTAGCTATGGTAAGTAGAAAACATTTCTGCTGGTACAGTGTCATGGAGTCAGTGCGCATGGCTGTGTGTTTGCTTTGGAGAGCGAAGCAAACCCTGTGTTTTTCAGTGTCCCCTGAAGATTTTATAAAAGACTACATGCATTTTCCCTCACTGCCCCTTCACAAGCCAGGGACTGCGCAGCTGTCAGCCCGCTCTGAGGCTGCGGTGTGGCCGGAGCCCCGCGGGCCGTGCGGGAGCCCTGCTGTGCCGGAGCGGCGCGGAAGCGGAGAAGCCGGGCTGCTGGAGCTGCTCTGACCACAGCTGCCAGCTGTGCTGCATGAGACACGGGCAGGCTCCGTGCCTGGCACGGCTCAGAGCAGCGCCTGAGTGCACTACGATCTACTGGATCTGTGGAACTAAGCGGCAGAATGTGAGTGAGTAAATGGCAAGCATTTGCTGCAGGGAAAGATTTCCTATTTGTATTTTGAAGTATCACAGATGTGACAGTGTAGAAGGAAGTAAGCTTGGCCATGTCCAGCCCAGCCCTGGCAGACCTCAGCCTCCAGCTAGCTGAGTGAAGGACAGGTTTAAAATGTGCCTTTGGGAGAAAGTATTAACCATGTTTCTTGCTCTGAAATACCTGAGCTTGCTGATGCACCTGAGCACAGGCTGCAGAATGTTCAAAATGCCCACAAGTGAGAAGAAACACTTAAAAGTTCAGGTAAGTGGGGTTTTTCTATGCCAGAAGTTGGAAGTGCCATTGCTCTCAAACAATCTGTATGCCAAAGACAATGGGAAAAGCATCCATTATCACCCTTAGTTCTTTTTCACCCTTTATCTGCAGAGAAAGTCACTATACTGTAATAAAAATAATTTAAAGGTGTGTTTTCTCAGAAATCTCAGAACCTGTGCTCTCTGCATATGAAGATGTTTCAGTCTCCATTTCTAGATATGAACTACCTGGAGTTTAGTTCATTTGGCAAGGCTCTTAACTTGGTTTTTCAATAGCTGTAAGAACGTAAGAATCACCATAATGGTCACCCTGTCTCCCACACTGGCTAGTGATCCTTCTAGAAGGAGATCCTTCACTGGTGCAGCCTCCTGTCCTTCACTGATCAGAGCTGACCAATTTCCTGACACAAAGGTTGCATTTGGATCATGCAAATGTGGGTGTTTTACAGCCACCAAATCTGTGCAGGTCATGCCTTTTGAAGCTGTTTTGTTTGCTTCTACCATATCCTGTGGCAAGAACCCCCCAAGGGAATCATGCTGTGTAAAGAGGAGTTTCTTTTCTGTTTGGTTTAAATCTGATTTTACTGAGTGCTGATGAGTTTTGATTTTAGAAAAACAGCAATTACTTACTCCCCATTCATCTGTCACACTTTTACAGACATAGTATTCCTCACCTTGAGATGTTTTCAGCCTGGAAAGTGAGTTACCTAATCTCTTGTGAAGAAACCACTTTGTTTTCCTGATCATTCTTTTTTATTTTAATTTTTCTTTCTCCTCTTTCTGTCTGTGTTGTACAATTTCTGAGATGCACTGGAAGCATCATCACATTCAAAATGAGGGCATGCCATAGAATTGCTCTGTAGTCTAAGTCTATTTTTTGCCCAATTTTTTCCTGGAATTGTTAATGTTCTACTTGCCTTTTGGCTGTCATAGACCACTGATCCTATGTCTTGCAACTATGCAAAATGACTCCCAGGTCCCTGTACTGAAAAAGTCAGACTAATTTAAAACCAACTGTGTGATGCATTTAGTATTTTTCTGCATGACTATGAAGCTTATTAGTCAGCCTCTCATAGGAAGATTGTTTTCCTAGCTCTGTAGTTTTGTCATCAAGAAACACTTGTGTTTTCCTTTGTCAGATTATCTGTTAATATGTTGACCAGATGCCCCCTAACATGTCCCCAAAAGCCCTCTCAGGCCTTCTAGATTTTAAACCGGCCTTGAGAAGAGTCTCATTTATTTCCTGGAGAACCTTATTTTTTTGATGGACTTACTAGGAAAAAAAACCCAAACAAATGAAACAAAACCCCCTCCATACCCATACAAAGTACAAGTGGCTTAGTACTTCAAGGATGTGGAGCTATTGCAATACTGATGTCAGAAGTTGGAGCCCTTTTTTTTTGTCCTCTCAAATGGAATTTTTGTGTGGGATGCCAAAAACAAGTTGGGTGAGTGGGACAAATTACCAGCAGCTCTTTCAGTGGTAGAAATGGTCATTAGGAAGAGGCTGCTGCTCCCAAGTTAGTGCTGCTGCCACTTTGTATTTCCTGCTGGCCTGGTCCAGCATGCTCCTGCTGTAAATCCTGCCCCAGAACCTGCTCTCTTCTTACCAGTTCACTCCAGAGCTCTCCCCTCCTCTTACCTGTTGTTGCATAGCATGTCCTATTCTCTCATTCTTCTCTAACAATAAAATAATAACAATAAAAAAACAATAAAATAAGCCCCAAATCTTGTTTTTGATAAGGATTTATACAAACCTGGATACTAAGCTTTCATGTCTCTTTCATTCCCAGTTTTAAAAGAGAATTATAGACCAGCTGGCTTGCCTAGAGTCCACCTACTAAGGATTTAAACAGGAGTGTGCTGTTTTCAACCTGCAACTGCTTTCTCTTCTAAAACACAGTATTTTTTGTTTAATTTGGAGTGAATACCATATTTGTAAAAGGATTGCAAACAGCTAATACAAAAGTCCCCAAAGATATTACAGTTGTTTGAGGTTAATGTCACTATAGCTTTCTTCTTGCACCCTTTTTCTAGTCATAATTTCATAAAGTGCATAGAGGCTTACATACAGCTATTCACTCTGTATGTATCACAGCTGAAGGAGGTATTTTGTTTCCTGATTTTAACAAGTATGTGGACTTCACCTACGCTGTGTTATGCCTAAGCACACAGTTGAACTCCCTTGTCTCTGGGTGAAGAAAACAAGTTCAACTTTCCAGATACAAATGATTCACAGGAAGCTGTGTAAGTTCATTGGATTTTTTCAGCCTTTTTGTAACATCTTCTGCCAAAAGGGAATGTACAGCCTTTTCAGTGTAAGAAAACACTAAGAAAAGTTCAGTTTACCTTTGCAAGGTCAACCATTTTTCCTCCTGGAGATCTCTTTCCCTCTTATTAAAGAAGCAACTGATTACCTCAAATCTTTCCCTAATTTTTTAACAGGTGACCCCTAAATTCAATGTATTCAACTTCTGCTTCAATTAAAACCAAATTCTTTAACCTGCTTGTATGGAATGCACAATAGTAATGGTCAACAAAGATTAGCTCATTAAACTACACATAATTACTACATTTTTCCTTTGATATGCATAAATTTAGTGCTTATACATCTTAGATTCACAAACTGCCTTTTTTTCATACCTGTATCACAGTTGACTCATGAACTTAGATCCAAACAATTAGCTAATCAGCCTTTTGCAAAGTATGGAAACAAAGTTAGAAAAAAAGGAGACAAGAATTTTTATACATCAGTATATTTATGACAGAAAAATAATTGAAAGTAAAAAATAACTAAAATTACATTTAAAGCACAGTTCGGTAGCTAAGTTATAATCAAGAGGTAACACTGATCAAGAGGTAACACTGACCTCAAGAACAGCCTCTGAGAGTCTGACATGAAAGGTCCTCTGTCTCATTGGCATCGCCTGGATGTATGTAATGGCTTCCCTCCCTTCCAGGCATGACTAACCTTGGTGCAGCTTCTTGCTGTTATCTTGACAGCAGATGACAGATGAAGGGGAAGTAGCTCAGACATGTCATCATGCAAGTTTTGGGGGCTATCACAGAATACCCATGGCAGTTACATTATTTTCACAAAGGAGGTCTCCTTCTCTACGGTTGTGTAAGCCCCTCTCCCTGGAGCCCCTGTGGAAGGCTCTCCAAGGCTCTCCTGCCTGTACACAGCATCAGCTGTGACACAGCACCGCTGTGTATCCCTGAGTCCGACTGTGGAAAAATACCATAGAAAAGTAACAAGTGTAAAATTGAAGCCCTGTTGAGACAGGGGTTCTTAGCAGCTCAAGAATTCAAGAGGCTAAACACCAAGTACAAAAGTATAAAATCTTACAGGAAAAAAAAGGATAGGGAGTCTAGTCAGCCTAACCCTTCCCCTTCTGCCTCATAGCTGCTTGGCTAGGAAAGGCTATCCAAGTGCTGTGTCAGGTAGTTCAGTATTTAGTCTAACCCCTTTGTCAAATCCAGAATGTCTTTTCCGTTTACTAACCAATTATTAGTTACATTATACTTTTCCATGCTATATATTTTGCTTGCAGAATCTCTTTGTGTCCAGGTAAAGATGCCCACAGAAGTTTGTTCAAAAGAGGGGCACTAACCATACGCATAGTAAAAATAGCACACAGAAAAACCCCACAGAAGACAGTCTTCATCAACTGACAGCGAAGCCCAAACTTTTCAGTAGCTGTGCATTTATTTAAACGTGAAAGCCATCACTCTGTTAAGGGGAAGTGTCTGCTTTTGATTTCCTGAGATGTTTCACAGAAGCCTGTGTGTCCTGCTGTTCATAGAGAGCATGTGCCATCTAGGTTTGGTTGGTTTTTTTCAACATCTGGTGGCCTCAGAGTTTGTGCAGACCACAAACTGTTCCAAAATATTGCGTGTTCTTGTTCATTAATGTGGCACACACTTTTGGTATCCCTGGCAAAGTGGACCTTTGTCTAAAACTGGCTTATGGGAAGTTCATTCAGCACAGTAACTGCAGTGTGACAATTCCCTGCATTTGGTACTCTTAAAGTACTCCATAACCAAGAGGTCAGCTCAGAGACTGAATGGCTGCTTCACTGTGCAAACCATTTACACATCTTCACACTCTTTCCATTTGACATAGACAAACATTCCAATGCAAACCACTTTGCCTGCTACACCAAGTATTGCCAGCATCTAAATACAATAGACAAATGTAATTTTTCAGCACTAAGAGCTAAATTGCATGGAAGAGAGGAAAATAAACCAACACATGCTGAAAAGAGAGGAGAGTATTTCAAAAAGTGCATTACAAAAGACTGGTATTTAGTACAAACCAAACTATATAACAATATGCAACTATTTCAAAAAAGTCAATTTATACCAAATCTAAGAGATAGAATCACAAAATTATTACTTTTAATCTACAGGAAAGTGCCTTGAAAGAAGCTGGTCCATAAGGTTTTTACCATGTTCACCACATCTGTAAATAGAATAGAAAGACCTGTTATTTATATGAGTGGCACCTTGCTTTCAGTGTGAAACGTGGAGCTTCTTGGTGATTTCTCTGAGAACATTCCAGAGTCCTTGAGGATCAAAGGTACCTATGGACTCATAAACATGAATACAATTTTATCTGGATGGTCTTCTAGGCACTGCCAGAGCTTGCACCATATGCTTAGCATGGATAGTAGCAAGATGTGCTCAGCAGGGGGTCTGCACATTTTTAGAGCACAGCATGCTAAATTAAGAACTTTTATCAAAACAGAGAAGAGGTTTATAATACAATACACAAAACAACATAATGCTTACAGTACTACTTTTCCTAAGATTTTAAAACCTGTCCATCAAAATTGATTTCTGGCAAATTCAAAATACCACACTGCCCCAAATATAACAGCTTTTTTGTTACAGCAATTAAAACTTGAAAGAAATACACTTATCTTACATTTGTTTTCAAACTAATTTCTGACTAAGCTTTCAAGACCTTTTAAAAACCAAACAAGAAGACCTAAGCTGCTGTTAAAATGTGCAGCAATCAAGGTCTTTGATGAACATGTGAGCTGGAACAGGGAACAGGTTCCACAGCAGAAATTCCAAGACCCATTACAGGAAGAAAACAAAGAGAGGGTCCTCTGGCATCCTGTGTTCTTCCCCTCAAAAAGCTGCAAGGCTCCTTTGTGTTTGAGACAATTTGGAATTTATTTAAAAGCTAACTGGTACTTGCACACCAGAAAAAATATTGTCAGCTCACAGAGGAAGGCTGAAAAACAAAATGTGTTTGGATTGAAGATTCAGCAAGCTGCAGCTCTGACAAACAGCAGAGGTAAATCCCACAATAAATATTTGATTCCTCTACACAGGAAATTGCTAGTAAGTTACCATCCTCTATTAAATATGCTTTCGGGTTCTTATTTGAAATAAGTGAGCCTACATAAGCATTTATTTAAGAGAAAATCTTCCAAAGCAGTTAATCAGCACAGTATTGCAAGAGGTTAATTAAACTCGTAACTGCTAATGGATTTAGAGTTTTATTCATTCAGAGTTATCAAAGTCTGGCTCACACCCTCCTTCATGCTGGCACTAGCAAGAAACCCTTCTGAAAGTTTTGGGGGTTTTTTTACCCCTTTCCTCATACCAAATGAGAGCAGAGAGCTGATCTGGAGGGCCAACTCACTTCACGATCTCTATAGCTGGCACAAGAGAAGCGCTGCTCTTTTGGCACAACCCTATTAGGTGAGCCTAAGCCAAAGCGCATTTTCTGCTAGTGGCTGAGCACTTGAAGCACTTGATATAAAATGCTGAACCAGTGGCAAAGTTGTTTAAAATCAGGACTTTATTCCAATGGCTTCTTTCAGGACTCTGAAAACTCTTTTCTATCCTCACTGCCACAATGCATTGTTGCATAATAAAAGTCCATCAAAATCTCTCTTCTGGGCAAGTAAACAGGTTCTGATAGGATATTCCTCTTTATTCCTCTGTAGGCATGCACTTTAGAGTAAGAAAGGGACCATTATCAACATCCTTGTCTTAATTCTTACACAATATATGCCAGACTCAATCCAACAATTTCTGCGTCAGGCTTCTGTTCTTAGCTATATAAACTCACATGGCAGGATTTCAAACAGGCCCTGTGCTCTCCTCCCTTGCAGGCAGCCAAGCTATTTGCAAACACTTTCACTCGTTCTCCTGCCTGTGAGAAATGTAGGCCAGCTTACCACAAGCAGAAAGTGTGAAAGCATTCTTAAAAAACCCAGCTGCTGGGCTGTTTTTCATAGAGTGCAAGTCCTTTTAAATGCTCCCCTACCTTCCGCCCTGTAAACCCTCCTTTCTCACAAAGGGAACTTGCCCCTTTCTGGGGTGAAAACTCCACATGAGCCATGTCCCCCACCACAGCAGGCTGCTCGAGCACCACTATTACAGCCAAACTGTAGTACTGAATGCAAAAAACTTGCACCCAGCTGTGTCTGCTTTTAGTTCTCAACATTTCAATGCATTTTAAAACATCAATATAATCCATAATTATTTGATTCTTAAATAAAACAAGGTAGAAATTGAAAGGAGCTGTATTTGTTTTAATACAAACAGTAGATCCAAATCAATTCCACTTAGGTCAATCAGCAATACTCTGCTACAGCTAAGGAAAAAAAAACTCCTCAGGGATGGGGGATTTAAAATTAGCACGAAAGGTTTGTAACTTAAAAATTAAGAAACAAAATTAATCAGGAATTACAGATACAGAGTATTTCCTTGAGTAATGCTTGGATTTCGATCCACTATTAAAATCTGTGATTTTCACTATATTGTTCAAAAGAATAATACCATTCAACATGGAAAATAACATGAGATTTTTTAAAAAAATTACAAGGTTGCCTACCTGGGTCTAAGATGCTGAAGGAATTGAACCTTCTTTCTCATTTGATCCCAATTTTGCCTTACATTCTTTGCAAGCATGATGACACTGCCTACAATATTGAGAGCAAATAAAACATTGAAGAATTTTGCTGGATTTCTTCTAATACAACCATATAGCATGATGGCAAAAGTTCTTGAAGAAATTATCTCTTGCCTATATTCCCCAATTTTTTGTAATAGGGGATATAAACTTCAAAATATGACATCTAAATGTCTCAGCCAATAAACCCCCATTAATTAGTATTAAGCACTCCTTCTAGCAATTGCCAAAATATAACAGGATTTTCTAAGCAGCAAAAGACAGTCCTTGCCATTGTNGTGAGCGAAAGGTTTATACCAGAAGCCATATTGAGAATGGAGAGTATAACAGGAGGAGCTGGGAAGGAAGCCAGAGTCTGATTTGATGTGAAGGAGTACTTTATGAGAAGTTGAGAAAACAATGACTAAAATATGGAGGTGCCAGGTGACAGAAGTCAACCACTGAGATCTGTTCTATGGTTACAGGTGCAAGGTGGAAAAAACACCCTCTCAGTTCATGCTCTTCATGGTTTGGCATGACAGTATGAGGTTGGGCAAAGCCATGGAGGAGGGGGAGGTTGGAATATGGGTTGAGATTGAAATTGTTGTTAAATTGTGAGAACATCAAAAAAATCTGTAGCA
>WEIT01021402.1:75426-99037 GCA_013389985.1 Dryoscopus gambensis
CGAAGGGCCGCGGTTAAGGGCACCCGGGGGGCTCAGCCGGGACCGGCCGTAGCAGGGCAGCCCCGGCAGGGTGTCGCGGGGCTCACCGCATGTGCGGGTGTGTCGCCGATGTCGCTCCCCTCTGGAAAGAGTCAATAATGCTCACATCTGAGTGTTCTTCTTTGGGTTCTTGTTTTTCCTCTAGCGCTGGAATGCCTTTTGTCTCTTGGATCAGTCTAGAATTTATTGCTGCTGCCGGCCAAGTGTTTGTGCAGGTGTTGCAGAGCCGGTGCCGTGCTGCCCTGCTCAAGGCAGGGCGCCGAGGGTGGTCGCCAGACGCAGCAGCCGCGGTACCGTCCGCTCAGTGCATCTCCTGCAAAGCATGGCAACTCACAGCGCTGTGCTGCTGAGCCTGGATAAGGTGTCTCCAGGGGAGAAGAGCTCGCCGATTTACTAGAATAATTCCTTTAGCCACCAGTCTGCCTTTGAGGAGCCCTGAGACTGTGGGTGGACTGCTTATTTAGCCAGCCCTCTGAACGCTAATCCTTTCCGAAGTTGAGCACTTCACTGAGGATCAAAGTGGGAACTGCTGTCTGAGTGGGGGAAGAGCTGTTTTATTCTCATCATTCTATTTCCTCGGAAAATATGTTTGTTTAACTTGAAATAACAAATATTTCTTCACTGAAAGTAGCTGTTGTTGCTTGAACTACTTTCAAATACATTTGATAGTCTATATGCAGAAGTATAAAATGGTGCTTTAAAAGTAATCTCCAGGAAATCTTGCCGTTGAAAATACATGATGGGGTTTTCTTTTTTTTTGGATTGTTTTTTTTTTCTTTCTTTTTTTTTTAGGCTACATTTCTTGGTCTCTTTACCATGCACTGCCACCAATGATCTACTACTTCCCCCTTCAGACACTGGCACTCACGGGCCTAGAAGTTTTTGCTGTTGCCTTCTTTTCTCCAATATTCCTGACAATTGGCCTTTTTTGGAGGTTGGCTAACAATAAGTATGTCCTAGCCTTTCTGAGATTGACTATGGTTGGTAAGTATGCACTGCAGTGAGTTATAGATTCCATTTTGGTATCAATGCAAAACAACCAATACTCCAAATTGCCTTTAAATTCAGATGATTACAAAAAGAGACAGGAATAAGAAGTTCTTGCTCTTCCCCCTACTCATGTGTTGTTGGTTTCTTTTTTTTCTCTCAAACTTTTAGCTATAGTCAGAGAAATATTGTTTGCAGCCATTGTATTGCAAAAATACAGAAAAGTCTCATTTCACTTTTATTTCTAGGAGCTTTTAATTTAGTATGAGTGATGCCCAATAGGAAAGGTGTTCTCACTATCACTCAAATATCACCAGAACAGGTGGTTTTTTTGTATTGTGACAAAGGGTAGGAATGAGACATTACAGAATAGCTTGGGGCTATTATAAAAGTAATCTTCTGTGAGTGGAATTTTCTTTTTCAGTTTCTGAGGCAGTTTTTGTTTTCTATAAGAATGTATTTTAAAAGTTGAATCTATCTACATGCGTGTAGCATAGTGATGGGGTTATAGGCTCATCCTAAAGATCAAATAACCCTTATATAGTCAATTGCACAGAAAAAATTTAATCTTAAACTCAGGCAAAAGATGCCCCATTACCCATCCCACCGGCTCCTAAAATATAGACTTCCTGGGATTTCCACTTTGGTGTTCAGCTAACTGGTGCAAATCTTAGCTCTTGTTAGTTTTTTCAAAGTTTTTGGGGGGAAGGTTTGGCAGTTACAGCCATGTTCAGAAGCAAGTTATAGCTAAAGAGTTTGCCACACTGGATGAACTCGGAGGAGACAAGGGTCTCCATTCTGTGTAGAGGTGAAAATGCTGCCGCTGAGTTGTTGCGGCGTGGTGGATGAGGGTGTCGCGACCTTCCCGAAGACGTCTCCATGGGGTCTGGAGTCGCTTCTGCGGGGCCGCTGCCCTTCCAGCTGACGAGCTCGGATGCACCAAGGCCCCCGTTCTGCCCTGCTTGTCGAGCCTCCATTTCTGGGTGGCTTCCCGGAGGAAGCAGCTCAGCAGGGGTCAGACTCCCATAGGGGTGGAGCAGGCAGCATCAGCTTAGTCAGAGAAGCAGCAGGCACTCACACACGCAGGCGGACGATGAAAGAGTCAGGAAGGGTTCTGGCATGTTCTTGCACATGAGACGATCTATCTCAGCCTCATAGCCGGGGAGGTTAGGAGCCAAGAACAAGATGGAGGAAGGACCTGGGCCTTATATAGCAGGTTCACAGGGTGGACCAAACATCGGGATCGAGGGTGCTGGAGTGCAGGGGCGGTACAGAGATGGGCTAGGGCAAGGGACCAATAGGACTACCGCGAAGGAGGGACTGAGGTACAGGGCCAACAGGGAAGCAGGGAAGCAGGGAAGCAGGGAAGGGAGAATGTACATGTAAGGAATAAAGGGGGCAGGGAGAAACAATGGATCAATCAAAGGAACAGAACTGGGGTACATAGTGTCCTTAGGAGAAGCCTGCCTCTCAAGCTGGGGGAAGACTCCCTGCCACAGCCCCCAAGGGGCTGGGTCACTGCAACACTGAGTGATGTGTTTTAGAAGCAGCATTTCCTGGCTCCTAATCTGTTAATATAAGATGATAGTCAGATAATAATTTTCGTTATAGTTTTTCTGTTTTACTGTTAGAAGACAGGGTAAGATCATCTTATTTACTTTCCATGTATTATTTTTTTTAAAAGAATTCTTGTTCTTTATCTCTAGAAAAATACTAGAACTGAGCACAGTTTATTTGTGTCATTGATTTTGATGAGGAATAGTCTTACCACGTTCTTTTCTTTTCCTACTCTTCTCATTATATCCATCCCAATACTTTTCTTGTTGTTTTATAATAATCTTCTCAGTGAGCAGAATCTTCCTGCAGCAGGGCTCAGTGTATTGCTTTCTATAAGAGCTTCTGGAGTGAGTGTAAGCATTTAAAATGGCACCTTACCTTCCTTCAGATGTGACAGTAACACAAAGTTTGCCATGTTTATTTAAGATTAGTCCTTCAGATCACCTTGTTTATTAGTTCACTTTACCAAAAGATATGGAAATCACTTAAAAGTGTGTAATTTTTGTTCTGCTGAATAAAGAGCAGTGACAGGCCTATGTTGGTGTTTTATGTTAATTCTGTCCCATCATACTGTGCTGCTGATTCTGCTGTTTCTCAATTCTTCCTGCTTTTTTCCTCCTTCATACTGAGACACTTTTATTCATTCTCTTTTTGATCTGTTTTCCTTCTCAGAAAGGCCATGGCTTTCCTCTGAGACTTGTTGACCTCTCAGGCAGAACAATCTACCCCATGCATGCTCCACCCCATTCTACTCAGTCTTCCATTTCACTGTCAAATAATATGAAAATTCTTCATGCTTAGCTAAAACCAGAATATTTATGGAGACAATGGGTTTTTTTTCTGTTCTGTTTCTTTCTGCCTTTTCTGGAAGCTTTACTTCCCCTGCAACTTCTAATTTTTGTATCCTTTCATGCTACTAGATTTTATGTTCTCTTTGAAAACATACAACCAACAAAAAGTACCCTGAGTAGTGTCTATTTGCATCTGTGTCTTCAGATATCATATGTTAAGTTTGAGTGTTTGGATAGATGTATTTAAGTCTTGGGTGTACTTGCCCAGCAACAAAAGGCGTGTCTGCTCTAACTTGGCAAACCCACGCTAGCTTTAATCAGGGCAGCCCACATGATGGACTATTTGAAGAGGCAGGTTTATGGATTGCCAGCACAATTTAGTGGCAGAAATCTCTGTGTACTGTACATGCAACTTCTGTTGAAGTCCACATAAGTACACCTTCACTACACGCTGATCTTGTTTATCATCTTGGCTCTAAGATTTGCATCTTTTACTCTGGGCAGAGTGATCAGGTAAACAGTTGGAGGATTCCTAGCACATGTTGCCAGAATCTGCAGCTCCCTTCCTCACATTACTTGCTTAACATCTCTTCAGGTTTGACTCATACTCACTTAGCAAATGGCTGGTAGCATAACAGTGTTGCTTCTTCTGCTGTTGGTCATTGGTCCTGGGCCAGAATTTGCCACACTGACTTAGGTTACGAGAATATATGTGGTCCATAGTGACTTGAATTGGAAACCTGTTGGCAGAGTTTAAAACTGCTGGTAATGTGAGGTCACTGTGCCCTGGTAAATGGCAAAAGTGTGTGCACATGATCTCTTTCAGTGACTGGGAAAGTGATACTTTTCAGTAACAAGCTGGCACAGGCTGGTAGCGACCACTCTGAGACCAGATACTGGGCCAGAGAAAGCCTTGTTCACCCCTGCTAAGGCAGTTGATTACTAATCCTTGTGCTATGTATGGTGACTGCTCCTGTCTAATAAAGAACATGGCTTTTGCCACAGTGTACTTACTTTTATAAGTGGGCTGCGGCAAAAGCCGTATCTTTTTTCAAAAGGAGCAGTCACCGTACATAAAACTTTATGGCTTTTGAGTTATCTAAGTGCATGGTTGACGAATATCTGTATGCTTAGGTGTTTTATCCTTTTATCCTCTCTATGGAATCAATCACCATAAGTACTTAAATTAGTGCAGTCACTTGGATTGTTGGATAATTACTTCATATGATTTTTTCTTTGAAAATGATAACTGCTATAAGGTCATGTATTCACCCAGTTTCTGTGCATACCTACATTTCTTTGTTTTGTTTAAAAATGTGTAGCGTCATGTGTTTTCAGATGAATGGTATAGCCATTCAAATTCCAGATAAGGTTGAACTAATGTACAGGAAATCCTTATTACCTGATCTCTATTCCCCATTAAAGCAACCTCCATGTGTGTGTATTTGTTTGTAGGAAGCTTAGCATCATACCAGGCACCAAATGCTTCAATTAGATTACTCATCTTGGCTGCTGGTGTTTCTTCTTCATTGCTGGTTCAAACAGTAACGTGGTGGGCAGGAACCAGTGTACAAAGGTATTTTCTTATCCTGATGGAATTTAACTGACATTTCTTTATAGTAAAAGCTTGGGTTTTTTGTTTTTGTTTTTGTTTTTTGTCCCCTAGAAGTTTAGATTTATTTTTTTCCCCAAATGCCTCACTATTTCAAAAACTGATTCTTACAGGTTCATCAGGATATGGGGCTTCATGCTAGGCAAGATAATGCTCCTTGTTCTTCGTATCTGGTATACATCACTTAATCCAGTCTGGAGTTCACAAGTTGCCAATACTGTCATACTGACAATTGGTTTTCTAGCAGCAGTGGAGCGAATTCATTCAGGTAAGCATATTACAGCAAAGATGGTGGTTATGAAAAGAACCTAAAGTATACCTAGCTATGTGTCACTGGGTTTTGATTATTTGATTTTTTTTTTCCCCCAACACAGTCTGGTTTTTGACCTGATGCATGAGCATTGCAGCCTTTAGAAGCCATGGGGTACTTCCATCTGCCCATAACATGGCAGAACTGGTATCACAATTCATACAAGCTGTAGTAAGTTGGTGCTGAAACTGCCTCTTTTTCCTACTTGCAGTGTCAGTAATATGACAGTAGCACAAGCAAAGGCATAAGCTAGACCAATAAAACCAGAATGAGTTATTGTCTTTCCAGCATGAAACATCTATGGTATTTTCGTTATTATGTTAATTCAGTTAATTGCACTTTGAATTTCTCTGCCAATGCATATCTTTTGACAGAGAAGGGGAGACAGGACAAAGCTGGGAAACAGCTGATGTGTCAAAATAAACAGAAAGAATTGGAAGAGGGGACAACTTTTCCTGGTTAAAATTTGCCCACGTTCTTGGAGTGTTTGTACGGAGTACACAGCAGTGGGGGCTGGCACAGGCTCAGCTGTGGAGGTGGTATTGCCAAGGAAGACAGCAAGGTTGGGTTGGTTAGTTAAGGCAGCTCATGTTAAATCCTCAGAATCTCCTTCCTTCTCAGTATAACCTTGGTGAATTAATTGAAAGATAAAACCTTATCTATGTGTGAGTAGAAATTAGCATGATGCATATTGTTTGTAAGCTTGCATTACATGATATAAATTAAGCCTGAGCTTTCACCAGAATTTAGAAAGGGAATCTGCTGCAGGAGATTAGGAAGGAAATCCGTCTTGTTTGTGGGTGACAAAGTGATATACCTATGTAATTAAAGGTGCTGTTTTCTCCTTAGATGAGAGAGGTTCTAAAGTGCATGGAAAAAAGGAGAAGGAAGGGAGTTTATTTCTGGCTAATTTGGAAGTGTCAGGTTTTGTTCTTATCAGAGTTTAGAGTTTCAGACAACAGAATCCTCTGAACAAATTCTAATAAGTTTTCTGCTGATTTTCAAAGCCAATTTAAATATTTAAATTCCAAAATTATGAAAATAATCAGATGGGCAGGTTGTAATTTTTTGTACACTTAGGGTGAGTATATTTTTTGACAGACCTAGGGCTGTTAGTAGAGATTTTGAAGTTTTTTTGGTATTATCAATTTCTGATAACACAATCCTAATCAGATAAACTAGCTTTTGTGCATGTAATTTATTCTGGTAAATTTGTGATTTTGGCTATTTTTTTTTTTCTCAGTAACTCTTGCTAATAGGATTTGACAGTTTGCTCAGCTGTATTTCTATTCTTATTCTAGGTGGAGACAAGAGGAAACAAGAAACAAACAAAACTGGTAATGTGGTTAGAGAGACCTCTTCCCATCCTCATTGGTTTTTATCAGGGATTGCTTTTGGCAGCCTCATGTTCCTTACTCTGTGGATATTTGGGGAGGTTTCATTAATTTCTAGATGGGCAGTAAGTGGACATCCACATACAGGTCCAGATCCTAATCCATATGGGTAAGTGGATTTTTACTACTATTATTATTATTATTATTACTGCTACTACTATAACTTCAAAATTGTAATCAAAATCCAGTGCTGTAGTGGGTGACAAATTAAAACTCAACCAGATAATGGTGTAAGAATTTAGATAGAAAAAATGGGTACAAGGTACTTCACACAGAGGAATCATTCTTCCTTTCAGATATCTCTGAGCATTTTGTCCAGACCTGGAAATCTTAAAATTTTCTGATACAGAATTATTTTCATTTCAGCACTAAAATCTTGGTTTGCCACATTGCAAAACAATTTTTAGATTAGTTTCAGGGACGTATGAATGCATTACATCTATAATATGCAGTAAATTAGTTTAGCAGTTGGCTTCAGACAGGAGAGATCAGAGATGCATAAATACATAAATACATAAATAGATAAATACAGTAAACTGTGTGCAATATTAAAAGATATACTTCTGTAGAAGTTTTGATTAGTAAGAATGTAGTCTTAATGCTGTGTGTGGTTTGTTCAGGTTCCAAAATCTAGAAAGAGACCAAATTAGTTATTCTGAATCAACTACATGTGGTGGCAGGTGACATAGGATCCCTTATTTGACATGAAGGAAATACTTCTGTTTGGGGTGGATTCTTCCCTCCCATTTTCTCTGAGTTGTTTTTGCCTTTTGTACTTTTCAGTGGACTGCTTTGCTGCTGAACACAGCTCACTTATACATTACAATAAATTGCCATTATTTTCAACTGGATGTTTTTCACATCCAATAAAGGGGAGAAAATGTAGCTGGATGTGAGCAAAATTTAGCTCTGGTTAAAGTAAAAGAATTATAATATATTACCAAGGACCCTTGTCTGTATATCTAGAAGTTTCTTTTTTAACGCCAGGTGTTTTTAAAATCATATTACTGTATGTCTTCTTTTTCCTTATTGTTGTATTAGAGGTACGGTTCTGTTGGGCCTTGCTCATGGACTGATGCTTTCATTTTGGAGCTGGTCTTCTGTCATCAGTTTTGCCCTGTTTCTCATAGGTAGGTGCAAATCCTGATCGTAATTTTTGTCTGTTACCTTATTCCCTTTACTCAAGTCCTCTGACCTTACACCACATCTCAGAAAAGTGCGGCTAATCAAAGCCTCCTTTTCTCTGCCACTGACTGTAGTACACCTATGTCTGACCAGTTGACTAAGGGTCACAGGCCAAATCTCCAGGCCATTGCAGAGCAGTGTCACTGTCTTCAGAAGCTCCTGTTAAGATTCTGTTCCCTTGAGCAGCATCTCAGTTCTGACCATCTGCATTGTATAACAGTTGGACTTGATGATCTGAGAGGTCTTTTCCAACCTTAGTGATTCTATGATAAGGCCATATCTAGGGTTATGGAGTTTGAGATGACACAAACCTCTCAATTCCACAAGATGCAAAATAACTTGTAATTTAACAAGCAGTCCACCTGGAGACAAGCTTACCTCCTATCTCTTTATTTTCCAAGTTCTGCAGGCAGTAAAATAGTCTGAACATGCAGGTTTTAGTGTTAAGAAATGTGTGTGCAGATTGTAATGTAAGCATGAACATTTGATTTTTGATGTATACATATTGATGATTTAAAACAAGTACAGAAAGGTTCTTTAGTTGATTTAAGCATTGCATTCTAAAATGCTCAGGACCTTGATGTATAAGAGTTATATATTAAAAGTGTTTCTATACATTTGCTTTCATGGTGTGACAGTTAGTAAATATTCTTACCTACAAGTATGTTTTAAAATGAAGTTACCCTGTTAGAGTTTCTGTGGTTGTTAACGTTCTGTTTGGGGTCAAATCCCCAAATCAAAGACAGCATGGTAAGTCAAGTAGTTAGTAAAAGATTAATAGTTGCTTTCTTCCCCATCATATGGTTATCTATAGGGAGAGAAGATCAGGAAAAGATATGTTTTCTCTTCATATTAACCTATTTGATTCTTTCTGTATTATGGTAAAAGAGGTTCATAACTGGCAAGCCAGTTACTCTCTTAAGAACTGCATCATTCCTCTGAAGAACTGTGTAAGAAAAACTGTTCAGTTTTGGTTCTTGATGATGTTTCTCTACTATCTTTTTGCTATACTGTTTTCAGCTGAATAGGCAATGTTTAAAAGAATGAGATACTGGGAAAAAGGAAAGTCTGTCTTTGGTTACTGTGAATAACTGTCCTTCTACTGATGTAGTTTTAATGTCTGCAAAGCACAGTTACATTTCCCAGACTCTGTTTTTTCCCTAGACAGAATATGAAAACGAATGTGGTGGATAATATACCTGACTGAGACTTACTCTGTTCTTTTCTATCCCTTCACAGGTTTAGCATCTTCAGCTGGTCTCCTTTATTTACATACCTGGAGTGCTGCTGTTGCAGGCAACATTCTTGGTATCTTTACTATGTGTGTGTGGCCTCAACTAGCTGGACGCTTGGTTAGCTGTCTGCATCCTGGGAAAGCCATGAGTACAGCCATGTTTGCCTATGTTCTTGAATTATTCTTCTGCGTGTGGTGTACAGCTTATAAATTTGTACCTGGAGGAGTTTACATTAGAGAAAGCTCCCATCTTCTTTTAGGTACATTTGTGATAATGAACAAATACAAATATGGAAATGTATCTAGTGTGTAAAGAGTCTTTTCAAATGCTCAGTTACTGTTTGATTTACTATGGTAAGAGTTTCAGTGCAAAAATTAATGAGACATGCAAAAAATAATATACTTGTTTCTTTACTGTTAGAAATAGTCTAAAACATGGACAGAAAATGGAATTTTTAGTTGAGGGAAAATGACAAAGTCGAAAGATATCTGATAAATAAGTACGCAGTGAAGGAAGAGATCTGTTAATCAGTCACCCTAAAAATATGGCTGCAATCCAGGGTGTGAATACACAAATATGCTGGCTAACTAAGATGGGAGTGCCTCAGGTAGCAGGGTAGCAGGGTAGCTACTGGGACTGTAGCAATTCAGTGCATTATTTAGCCGTGCTCTGCAGAGCAAAGTGCAGCATCCTGCTGATCTAGCTAGTTCTACATTTGAGACCTGAGCTTCTTTCCCATGTGGCCCTACCTGATGTTTTGTGGACACACCAGCAGGTTTGGGGGAGTTTAGAGGAGCCTGTAGCGTCAGGAACATGTGAACAGGACAGGAAGAAAATAAATTGTCAGGTACTGGCAAATAAGGAAGAGCTAAGTTGAGCAAATATAAAGGCTTCAGCAAAACGATCACTTGATGAGGGTGGAGAGGTGGAAAGGAAACCAACCCTTCCTGGTTTTGTCTCCAGAAATATTTTCGCAATAGGTACTAACATGTTTCAATGGCATATTTCACTAACTATATTTAAACAATGCCAGACATTGTCTTGGGCGAATTGTGTGGCACATTTTTAAAATGTGACGCATTAGCCTATATTTTATTTGGAAAGAATTAATGAACACTGTGCTTCACTTGCTCCAAAGGTTTTAGATTTCATAAATGTCTTTGCAACCACTTCGCGTCATTCCAGTTTCTTACTCTTCATGGCTATTTCTTCTATTACAGCAATCACATGAGGAATTTGAGCTCATTATGTTTTGAGAAGAGTTTCGTACCATTGTTGCATTATTTTCTTTGTTCTGAAAGTCCTCTGAGGAGTCTTTAGAAACAGTTAACTAATTAATTTTTTTTAAGTTATATGAAGAAAGCATGTGGTAGAGAAGTGTCAAATGCTTTCTTGAGTAATGCTTTGACAAAAGAAATACTTTTATTCAAAATCCCTCTCTGTTACTCCCTTTGAAATGCACACTTGTGATTAATTTACCTGGCGTGATCACTGGGTAGTAACACAGAGATGGCCCTAATTTTCTCTTTGATAAAGAAAACTATAAATGGAACACATCTCAGCTGATGGCTCTACATGAGTTTAAATTCCATCTGAGAATCCAGTTTCTAACTTTTTGATGCCATCCCATAGCTTATCAAAGATTATACCATGAGACTGTGTATTTTTTGCTGTGCTTTTACCCTTACAGCTTGGCTTTCTGGAAAACTGCTTGTTTTCTTCTGGTTTCTTTCAGGTGCAAGTGCTATTTCTTGCTTTCTTCTCCCGTACAATATCCTGCCTTTCTCTTGCTGCAGTTTGGGTAGGGAACTGCACCAGGAAAAGTGACAATGAAAGTAAGATCATTATATTCAGAACTTCTGTGCTGCTTCACTGTGATGTGATATAATGCTGACAGGTCAGATTCCTGGTCTTCATCAGCTTTAATGGCTGTGAATCAGTCTCCCTTTGAGAAAGGTTTTGTGTGTGCCCCTTAGTCATTGCACTAGACTGTGTCTTGGTTTGCAAACTTACACTGCAACTAATGTAACAAGTAAGGGCAATAAAAAAATACTGATTAATAGTTGGCTGTTACTCTGATGTAAAACATGGCTTTTATAATTAATTAACTATGCCACAAAGATATTAAGGGCATATATCTTCTCCAGCAGAGCTCTTATCTAATTCATTATCCTCCCATGCTTTCTTTGAAGGTAATTGGATCCTTTATCTCATAAGGGATTGGAAAAGACCTTATACTATTAGTCTGAGCTACTTATTGAAAAGATACCATCCCCATGCATTGAACAGTTAGTGCACTGAAGTTGCTTACTAGCTTTTAAAATGCATCTGTAGGTGTGTTTAGTTGTCTGTTCTTAAAAAGCAGAACTATTTCCGTTGGCTCTGGAGTTCCAGAATACAAGTTGCTGCCATGTTAAATTGGCCTTCCAACCTGATGCAGTCTGCTTGTGCAGTTTTAGAACAAAGTGTTGAGCAATTGCTTTTGTAGTTCCTATATGAAAAATGTGTTACTTGTTTCTTGGTGACAGAGCAGTTCATTGTCAAAGATAATAGATATCTGCAATCATCAATGTGCTTTTTTTATCAAGCTGGTGTTTTAAGGTTCTGTAATATGTAGGTGTAACTCAGTTGTTCTTGTCCAGGTTAATTTCAGTAAACTTTGAAAACAGTGGGCCCAGCTGAGAGTTGTAGCCATCAATACAGCCTGGAAGGATTTTAGCATAATTTATCTACCATGTGTTAGCCTTTTTGGCATAATACCCTGGAACTGTACTTCAAATCAGTCTTTACTTGAGAGTTCTGCCAATAAATCTCATAGTTCCTGCAATGGCACATTAGGTGTGGCATTTATCTGCATTTATGCTTGAATCATTGTTATTGGAGCCATAGGTTGTGTTGTAACACAACAGCTGGGATTTTATAAAAGATGTGTTTATGAGCAATGTTTAATATGTTAAAGGCCTATGAAGAAACTAATTACTTATATTTTTACAGGTTTTATAATGTTATGTGTTGGGGTAGGCTTTCTAACAGGACCCAAGAAAGACCTTAGCTTTGTCTTTGAAGTGAAAAGCAATCAAAAATCATTCTTCAGAAAGAGTAAAAACTATATTAAACTACGTAAGTATAATTTTAATTCCTTTTCTCCATGACTCTAGAAATACTCTCTGAGGAAAAAAAGTAACACTGTGGAGTGTTTTGCTCAGATGTTTTAGAAATGCTTTTTTGGTACTAGTTTTAGAGACGGACTTGTAGTTGGTATTTCCCTGGTTCCAGGTTAATGATGACATACACTACTGGAGGATCTGACTCACTGTGATTGTGGCTGACAGAGGCTATTCTTAATGCAGTGTGTTAAACAGAGACCAGAAACTGGGCAAAACCCAAAATGTGAAAATGGATGCAGCGTCATTTGTGGTTTCATTTTAGTGGTTGAGGATGAAGCCTCTCGGGACCTTGGGATTTACGTTGTGTATACAAAAGATGCGAATGATATCCCAGCCCATTCAGTTCGGTGATTTTGAAGCGGTTCAGTGTGACAGCACTGCTAGGGCTGTGTGAGCTGGCTGGCAGTGCGGTGGCACTGGGCTGGACTGGAGCTGCTGTACAGTGTGACACTCCTGCATGAGGAGGCCATCCTGCAGGGCCTGCTGTGGCCCACAGCACAGCACTTGGGCCTGGCTCTGTTGTTGAGACTGATGCCTTAGGTTTTAACTTTTGTATTTTTTCAAATCCTGTATTGCCTAGTGTGTAACTCTGAAGTTTCTTGTAGCTCGTTAGCTGCTCTCTTAGATCAGATAGACACAACAAAGCTTCTCTGAGCTTGCTATCCAAGGACACCCAGATTGTCCTAAGCCCAAAGCTGTAATATAGGGCCTCTAGAGAGGTGGGGAAATTAAAGAAAGCTAAAGTTTTAATTGGTGAGTTTATGCTGATATGCAAATAGACCAAAGCTACAAAAGTGTGAAGAACTCGTGACCTGCCGTCCATGTGGGGGTCCTTTTTGGAAGTAGCCTCTGGCTCCCCAGGGTGTACCTTTGAAGGCCTTTCAAATAAATACCTATCTTTATTCCCTTACTCCTGTCTAGTCTCTGTTCCTAGGTAGCTGCAGAAGGCATCAAGACCAGGCCTATCCTCGGGAAACCGTTGTCATCTGCTGCCTGTAAACTATGCCTAAGGATCCCAGCTTTTCAGATTATATTTATGGGGTCTGCTTCTTCCCTTAGGTTTTGAAGAGAAATGAAAATCAAATGTTCGAGGTTTTATCAGTTTTTGGCTTTTAAACCATATGAATGTTTTCAACTATTTCTCTGCAGTCATTTGAGCCCCTGATTTGTTTTCATTGTCAGCTTACTGTTTCTAAAGAAAAAAGTCTATCAATAGTGTGAAGTTTGGTAAAGGAACAAAATGCTAGACATTAGGGCATGGTAACCCTACAGAGATCAGGATGCGGAAGATTCCAATTCCTGCATCTTTTCTTCTTCTGTGACTTTGAAACAAATTACTTGCCATTTGTATACATTTTACTGCATTTGAAAAAGGAGACAATAGTGCTTCACAGTTTTTCAGGGCTGTTTCTGGAATCTTTATGGAGGTCTTTACCCTGTATACTCAGGGGCCAAAAGAATGTGGCCTATGAGAGTTTGTATGTCAGAGGCAACATGAGCACCATTTCAAGTGGTTTGAATATTACTGCTAAGAAGCATTTCACACAAGTAAATTAATATTTCAAAATACTACCTGTCACAAAGCACAGCCCTTGCTCAGCTAATCTTGTGACATTGCAACAGTACCTCTGGTACTTCCTCATCATGCCCAGACTTGTACTGTTTCTCAGCTTCCCCTCTAAGCACCTTAGTGTCTTGCAGAGTATGAAATCACTTGACATGTGCTAATCTTAAGTAGCATGTCCTTCCTTCTGATAGCATCCATTATAAAATGTATTTAAATTTTACACAAAACTGTTCCAGAAAACTTGCACTAAGATGACTTCATATCTTTTTAAACATATGAAAGAATAAACTGGAGTTACTGAAATTGTTGTAGATAGCATATGTCACTGTGTAAATGAAAAAACTGCAGAGGGCTTTGATCATCAAATTACATTGTGCTGAATGATGAGAGCTGTTAAGTGCACACTGTGGTTATTTGTAAGGCTACAAGAGCAATGGGAAAGCTCTGAATATGCATTCTATGAAGCTGCACTGCCTTTCCAAGACTGTGTCAAACAAATGACCGCTCTGGAAGTCTGGCAAGAGTCACGTTTTTCTGACATCTAAAGGCTTGCGAAGTAAATTAAATTCTATTCCACGCATTGTATTAACGCAAAATAAAAATTGTGTACTACAAATGCATACTTGGGCACAGAGGGGAAAACACTGAAGGGTTTACATGATGCTCTCACTCATGTCCTATAATGAATTCTTCAGGAGGTATAGTTTTTACATAACTATTCCAAAGAGTTTTGGTACATTTTACCTGCTCAGCATTTTGTGTTTTTGTAGAGTGTATTTGCACACATATACATATTCTGCACGCATAGATACTGCCTTGATCTGGTGTTGTCACTTAAATGTACACATTTCTCATTCTATGAATAGCACACCTTAGAATAACAGTGTCCTTTTAACAGCAATAATAACATTATTTTTTCTTGCATTAAAATTTTTTTTCTGTGTTTTTCTGTTTCAAGTATTGTGGCTGTTTGTTGGTGTTGGTTTGCTTGGATTGGGTTTACGTTATAAAACTTACCACAAGAAGTTGGGCAAAGGGGTGAGTAGGGCGTTTGTGAGAATGGTAACTTTCAAATATATAGTAAAATGTGTGTGTGAGAGCTTAGGTGTGTTAATTGTTGCTGAAGAAATCTTTGTAACCAAGTATTCAGAAAAACTAATGCATAAATGAAGATGCAAAATTTTAATTAATAAATTCATGTTGAATTGAAATGTCCAGGTCTTTGGACATTTATGGTGAGGCTACGAAGGAAAAAGTATTTTGAAAATTTGAGAGGTTCTTGCCTCATATGTTCAATTTTAACATTACTTTTATAAATTACTTTATTTGAACTGTATTCAAACTGGACAATGCTGTTAGCAGCCTGCCCTCATGTAGGGGAAGTTTGAACAGAAAACCTCCTGAGGTTTCTTCCAGATGAAGGAATTCTATGGTTCTATATTATATAATAACTCTTAATTGAAGCTCTCTGAAAAGTTGGTTGACTTAGATTAGACTTAGACTAGTTATGGAAATTGGACAAAAATTAGAAGATTCCAGTTTTGTATCTGGGAAGAAAATAAGTATTGCAATGGTAATAACAAGATGGTTTACACTTATGAAGTTTAATGTTAGATTCACAAGCATGCACAGATTTATACACTTGGGCTTTCTTTTTTCAATTAATTCAGGTTTTTTTGTACTTTATTGGGTGGCAAAAAGTGGGCAGTTCCTCTTAGTAAGATGAAAAGATGCATTGTCTCTTTCCTCTTCATTTGCTTACTGTTACTTGTACAAATTCATTTTAAGTATGATGACTTTTATTCCCTTGTTAATAGCAAATTTAGTCTTTTGTAATTCTGACAGCTTTATTGGGAAAATATATTGGTTAAAACATCTCTTCTTGTATGTCTTTTATGGCACCATGTGTCTGATGTTGTTTACTGCAAAGCTATAATACGTAAAATTCAAATTGTATTTAACTTTTTTCCATTTATTTTTGAGGTTCCAAAAAGGGATTTCTCTGCTATGATCTGGCCTTTTAGATTTGGATATGACAATGAAGGATGGTCTAATTTAGAAGGATCAGCCAATTTGCTTAATCAGACAGGTAACTTTTTTTGTCCCCACTTCATTTACGTTTGGGAGAATCCATCTGAAGAGACAGAAGCAAAAACACCTGCTTGGTAACTGAGGCCGTATTTGCATTAACACAAGAAGCTGTGTTTAGTGGCTTTGTCCTCAATTTGTGAGCTGTTCCAATACAATCACTTCAGTCAAAAATCCATTTGCAGAGTTGATAATTTGTTTAATATGTTTCAAGAGGTTTCTGGTCAGAGGAAACACTTTATTTCTTATTTGGATTTTTCTTCTCATATTGCTGATGAGTTACTTGTCTGTAGAGAAATTCTTTGCATAAATAATATCCTTTTAGATAAAATACAATGGTATTTACAAAGGTAAATATCCTTTTAGATAAAATACAATGTTTTATAACTTCTCTGTGGGTTTTTTTAGATGTGAAGCATTATATAATTCCTAAAGGGTGTGAAATTCAAGTGCTCTAAACAATGAATACAGAGGAGAAACAGACAAGTTTGTTTCCATCACTGACCCGGAGCAATGTATACAAGAAAAGTATACATGGTGGTCATGATTCTGCCATAAAGAAGAGTGTCTAAACTGTTGCTCATGGGCAGGATTTTGGTTGGAAAGTTAGCTATAGGAAAAGAAGAATTTGGATTCAAGATTAGTGCTGTTGCAGAGAGCACTGAAGGGAATTGGCCAGTCGTGCTTGTGTTACTTTTTTCTTGTGATGCCCCTGAGATAGGGTAGACAGGGGACTGACAGTTTAAGACCTAAGGCAGTTCAGGAGATTAGGAAAGTCCATGCTGCCATTCCTTATTTAATCTTTGCATATTTATTTGTGAATTTTAATGAATGCATTTATTTCTGGTACCTGTAGTTTAAATTAATGCATATGAGAAAAAGTGATTACCTGGTTATGTCCATTGGCATTTCTTTGTGGTAATGAAATGTCATTTCTAAAAAGGACAACTGTTAAGTCAAAAAGGCAGCAAATTCCAAAATATAGATTAATAAATCATAATTTCTAATCGGTGGAAACAGTATTCTGGAGTTTTATGTTACATGTAGATTGTTATATAAAATACTACATTAACATTGTCAGTAAATACATTCATTAATGCATTCAGAGTTAGGCTAGAAATTCCTATAAGAAGAGTTCCTGACTGTAAGAGCCACAGAGGAAAGAGTGGCTATCTGCTTCAGGATAGGGGTTGTCTTTAAAGGTGTGGTGGTGTGCATTCCTTGGGCTCATCTCTCTGTTGGAATAGTGAAGATGCAACATGTAATGGCTTTTGTGACTGGAATTTCTGTCTGCCCTGTAGGGATCCAACATCAACCCTTCTGAACGGTTTCAGTTACTGTTTCTGTGATCAGCACGTATGCTAATGATGTAGAAGGAAAAACCTGGGAATCCACTTAAGAACTCTGAGCTCCCATTTTCCCTGCTGACAATGCTTTACACTGCTGCATACGACATTTCAAAAGCAAAAAATCTTCTGTGTTGAGTGGTGCTGGATGGAGTGGCCATAATTCCTTGTGGAAGGGCTGTGGGTGAAGTGGTGACTCTATTTCCCTTCCTGGATAGGGGAACACTCCAAGGGGGGCATAATTGCAGCAAGAAGGGAGCACCTGGAGCACTTGCTGCTGCTGCAGCTGTACTGACCTGCTGCTCAAGCTGAGTCTGGATGGTTCAGCCATCCTGTGGGCAGCTTGCAGACTCCCACCTTCCTTCAGGCATGGGCAGGTCTTTCTTACATGCCAGTTCCTCGAGGGACTGCATAGTTCTTCCTGTATCCTGCACTTAAAATATAGGGGAACCCATCATGTTCCCCTGGCAAAACCATACCACTGCATGTAAACATTTCAAAAGCAAAAAATCTTCTGTGTTGAGTGGTGCTGGATGGAGTGGCCATAATTCCTTGTGGAAGGGCTGTGGGTGAAGTGGTGACTCTATTTCCCTTCCTGTATAGGGGAACACTCCATCCCTCTGTAATCAAAAGGGAAATAATGACATTAGGTAGTTATTTATAAGTCCCATTTATAGGTAACAGTTATAAATGTGAAATTTTTTCTTTTTTTCCACCCCCATTTTAGAAGCAGATTTTATCACTATTATAGAGAGTGATGCCTCTAAGCCGTTCATTGGAAACCATGATCCAACAATGTGGCTAGGAGAAAGACTAGGATTTTATACAGATTTTGGTCCGAGCACAAGAGATCACACTTGGGGGTGAGTCATCTTTACATGCACAGTGACAGTAAACAGATATAAATATACTTCCCAATACAAACTGCACTAATAGAGAAGCAAAGAATAGTTGGAATAATAATGACTATAATCACTTGTTGAAGCTTGTCTTTTAGGAAGAGGCTTTGATTCATTAGCATTACCATGCAGTGTGGATGGAATTTTCTCATTGGTAAACATGATCAGGTTTTGTTGCCTGCCCCTGTAAGCTACTTCGGTTTTGGTGATGCAAAGAATGGCATCCTGCCATTTAATGTACAGATCTGGAAGTTCAGAAGTTCAGTTCCAAGTACTGTACCTGATGCCCTTTTCACATTATTGTGTTTTGGGCTATGAGAATTTTATATTTCAGACTTTAAAAACATGATAGCAGTTGGAAAATGTAGCACATCAGGAATTATGAGAAATTTTCCATTCATTAAATTCAGCTTGGGCTGTATAATGGGAAATGGGAATAGAAAGGTGCATATCTGTTTGACCAGATATTTTATGTCTAATTTTACCTTACTGCTTGACCACCTACAAGTTGCAGATCTTTAAATATCTTTGCCCTCTGTAAAAATAATAGCATATAATGTGGCTTTTATTTTTCAGGGGGATAGACACATCTCTACAGCAAATGGAACTTCCCACTGATGTTGCAATGGCTCTTTAATTTTTGCCATGTGTGAGGGGCATTTAGTAACTTGCTTCTTCCAGAGCCTGCTGATTTGAGGCAGAATGGGGCAGAGAAGTCATTCTCTGAGATTTTATTAATGAAATACATTGAAAAACCTGATGCAAAATGTCCAAACAGAAGCTGAAAAAAGAGAAATCTCCCATTTAAAAGATGTATTTCCACCTACTTCTACTTTTAATAAAATACATTTTAATTTCTGGTAGTATAAAATTCTGTTTTGTCTGAAATACAGATTATGAAAAGCTCAATGAAAGAATTCATATTTATGGAATGATATTTCTTAGTGTAGGCATTAACTTGATAATATATTTTTAGATATGTACTTAGCCAGTAGTTTAGAGGAAAACCTTCTATATTCAGAAAAATCTGCTAGAGATGGTTTGTGTTCTGGTCTTGTAGTTTTGTTCAGTGACTGTTACTCTTCTGCTCACATTTACCTGCTTAGTTCACACATTTGATGCTTGTGAACCAGAAAACGTAACTTTTTGCCTCTCTTCATGTAGGATTATGGCACTATCAAGGTATCCAATTGTAAAATCGACCCATCACCTCCTTCCATCTCCAGAGGGAGAGATTGCACCTGCCATCTCCCTGACTGTCAACTTCACAGGGAAACTGGTTGATTTTGTTGTCGCTCACTTCGGAAATGAAGAGTGTGTATTTTATTTATTTTTACATATAGTGTACAAAGTCACGTAATGTAAGTTGCAAACTTCTGGGATTTCTTTTGTACCCTTTAAAATCTTCTGCTGTAATACTGGTTCTAGCAGGGCACATTCGAAGAAATAGTATGACAGTTTAAAATTGGTTAAACTACTTGTTTAAAATTTTGAAGCATTTTTTAAGTAGGACAAATGTGTCATGCAAAACTCAGCTGAGCTTACTATCTGAATTAGTAGAGGTTTAAAGATATTGTTCTACAAAGTCACAACAAATGACAGGGCTACAGATGCATCTCAGTGCAGGATATTCTGACTTTTTCCATGTGGAATACATCTGTTACATTCCACAACGAGTTCAGATAGGTACAGTTAGAGATATCATAAATGGCAAAATGTTATTTATTAAAAACAAAAAGTAACAAATCTGAAACCTCCAAGAAGGGACAGTGTTGAAACAGCAGAAAAAATATCCATCAGTTTCCTTCTGAGATTGTGCAAGTGGAAATACGAAGTCTGATCTCTGAATTCAGAAAAGCAAAATTATACAAATAACTCAAATATGTGATGGAAAAGAATAAGCTATGTATTTCAATTCTTGAAAACAATGTTTTGATTACTTGTGTGTAATGAATATTAGTAAGAGATAGTTTTGTGCATGTTCCATGTAGATGTAATTTCTGTTATATTTGATGGGATATCTAGTATGTTTGTGGCTATGTAGTAAGATTTGGAATTTTTAAAAAAAATTGTTACAATTAATGAAGAGGCAAATTTATGGATAGGGTGCAGAATATTATAACAAAAAGAAGCTCTCAGAAAGCCATAGGAATTCTCTGTATCCCATTTCCTTCCCCTGAGTAGAAACTGCACCAAACCTGCAAATTGTTTATAGATTTCCCATTTACTAAACAAATATAGTTGTCAGAAATCACTCCCCATTTTTAACTCTAGAAAGGAATTTAGTTCTGTGCCTCATACAGATGATTAGATTTGCCTGTCTGAGAAACTGTTTGTCAAAGTAGAGGAAAATAACATTGTATTCTCCCCTGGCAGAGAAATGAGATAAAGATGAAGGAGAAAATATGAGGAGACACATGGGAAATGAGAGCAAATTAGATTGTGCTTTAGAGGGGGATGAATTTGTAACTGAATACTGCACATAACCCATTTTTAGTATTTTTTTTCTGCTTCTTAGGTTGACATAGACTATAGAATACTGGATAACTAGGGGTTTTTTTAAATATGATTTTTAAAATGTGGGAATATAAGTATGTCTGTGCCTTTAAAAGATCCCATCTTCTGGAGAGGTATAATTCTGGAAAGAGCAGCTAGCTGAGCAGGCAACTTCATATATACCTAAGTCAGGCTTCTATTTAAGTGTTTGGGGGGGTTTTGTCTCCTATCTGTGTGCTCTTTCTCCCTAAAGCATTTGCTTCAGTCAGAAGTACCACTATTTAGAAAGCATAGCTGCACTTAAATTGTTGTCTTCTTTTGGGTTTACAGATTCCAAAATCAGCTCTCTCTGTTGATGTTATTTAGTCCAGACTAACAAAATCTAGAAGACAACATGATTTACACAACTGTTTAAAGTCATTAACATGAAGAATTATACAAAGAGAACTGCTTTAGCATTATTTTATGCCAAATCCAAGAACAGGGACGGGGATCCAGTGAAGTATTTTACCAGGCCCCATTTACACTATCACTTTTGGTCATGTTGGAACTCCTGTGCAATCTTGTTAAGGAGATGTAGAATACATGCCAAATGTAATTAAGTAATGCTAATGATGTTACTCAAGTTACATTTCATAAATTATGGGACCCAGACTTTAAGACTTTATTTACCGTGACCTATCCATCATAAAATTTTTGTTAGCATGTAAGTTCTTTGTTATGCACCACATTGTGCTAGCACAGTTAAATTTTAAGTGCAAGAAGAGACAAAGCCTTAGATAACCAAAACACTAACATTCACATTTCCTAGTGATGGGATCAGTATTGAAAACAAAACAGTAATAGAAAATGTTGTTCCTGTAATAGATAGAAAGAGACTGTGAATTACATCTACCATGGCCATGTGGTTTTTATCAAATGTAGTGATAATTTTGAATCAATGACCTTTCTATGAACTTTCATACTCTCTAATATTGGGCAGCAAAAATGGTAACAGATTGATTTGTGGTTTACTATGTCACAGCACAAAGATTCTGAGCTAAAATGTCTTAAATGTCTTAAAGCCTTTTCCATTTCTTTCAGAGAAGACTTGGACAGAAAACTCCAAGCAATAGCTGTTTCAAACCTATTGAAGACTAGCTCTAAGCAGGTTGTATTTTTAGGATACATCACTTCAGCTCCTGGATCCAGAGACTATACTGAATTAATAAAAAATGGAAATGTCCAGGTAATATAAGAATATTGCATCTTTAGAGAAAATATATATTGGAAACACTCCGCTTAATATTTCAAATTGGTAACTTAGACAGAGAAGAAAATACATGCCCATTTTCAAATACAATCTTTAGCTACCTCATGATACCTTGCAGAGAAGGTGGTGTTAGACAGTGAAAGAACAAGAGGCGATGGACAGCAATTGGCACAAGGGAAATGTCATAAGAAATAAAAAGTCACAGGGTTGTCAAGCATTAGAACAGGGGCCTGGTGAAGTTGTGAAACCTTCATTCTTGGAGATCTTCAAAAGTTAGCTGCATGAGGCCCTGAGCAACCTAGGTTACTTTGACCAGGGTTAGGAGTAGGTGACCTCCAGACAGCCGCTAATTCTGTGATTCTTTTGTTTTAAAAATGAGCTCTGCATTAAGAGATGTCAAAAAGTTGTCTGATTTGTCCATGTCTAACAGTGAGGTTTTTTCTTTCTACCTTATTACAATGTTTAGGCAAAATATTTTTCTGCAGTGAGTTTACACATTGGTCCTGTTACTGATTTAAAGCCTACCCAGATAAACAAGTGCCTTATTTCTTTGACCTTTTTCCCTTTCACTTCTAGGATATTGACAGTACAGATCATGACAGATGGTGCAGCTATATTATGTATCGTGGAGTAATAAGGTACGTTAAAGTGAATCACTTATTTGTTGGTTTAAGTATCTTTATAGTTATCAGTTTTATAATCTTTTGTAAGTGATTGTGGAAGAGTCTTACATCCCTGAACAATTATTAAGGGCTGTTGGATCTATCATAAAATAATGTGAAACAGTGATCTCAGGAGCACAAGAACTGGTGTATTTCTGAATATAATTTGCAAAGACACTATTACAGGTTTCATCATTCTGTGTCAAAAGCCTTCAGATCTATTCTGCTTTGGTAGCAGAGTAAAACTACATTTTTCCAAAGCTCTGGCTTTGCAACTTTATTCTAAAATGTGAAGTCTAAGCCCTAATTTGTACGTGACACAGAAGATACAAATTTTGAACTATGATCTTAGGGTTTGTTGAAGCAAAATACTGATCTAATCCAGCCAATCTTTATGCTGGATTTAGTGAAAACTTGAACTGTGTAAGCCCATATTGAGGCACAGGACCTATGCACTCCGTATCTTTAATACCAAATTTCTTGTAAATCATTCTCTTGGTGATATATGTACCAGGATGGAATTCAGTGTATGCTGAATAAACTATGCAAATTCTGCAGTGTTCACAGGAGTAAAACCTGTGAACTTGATAGCTGTCTTAGCAGTACTGAGTAAAAAAGAAAAAAAAGGTAATTAAAACCACCCAATTAAAATTCTATTTGCAATTTGAATTTTTCTCATTATTCATTCAATTGATGCTTGAGTTTCTTTCTTGCATATTGAAATCTTCTCAGTGAAAATTTGGTGAGCATCTACCAGCACTCATATTCTAAAGCTGTAATTTTTAAAAAAGGCTTTTAGACATAGAACTTACTTTTACTGTCAAACATTTACGGTTTTTCAGTTTTTGTACTTGTAACATGGTGTTATGATCCTGTTTATGGAGCACTTTCCAGTTTTTGAAGGTGAGATACACAGAAATGGAAAATTGTGTTGATAAGTTAAAGCATAGCTCTTGGAAAAAAAACATACATTCATCAAGAATGAGGTGAAATTGCCGTGAGTTATTTCTTCACACTAACTCTT
>WEIT01021410.1:3579-21830 GCA_013389985.1 Dryoscopus gambensis
TTCAGTAGATTCTAATTATGACTCCTGACTACCTTGTAATGAAGTCCATGCAATTCTGTAGAACAAACCCATCACTGGAATAATACAGCTTTAATTTGTGTATACTTTGAGATTTAGAGTTACTTTGGGATTCTTTTACTCTCTCCCATTAAGTCTTTATGCATAGAACATGCATTAAAAATTTGAAAGCATTTTGGAATTCATCCTTTTAATGACAAACAGCTGAAAATGAGGGGAACTGTAATGATTTAGTTTGGACACATTTCTGACACTGGTTTTTGACAACATATTCTCTAGTCTTAGTATCTCAAACAGGAATAGTGGGAGCACATTAGAAGACATTTTTCCATTTAAATGATTGTATTTAAAAAAAGGAAGCTAATATCAGAACTGCTCCTTCTCTCATTGCCCCTCTTTCAGTGTCAATTTCAACAACATTTAAAATATTTCCTTTAAACCATAAGGATGCTAATAAGTAAGCAGATAAATATAATATTTTTTTTTCATTTCATGAAATTATTTTTCATTTAGTTGTTCAATATGGAGTTATTTGGTCACTTTGATTATTTTCTAGAATTTTAACTGATTTCCCTTTACTTGGGAATCCCAAATGTTCCTCTCTGCTTTCAGCTGTACTCTCCCTCCTGACACTGTGTGTGACAATAGAGGGATGACTATAACCAGTGCCTCAGAAACATTTTTATTTCCAACATCTAATGAAACAAGTTAGAATGAAACTGAAAATTAACATCAATGAAAAGAAAACACACTCGAGATGAGCATCAATCTGATTCCTCACATGCAATTTTTTATTAGACATGTGTCAAGTTAAAAGCGTGGAGCCTTGCAATTTGGCAATGCAAGTGCAAGCCTGAAGTCCCACTTGATCTGTGAAAGTACTTGTGATTAAACACTAAATTGGATGCTCAGAATACCCAGGTGTGACTCCAGGTCATTAGTTTTCAGTCATTCACTGGATCACTTTGTTCTCAGGTCACCTGCACGGAATAAGTAAGTCTATAAATATTTAGATTTTTTGAAAATCTGCTGGTGCCTGTGTCTCCACTAAATGATTCCCAGCATGCCTGGCAGTCTCTGAGCTGTCTCCAAAGCTGCCACCACTTTGGCAGGGCTCAATGTTTGACTGCCAGGTCTACCCAGGACACATCAGCAAAGCTTTCCTCCATCGTGCATCCCTTGGGGGGCAATGTGATGAACACACTCGGAATGAGAACACTGATTTTTTTTCACTGTAAAGCAGAGCTGATGGTAGGCATTTTCCTGCAAAATATCAGGAGAAGAAGGAGAAGGAGGCAGAGGAAGAAGAGGAGCAGGAGGAGGCAGAAGAGGAGGAGGAGGTGACACCTACATTTATAGAGGGTGCAGAAGGATGTGCAAGACTTTTGAAGGCAGAAGGCTGGAGTGAGTCAGAATCTCTTAGGGTATCATCTGGGAGTCAGGAATCCCTCTGTTTCTGCTTCAGAGGCTGTTAATGCAATTAATCCAGCATTTATCGTAAAATGAGTAGATGGGGAAATTACAGAATCATAGAATCACGGAATCACAGAATATGCTGAGTTGGAAAGCACCCATCAGGATCATCAACTCCAACTCCTGGCCCTGCACAGGACACCCCAAGGATCACACCACATGCTTGAAGGTATTGTCCAAATGCTCCTTGAACTCTGTCAGGCTTGGTGCTGTGACCACTTCCCTGGGGAGCTGTTTCTGTGCCCAACCAAAATCTTTTCTTGATATTCCACGTAAATCTCCCCTTATTCAGCTTCAGGCCATTCCCTCGTGTCCTGTCACGGGCCAGGAGAGTGTAGAGGTTAGTACCTGCCAGACATGCTGTAGGACACCACTGTGCTGAAGGCACTAGCCTAGCCTAGGGATATTATGTCACGTTTTGCTCTTGTATCTGTGGATGGGACTTTCATTTGCTTTAAATTTGCTTTACCTTTATGAAGCAGTTTTATATACTTTGGGGTACTCTGGAGTTGCAGAAATTTTTTCCCCATTAAGTAAAAATTTTCAATATCCTGCCATCATTATCTAAAATAATTAAGAGAAGGGAAAAAAAGCTTGTCTTACTCCTGCTTCACAACAACTTTGATGCTGAAGAAGGGATTTCTTGAGAATACCTAATTAAAAAAAAAGCAGAAAAGGGCAATGAATGAATTATCCCTGTAGTTATACGAAGTCAAAAAATAATCAGTGCCAAATTAGGAAGTTATCTTTTGTATAATTTCATAATTATAGGGGAGACTTACACCAGCCTGCCCCTGGCATCAGCTTTGTCTTCTATTTCATCACTTAGACTTTAACACTCTCTTTTCCTTTCTATGCTAAACAGTCAAGGACATTTCTCATTTTGGAAGACAATCAGCAAAATCTGGTAAGAGAGCAGCTGCAAATTTTTCAGAAATGATGAGTAGAGAATTTATTTATTGTCTAGGCCCTATGGTGCCTGAATGAGACTTTCAAGCTCCTTGCTTTTGCATGATGTTTTTTGGTTGGTTTTACTAAACAACTTAAACCAAATGACAAAGATTACTCCAGAGGAGATAGTATGCTCTTGCATGTGCAAGCCCATGGACCCACAGGAAAAGCGTAAGTGTGAGATTTTAAAGCTTCTTTTCTCACCTCTGGCCAGCTTTAGTCCCTCTGCTATGGAGATCTCATCCTTGGATCCTTGTCTTCTGATCATAGGCTCCAGCGCTTGGACTCCAAATGCACCTTCCACTCACATCTCTGTTCACACTCTGTGCAGTAACTGCTGCTTTTCTCCATCGCCAGTGCCAAGCTCATCACATCTTGGATGTGTTTCTTCATCTGGAACAGGAAGCCTAAATTTTGACTCTGTCTGGGCTGTTGTGAGCAGTGCTGGCTGCAGAAGTGAGAGCTGATGCTAAAAGCAGAGGCAAGTCAATGAGAGCTGGTGTTTTGGTGCTCACTGCACAAAGGCTTAACATGAGATGAGGGAAGGAAGTTGCCAGAGAAAGCCTGGAGTTTTTTTCTGTATGACACTTTGAAGTGTCTTATACACCATTTGTTTCTGCTTGGAAATTTTTGAGTTCTATCCAAGTATTTATGAGATCTCACTAATATGCAGAACCAAATCGCTCAAACAAAAACCATTACAGTAAAATCAAACATTCAACTTTTCTTCAGTTTACCAAGATTGTATACATTAAACTCTAGAAATACCTTTTGAAAAGGTGTAGTTGGGTGCGTTGCCAGTATTACTATGTCAAATCTTTTTATGGATCTCTTGAATTTTTACAGTCCTATGGACAAAATGTTGATCCACACTACACTGGCCACACCAGGCTGTTCCACTGAAGCACACTATAAATATTTTGGAAATTAACACCAGATGCATTAGTCCAACTTCAAAACAATTCTGTTCTGTAAATGAAGCTCACTTTTTTTCATTAGGTGACCATAAAATGGGTTGAAATCAGCAGCTGAAAGCAATTCAGAAGACAGCTCTCATTTTCAAAATGTGCTCACCAAATGAGATGCTATGCCCATACACAAAACCAGGTTAAACAGGGACAAAGATGTGTGAGATTAATGTTATTTGAATTTTTGAATTAAGGCAAATCATGGAGTTCCTTTGAGATCAAGACCCTTTCTGTGCATAACAAGACATTCTCCACCCTGGAGAATTTACAAATTAAGCAGACAAGACTTCCAAACAAAAAAGAAAAGGAGAAATATTTTTGGACCTGGGAAAACAGCTGGAACAACCTTTGAAGTGTTCACGGTTATCTGGCAGGAGACCTTGGAAGTCAGTTCCAATGCTCCTAAATTTCCAAACCACTGTCCTGTCACCCAGAACATAAATATTAATATTATTACCATACCAGTCATGTACCACTGCCATTTGCTGGCTGCAATATGCACACATAGTGACATAGGACTTTTCAGAGAAATTAATGGAGTGGAATCTTTGTGCCAGAGGTAAAAATCTGTGTCTGCTTGATCTCCATAGCTCCTTCACCAGTTTTTCTCCATAGACGTTACATGAGTAATGGAAGAGAGTTGTTTAGCAAAAAACTAAAATTTCTGCCAGTCTAACTGTTAAGAAGTTTCTAATTAGATATTTTGCTTTTAAAATTGCTGGGTCTGGGGTTTTGCATTGTTTGGGGTTTTGTTGTTGTTGTTGTTGCTGGTTTTGGTTTTGCAGGGTTTTTGTTTTTGTTTTTGTTTTTTTTTTGGTTGGTTGGTTTTTGGGTCTTTGCTTTTTTGGGGTTTTTTTTTTGTTTGGATGGGGTTTTTTGTTTGGTTTTTTGTTTGTTTCTTTCTTTTTGTTTATTTTGGTTTTTGTTTGTTTTTTGGGATTTCTCTTTCCTTTTTCCTGGAAATATCTAAATACTTTAATTTATTTTGATGTCCATGCTCACAAACGAATTTTTAGTGTTTTCATGCTTTTCATCCTTCAAGCACAGAAAAGAATTATAGGAACAAAAGCTAAATTCAGGTTCAAGAAACTAAGTATTTATGAAAGACAAGAAATTACTCCTGATATACCATGTAATTGGGGAAAAAATTGTGAGGATGATAAAACACTGGAACTAGCTCCCCAGAGACCTTGTGGATGTTCCATCCCTTGAAGTGCTCAAGCCCAGGCTGGATGGGGCTCTGAGCAACCCGATCTAGTGGAAGGTGTCTCTGTTCCTGGCAGGGGGTTGGATGATGATCAGGGGTGAAGCTGAGTTCTAGACTTTACGTTAATTTCTAGACTTCATCCAGTGTATTGGGTAGACCTCTGTTGGAGTAGAAAGTGGGACTCATAGCAAGCACATAGACATATCAATATGCGAACACATAAAATAAATATATAAATTCTTACTTGCACAAGAATGAGAAATGATTAACTGATAACAATGGTTAAAATAAGTTTTCAGAGGTGATCACAACAGCCTAAATCCTTTGCAATATGAAAGCAGAAGTGGTTCGTACCTATAAGCAACAACTGGTTTCCCTTCTGGTTCTTAATGTCACTGAGGAATGACTGTAGCAATGAAGATTGTGTTGTGTTCAATCTGGTTTATCAACAGAAGGTTTAATTAAGATCTGGTGGCAGAACCTCTCACTGGAAGCAATTCAGCAGTCAGGGTGAACACAGTTTGGCACTCCTGAATGGATGTGTCAATCTGGCATCTCCTGTGCATAACACAAGCACATTTATCCTAGAGATAACTCAGTGATAATAAAAATGGATCCCAATATGCTTTTGAGGTTATTTTCCAGAGGCAAAACATATTTGTTTTATTAGTATTTGTAAAGAATTATGAAAGATCTGCAGAAATGGTGCTCAGATATATGCAGTTTTATGTGGATTAATGATTAATTTTGAAATTCTTGGCTCTTCTCTGTCAAGCATCACTTCAAATATATATTTAGGTGATTAATTAATTACCATAATCTCATCATTCGTGCATCATTTTGATATGCACTGATCTGATCAATTTTATGCTATGAAGTAAATTACACCTGTTCCTAAATAACACTTTTACTACATATTAAGAGCAAGGGGCTGACACAATTCTAGTTTTTAGTTCCATGCACTAATTAAATTTGTTCAGCTCAAACTTAAACATCTGTGTCTGACTAGAAGATTATTTCTTTCCAGGTAATTTTTAAGGGGGGAAGGAGTTGGAATGGGAATGAAGGGGAAGTTATGAAAAGGGAATCTAATGATTAAAAGTAACAAAATTTGCCATGTTTTTTCTGTAGGCTTAACCCAGGAACAGTCATGCTGGACTAGACAAGCTGAACTGGTGTGATTTATTCCTGTATGTTGCAGGAGGAAAGGAAGAAGGTTTGATCTGGTGCCGCTGTGGAGATAGAAGGAGCAGCGCCAGCCACAGAGTAATGACATCAGCGGATGAATTCAACAAGCAGAGAAAATGTGTCTGCTTATGAGTGACAGGGCAGATGCAGCTCCTTTCTCACAGTTAATGTTGCTGTTACCCAGCATTTCCATCTCTGCAGCTGACTGAGCAGAGATGTGACTGAATCTCCTGCCCGGTGCCTGAGTGCTGTCCTTACGAGCTGTGTGTGTGAATATCCTCTGACAAACACTGGCTCTGCAAGGCTGGCTGGTGGCTCTCTGCTTACAGAGGGTCCTGAGGCTGCCCTGACCCCTCTTATTTCTGCACCCTTTTCAATTTATTATACCCAGCATTCCTAGGACTGAGCCTCCAACAGAGTTTTAAACTTGGAGTAGTAGAAAGATTTCTGAATACAGCTGGACAAAAGACAAAATCAAAAAACACAGGTTAGTCTTGACCCTACATTGGATGTCAAGAGCATCTTGATCACGGGAGACTTTGAGACTGTGTCTCAGCCAGGGAACTAAAATAGTGGCTGATTTTATATGGGTTGCAGCTCCAGCACTGGTTTCCTATAAATAACTCACAGATGTCATTTGAATTACAGTCTTCTGCAAATAAGGGGGCTGCAGGCATATCCAGGAGCCTGTTAACACGGAGATGACAAGCTTTAGGCATCTAATTGCTTTAGCTCATCACCAGTAAGGCACTTGCAGTCCTACAGCTAATCTGACCAGCAATTGACTGAAAATTGAATCTAAACCAGGAGAGTTATTTTGCTGACTTCAAAGACCTGTCCACTTCCAAAAAGAAACCCCAACCCTCTATCTGTTCAGCCAGCTGCTATGCAAGAGAGCCAAAAGCTTTTGTGAATTTTCTTAGTACTTTTTCCTTAGCACCTGATGCCTGCACGGAACAGTCAAAATATATGAAGTTAATTGCATTTCCAAAAGCAGTTCAGAGAGATAACTAAAATATCTTCCAAAAAACAAAGCAATCCACCACCAGACCTTGTCCTGCTCCAGTTTTGAGAAGCAGAACAAGGGAACAGGACCAAATATGTATAATCTAACATTGTGTTATATTATAGTGGCTTTAGCCACTTGCACTGACATCAGATCCTTAACTATATCAAGCAGGATTGACATTTCAGGAGTGTGTGCTCTTTTTCTCTGGAAAATATCACTAAAAGATTATCCTGAAACCATGAATTTTAAAAACCGAGTGAATCTTCTTGCACAGATGTGACAGGGACGCTTTGAAGCCAAAACCATGTAGACATGGGGCAGTGAGAGAAGGCAAATAACCTTTGTTTTTCCATGTGCTACTGGAGAAGGCTCAAGTCTGCAGCTTCAGGCCTGTTCTATTACCACTGGTCTCATGGAATTTTCTCCCCATCAACGGGATCACTCAGAGAAGAGGAAACTGCCCAAATCTTTTCTGGTATTTTTAAATGATAATAAACTGATGCTCACATAATTTTCTGCTGAAAATAATGTATGTTTTGAAAAGATGTTTTTAAGGATAAGTGTTGCAGTTTAGTTTTTCCCCACAAGAGTAGGAATTTCCTGCAGTCTAATCCCTTTGTCCTGGGAATTGTTTCTCTTCATGATAATCAAATGCATCCCTTATTTCCACGGTAAGCATCAGGCTGGGCATTCCAGCCCAGCAGAACACCAAGCATGTGTCCAATTTAAACACATAAGTGGTCCAACTGAAGTGAATTGGACTTTCCAAACACCTCATGCTTGTATGTTAGGAGCATAAGAACTATTTACAAGTAATTTCAAGATCCTTCTCTTAGCCCACATCTTCCTCACTCCAGCGCTCTCACAAAAAGCAGCTTATTAGATGTGCTATTTTCCTACTGCTGCACTGTCCTGAAAGCTTGAGGAAATTATGCTACAAACTCATTGAAATCCTTTGTTGCTTTCAGTGGCCATGTAAACCCTGTTCTCTATTCACAGTGAGGACCTAAAATGGTAAATATTCTGCCTCAAAGAAATTAAGATATGTAAACACATTCATTCCCCATCAACAGGCTTAACCTGTGAACCCAGAGAACATTTCTATATCAATAGAATTGCACAATTGTATGCTTTCCTTGCCAGCAGTGCAAGCTTAGGTTTCATCACTTTCACTTTCATCATTCTCAAACAGACACAGACATTCAGTACAATGCCTTTGGTACACTGCACTGCTCTGAGCCTCATTGTCACCTTACACACTGAGCTGAGGCTCTTTAGAAAAAGGAAAGGACACAGAAGAAGCTGGAAAATGTTTATAAAGAATGGGTATGGTCAAAACCCTTTGATTAAAAAAATATAAACCATTATATTTAGCAAATGTTTCACTTGCTGGTAGAAAATTCTTTCTCAGAGCAAGAAGAAAGCAAGAGCTTTTCTCTCTTTCTTGTAGACTTCAATGGAAAAAAAGGAAAGAAAGCTTCCTTCAGGTTTTTAAAGTTCCTAATAAGAGGCGTTTGAATGTCCATTGTAATTTGAACAAATGTCTTATTGTCTAAATAAAACAGACTCCACAAGAAACACTTCCTCTATTATAGATTTTTCAAACACTGAAGGTGATTTTTTCCCCCTCTTGGATGTATCTGTTGTCCTTCCTTCAATATTAATACTGACACTTCTCTATTAACTCATTAAGCACTTGTGACACTGGATACAAAGACTCCATAATTACTCTCCTTGCAATTCCACTTGAAGATTTCCACCAAGGCTGAAGTGTCTTGTTTTAGACACTGCACCGACAAAGGAATAAACATTCCTTGTCCCAGAGAGCATTGTATTTGAAAGGACAAAGCTTACAAAGCCAACAAAGCCAACAAAGAAAGAAAAAAGGCTTAAATAGATTTGTCCGAGATCATACAACAGGGTTGGGGGTTTTGTTTGGGTTTTTTTGGAGAAGATTCCTTAGTTTTGGGGTTTTTTTTGGGGGGGGCGCTGTTTGTTTGTTTGTTTGTTTGTTTGTTTTGATTTTTGTTTGTTTTGATTGGTTTTTCTTTTCAGATCAGAGGTCGAACCCAGGTCTGTTGACTTTCCATTAGCTTCTCATCTACCTCTTCCTAATCCCATATAATTAATCTCCATCTATTTCAGAGTGTTTGCACTCTCAGGTCACAATCTTCCAAATGGCTGCTAATGGCCAGGTGACACCTTACGGAACTGTGACCTGCAAGGGCTGGGAAAAAAATATGGAAGAAAAACAAAGTCAGGGAAGTATTGAGCTACAACAGTGCCCAGCCTAAACTAGTAATTGTTGTCTTATTATTTTACAGGAAAGAAAGAATCCATCTCTTAAAGAATAGAAAATCCTAAACTTCTAAAAATCCTAATTCAGCAAAGTGTTCTGCTGCCATGCTGCTCATCGGTATCATGCGACATTGCCATGGGCAGGGGAACATAGAGACCTCCATCCTTCAAGGTTGCTAACCCATCCTTCAAGAGGCTAACCCTAAAAAAGTGTGGCGATTTTGGAGCTAGCATGTTAGGACTAGGAATTTTCTTTTGCTCAGCTATATGTTAAATACAACTTTAAATGTTTAGTTCCCTGTGCCCACTGTTTCTAAGCAGATGGGCTGCAGGTGGTAGGTGGGTTTGTGGAGATCCCTGTATTTCTGACTCTTTATCCACCATCATTTGGCAAAGAAACTCAGGATAGCACTTGTCAAGCAAACAGCTCTCAGCAATTGGGCAATTAACATTTTTTCCTTACAGCCAGGATCTTGTAGCTCGAGATGCTCATGACATCACGTTCTCTCAATCTGTGAGGTGAGAGGTACCTGAGATGTACCTCAAGCCCTGGGGAATGACTGGCCATGAAGGAAACAGCAGGAGGCTTACCTTGTGCCAGGGCATCCAGAGTTAGACTTTCCCTATGTAACTGCAAAAGAGGAAAGCTAAACTTAAATAAAAAATTACTAATAATAATAACAATAATCATCATCATAAAAGTTTCTTTACAATAACAGTCCTCTTTCAACATGAAAGGCTGAGGGCTGAGCTGTGCCCCTAATGTGACAAAGTTTTTGAGTGCAAGTTCTTCATCAGCATTTCAGAAAACCATGAGTTGATGTAATTTACTGAGTGGTGGTGCCCAACACTTGAAAGTAGAGATCTGGTTGTCTCTTGGGCCTTTCTCTTTGAACTAATTCTACTACTTGGACTCCTTTTTTGCCAGTAGTGGATCTCCCTTAACATCACCATGATTCAAAGAAGCAAAGAAGGAAAAAAGAAAAGAAAGAAAAACTGAAAAAGCAATTGGATTAACGAGACTGGTTGATTTCCATTTTTTTTCCAAAGAAGAGGAAAAAAAAAGTATAATTTTGGCTTGGCATATGTCTTTCCTATTTTCTTCAGGCTTTTGCAACAACATAATGCCTACTGCATATGTTACCATCTAGGGAATGGTAAATCACTGCTTTATAAGGTCCAAAAGTGTTATTATTCAGTTTTAGAAAATAAAATTATAAAATAAAATAAAAATCCTTCCAAAGCAAAAGACCTCTGGAATGTTTTCTAGAACTCAGTGTAATTAATACAAGACTTCATTTTGATACACAGAGAAGTGATATTTATAACAGCCTGGCCAGATTGCAAACAGATGTTGGTAGAAACTCAATCTATTATTAAATTAATTTGCCTTTTCACCCCCAAGAGACTGCAAAACACAAAACAGATACATTCAATAAAAATAAAGTTTTCCAAAAAGGTTCAGCTCTGGAGCACATACAATATGACAGTGGCAGAACCATCTTCTCACAGCTCTGGACATAAATATCCCAGTCCTAAGAGATTCTAGTCACAGAGAGTTTTAGGGGCAAGTGATTGCCCAGGGTGGAAGTATGGGAACTTTGTAAGGAGAAAGCAGATGAACCAGCAGAGCTGATGTTACCCTACCCATGTCAATCTGCCGGCTGAGGGATAGGTGCAGTGGGTGGCCAGTAGGGATTGTGATATCCAGGATTAAAAAAGAGGTTTCAAAGGGCTGACTTGCCTGTTAGCACAGGAAAAGATTTGTCTTTGATCATGGAGTGGGAATGGTGCATGATCCTGTTGAGCATTTCTGGGTGTTTGGGAAGAAATCGCTTCTGGTGAGAAACTAAGCTGCAATTTGTCACTTTTACTGTTCTTTAGGATAAAGTGGAAGAAACCAAGGAAAATTCACAGGTGCTTAAGAACTGATTTTATGTCTACCAGAATGTGATTGTCAGGTTATAGCAACATTCTTATTGCAGGTGTTCAAGCAATGCTAAAAGAAAATGTAAATATCATGTTTAGTGAACACCCAGCTTATAGAGTTAGACAAAAAAACTAGCAAATAATGGTGCATAAGCCCATTTGCTCAGCTGGCACAAGCCTGCTGTGAGCTAGGCAGTAGAATCAAGCATAGAATGTAGGATCATTTGGGTTGGAAAAGACCTATAAAATCATCGAGGCCAGCCATAAAAGAGACCACTAACTTAGCAGTAGGGACAGAAATACCTGCTACTGTATTACAGCTACTGGTGCCCTGCCTGGGTCACTATGCAACTTAACAAAAAACCCACTAAAGTAGAGATTTCCCTGAACACTGTGTATTTCCTGATGTTCTGCGGTAGCCAGTACAGAGTGGGGTTCACACTCTGGGCTCTGCTTGAAGTTCACACAAACTGAAAAGGGCTGGGATGGGTTGACATTTGCTGGATGCCAGGTGCCCACCAAACCTCTCTATCACTCCCCTCCCACTTCTGAGCTGGACAGGGCAGAGAAAATAAGATGGGACATAACTCATAGGTTGAGATAAATTTACTAAAATTGACATAAATTTACTAAACCAAAAGCAAAAGGTTGTGCGGGCACAAGAAAAGAGGCAGGGAAAAAAACATCAGCAAATGATGCTCGGCCACATCCTGGAAGCAGGGCTTCATCACATGGAGAGGGTGCTCCAGAAGGCAAACAGTGTAAATAATGAATGGCCCACCCTCTCTCCTCCTTTTCTTAGCTTTTATGTTGAAGCAGATGACGTACGGAATGTCCCTTTGGTCATTTTGGCTCCATGTCCTGGCCGTGTCCCCTCACAGGGTCTTGGCCACCCCCAGCCTGCTGGTGAAGGGGAATGTGAGAGAGGCAGTGCTGGTGCTGTGCCAGCTCTGCCCAGCAGCTCCCAAACACCAGTGCACAGCACGGCAATGTGAGGCAGCTGTGGGGAAATGAATTCCAGCTCAGCCAGGCCCAAAGCAGTTCAGATAAGCAAATCTCAGGTTGGAGTAATTCTTGCCCTTGGAAGTGCTGCTTCCTAAGCAGATGCCTAATGGGAGTGCATGCTTACCCTCAAAATGCCAGTGGGTTGGGAACTGATTTACAATTCCACTCAGTCAGATCTCTCAAAACTATTTATTGATCTCGTGGATTGTGCTAGTTTACAAAGAAGCATGAATGAAAATACCATAATTGGGGTATCCATGCTGCCCTCTGTGTTTTTCCACTTGTAATCTCTTTTGCCAGGAGTCCCTTTAAAATCTGGAAATTCAATTTGAGCTGAATTCTTGAAAAGTGATACAGTGTTTCTGAGGGGCTGTATATGGCAATGCTGCAGGGATGAAAAAAATAAATTGTTTAAAATATTCTTGGCAAGAAATAGGACAAAAGTTTATTCTGACAAGTAATAAGATTTTAACGATAACGTTTGGGCTATCAGGAAGGATTTTTATTTTAATGAAGTGATGACTGGGGGCCAATCTCATTATTTCTATCTTTCTTACAAGTCTGAGAGAAATCTGTAAGGAAGATAGAAGTGGGAAACTCTTTCCTCTTTTTTCTTCCTGCCAAGTAGAGAAGGATGAGAACTGAACCTTGAACCAGCTCTCTCCAACCTCTGAGTTTGCTCCAAGAGCTCGGGCCATCAGCATGATGAAAATCTGTGAACTGGAAGCAACTCTGGAACTAAAACCTGGTGCTCCCATATCCTCCTGCCCAGCCAGAGCACAGAGGGCTTGGAGCCCCTTGGAAGCAGCTTGTCCCAGAGAGCCATCACCATCCTAGGTTCCATTCAGACTGGATTAATGTGACACCAGCCACCTCATATGGCTTGCACCTCTTTCTTTGCCCCAGCATCTTTCCAGTAGCTGTCGATGAGTTGCTGGTGTCTTTGTTCTTATTTATTTATTTTTTTTTAAATTTCTGTGTGCCTGAATTCTGTGAACAAACTTGCAACTTCCAGCGCTGACCGGATTTAGGCATTTTTCATCCCAGCCTCGTGCTCCCAGGAATGGTAAGCAGAGCCTGTAGGAAGTTGCAGTTTGACTTGCACTCATCTGGAGCAAGGCGCTGCTGCCTGGGAGCTGCTTCTTGCACAGATGCCATCCTGGCAGCCCAGAAACATTTTAGACAGTGTCGATTGTGATAATAAGGAGCAACAATGGGCAGTTCACAGGACTGGGAATAATCATTATATTTTGAAAACGCAAATTTTTTCTCTCTGCCATTGATTACTGCTGTTTATCAACTCAGTAAGACCTAAAATCTGAATAATCCTCACACAATTTTAGAAGAGGAAACAATAATAAAAGCTTCCTTTTTTCTTCAGAATTGTGGGGTTTTATTTTAATAATGTAATGAACCCAGATAGACTTATGTTCCTATTAGAATATAAAATAAACCAAATGGAACCATTTGTAATCAGGATTTTATCTGAGCAATGTTCTGTCTGTATCACCCACTGCCTATAAGATTGTGTTCCATTATATTGCAGCAGTAATAGGAAAGAAACGAAACTATTTGCATCAACAATAATGCAGCCAATTTTCAAGACTTGCATGTCAAAAATCCATTATTCCAGACATGATTACCTGGAACTGCCAATAACAATTGTCACCAATTACATTTTTTTACAATGTAGCAAGATTTTAATTTATCTTTCCTCACCCCATCTTTTCTTCCGCTTTCTTTTTGTCTTTTTTTTTCATCTCAATCACCTAGATTAGAACATCACATTTAGTACAAGAAGCAGATGTTAATATGGAAAGACAGAACATCTCAATTTTCGCACTGTTAATTCAGCTTACTGAGCCAATTTCACAATTCTCACATTCCTCTAGTCCTAAGAGAAAATGCTAATTTAGATTGTTAAAACTGACACAGGTTAGGGTATAAAGGATAATTAGCATAAGATCCTATACAAAGTGTTTTTAGCACCATTAATCAACTCCCACCTATGCATACACATTTTTAGACAGAAGTGGTGTTATATAGTTCTGAAAATATTCTGTAATACTTAAAAAAACCCCAAACCCCCCTGTAAAATTTGGTTGGAAGCCGTTCCCAGTGAAAGTACCTAACGTGCAGCTAAAACAGATTTCTTATTTTACACACGAGAATTATTAAAAGCTCATAAAAGCATTCTAGAAAAAATACCTGTAGGATTTTTAAGATTGTAGAGGATGTGCTAAAATGCAGAAATATGTCAAAATGCTTTAGCTAGTTTGGAGTTTTTCCACTTTTTCATCCCAGAAAACTTAGTCAGAATTACATAAAAGAATATAATTCTGCATTTCACTCCATTTCATTTATACACACAATTTTCAAGTAAATTAGGTTTTTATTAGTACAAACTGGTTTTATCTTCCTTGAAAATACTACTTTGGGTGGTAAAATCCAATATAATTTTAGAAATCTTCATCTAGAAGTATTTTCTACATAAAATGTATGTTACAGTTACAGTTCATATGAATTCTTTTAAATTCTTTTAAATTATATATTATATTATACAATCACCAAAGCGATTATATGAACTACACTGGAAAGAATTCCTAAAATTAATAAATGAAATAAAGATACTAGGAATATTAATTTAAGACAGTGAAATTTTACAATTTAGATTACTGTCTTGTTGATCATTGTAGCAAGTTCCATAAAGAAACAGTGTCTTTCCTAAGTCAGAAAAGCACAGAAGTAAAAATTCCAGCTGCCAAGGACAGAGAGTTTTAGGCATTTTTAATGCTAAAGCAGACAAGTCAAGTAATTATTGTCTCTAATTGGCACTTCCACAAGATGTAACAATTTATACAGTACCCACAGACAAGTGGCACTTAAAAAGGTGAGAAATTATTTCCTGCCTTGGGAAAAAAGGAAAAAAAAAAGAAAAAAAAGGAAAATCACATGCTTTTCTAATCTGAGCTTTGCAGAGGGAAAGACTGGCCAAGCACTTCAAGGTCTGAATCAGCAAATCACTTAAGCACACACTGCATTTTAAGCATGTGCATATTAACACTTGACTAAAAGGCTATTTTTATTCTCTGACTGGCATTCTTAACTGCTTTTACTGGTTCTGCGTGTGCCCAGTTTAGGTGAACACCCTGTTCTGGATGGGATTTAGCTTCAGATTTTGACAATTAGTTTTGATTCTGCAGAGGCTTCTGGGAGAGGAAGAGGATTTAGTGCTGTTGCACCATCCAGCACGGACACAGGGCTCATTCAGCTGCCTAAAACACATCTAATGGCACTGCAGGTAACTCAGGTCATCCTGACATCTAATTCCTGCTGAAGAGGGCCCTGAGTCATCTTGAGGTCTGTGTCACATCTGCCGGCCCTACAGATCTCAGGGTGTTAAGTGTTGGTAGATAGCTAGTTTAGCAATTCTAAGGAGTTATTTTCCAGTACAGTCAGAAGGGTTTGAATCAGTTTGTTCTTATTTTGACATGTACCTCCAGCTGGGAGACTACTGAGCATCCCACTTGGAGCTGCTCCTCCAGGAGACAAAGGTCCCTGTATGCCATGTGTCATTTTTGTTAGCATCATGAGAACCCCTTAAAGACTCTCCAGCATCTCAAATAATACTAAGTGACTGTGTGGTCAATGAAACTGAGCTCAGTGGAGATGAGAGTTATTCAGCTGGCCCCTCATTTGACAAGCTGAAGAACTTTAAAGGCTCTGTAGACAAAAGTGAACCTATTCAGTTGTGAGCATACATCCCAGACACCTCATCTGAAGCATCTAGCCCTCAGAGATGCATCCACTCACCTATGAACAGACATCTGGTGCCATTTCAGGTGCCGGGGGCTATGCACAACAGCTGTACAGACCTGGCAAATGTGATGCAGAACCTGAGGGACACCTGCGACCTTTAGGAAAGGTAACTGGAGGCCAGCGCACAAGTTCACGTAAAGAGTTGAATTTAATGCCATATTAACAGGCTCACACAGAAGCATTCATTAATGCACTGTGTTAAATCAGACCTGAGCAATCAATAGCATTGCTTCCACCAGTGCTGCAAAATCAGAGAAGCGCTCTACGAGTGGAAAATATACAGATCAGAGTTAACAAAGTATAATCCACCTCTTCTGCTCTTTGTAAGATAAGCTAGATTTTCATTAGACAAAAGTTTCTGGGGAAATAAACATAGATATTGTCAAAATGATTGAAGAAATTTTTCACTCTTTTTTACAGCTTACCCGAAGAAACAGATCTCCTCACTCAAACTCAGAAATCTTTATTTATTAGAAATAATCTATGCTCCAAGAGACTTTTTAACTGCCATGCATCTCCTTTGTTCATTATAAAGAAGCTCTTATTGACCACAGCAAGCTCTGCTTCACAATGGACAGTGCACAAAGGACAGATACTTTATACTGGAACCACTAATAAATGTCATTATAAGGTCTGGGCTGAAAGAAAGAACAAACCATCAAACTAATTTATGCATTGATGTTGTTAGCACGGCAAATAAAGCCAAAGCAGGAAATTATCAGTATCCAAAGGACACCTCACTAGCTGGCCTACACAAAGAGATTCAACCTATATTTGTTTTGGTTGCCATGTACATTGGTCCATGATGGAATTAAAAATGAGTACTGTCAAGTCTGGTTTTTTTTCTTTTTTTCCTAATGAGCAGTGAATTTGCTGATTTACTGAAACATAAAGCTTTAAAAAAGAAATAAAAACTGTCTGGAAACAGATGCAAAATCAGTAATTATTTTCAGCCATGAGGACAAGGATAAAGAAAAGGGGACCTTTAAGAATGTCATATTAATTTATTTCACTATTTTAAAATGCATAGTTTTACTTTGATCAGAACTAACTGACTTCATGTTTTGGAAGAATATCTTATACTTAAGCAAATCATATCTACTGACAGAAAAAAGATCAAGTAATGACAACAACTAACCTTACAAAGAAAATAAGTAAATTTATGTGTTTGTATTGATGAAACACTTGAGCAGATATAATTATGCAAATTTTTTTAGTTTTGCTGAAACATTTTGCCGTGGCTAATTTCCCCAACTTTTTTGTGTGGTTTGGCTACCAAACAGAAAAGAAACTGAATTATTCACCCAGCTCGAGTGCCAACAAGTATGTCGATTATGTTTAAGTTTTGTAGTTTTTTTTTTATTCAGCCATATGTCCACTTTGGCTAGGATTGAGGCCAGCTGCTAATTTTATACAAGATATAAACAGATGCTGGGTAGAAAATCTTCATGTTTCCTTGCGTAAGATTAAAACTACACATTTACAAGGAAAATTCTTTCTTTAGTGATTGTTGGAGGTCAACCATGTCTGTGGTAATGACTGTTTCAGATAAAACCACTTTTCCTGACCTGCTTTCATGTGTGTTTTTCTTTTCACTTCCTTCTACATGGCTTATGGAGGAGGTAAATACCCCCAGGCACACACCCGAGAAACAAGTATTTTTTTCTTAGGCTCTTCACAAGCAACTCCCTGGATTCTGTTTCCAGATGGAATATGAAGGCACTCAGATGCCTTGAATAGATTTTCATATATTCTGGTCCTTTGCCAACAGAAAGACCTGGAAACAGAAGAGTTTCTAAGTGGATGAAGCATCCAGAAATATTAAGCCATTAGGTAGATCAATTTCCTTCTCAGCCACCTGCTTGGGGATCTTGTACAAACATTGCCCCCTGCACACTGTGGTACACAGACCATTTGTTGTCTTGCAAAACTCATCACAACACTATTTATCCTTGTTTATGCAGACTGTAAAACTTTCAGAGTCTACTTGTTTCTAGTGCAGGACTATCCTGGGGCTAATTTCCTATCCTCTGTTTAAAAGCACCTTGTAAAAAGGTCCTTTTTTTCCATGCAAAAGCTTAATGCTCAAGCTTCCAGAAGAAATTAGCTGTATAATGGTGTTTGACTTGCATATCTCATAACTAAATGCTAACTTAAACAAATTTGAAATAACTGTAGAGAGGCTTTGTTTGGTTTTATTTTTGATAAACAAGAGCTACTGTCCTCCGGAGTTGGCAGTTTTAGGACTACACTGATGTGCTAATTTCTCATAAGTATGGATTTGGTGCTTATCTCTGTAAGGAATATATAGAAGGATAACCTGGTTGTACTTCGCTGTATGTTCAGCCTCATGCAAAAGTCAAATCTACTGCCTTTTTCTAAATTA
>WEIT01021411.1:5717-16229 GCA_013389985.1 Dryoscopus gambensis
CCCCGCGCTCCGCGGTCGCTCGGGGTTTCGTGTGTCGCCCTGCATAGGCCGCGGTGTCGGTGCCAGGGAACCTGGGGAGCCTTTGACCTCCGAGCGGGGCTGTGTGGAGGCTGTGTGGAGCAGCTGAGAAGCGAGCAGGGCCTGGCGGTGACCGGCGCTTCACGCTATTTTTACTTCCAAAGCGCCAGCAGTCGGCTTGTGGAACCTGGGAAGGCTTTGTAGGTGAAATCGGGCGTTCGCGCCGGGCGGGGAACAGGCAGAAGGAAGGGTGTTTGTTCTTGGTGGATCATTGTTTATAAACATAGCGTGTAGGCTGTTCAGAGGAGGACGGCCAACCTGGTCGGGAACGGGAATTAGGTTTGTGCGCAGCTCTTGAGGAGGCAGCGGCCTAATCTCCGTGCTGACTTGATCGTTCCTTGGGGTCGCTTGCCCAGTGGCCTGGCCAAGCAGGTCATCGCACAGAGAACAGCAGGCAGCTTGGCAAAGGGCACTGACATCGCTAAACTGTTAAAGTACAAATAAACTTCAAATGCAGCTGTTAACAAGAGACTTGGAAACGGTGAGAGAGGTAACAACCTGAAAAGAAAGGTTTGAGAGCTACGTGGATATGGGGGTTGCTGATTCGATTTCCTGGTTCTGTCTCTCCTGACCTGTTTTGATTCCTGGAATGTGTTCAGTTGGTTTAATGACACGGTGAAAACTTGACCTCCAAGGGGCTGCCCTTTCTAAAATAAGCAGAACAGCTCAGATTGAGAGGCCACAAGGAACTGATCCAGATCCCGTCCGTTGAGGATAACTGGAGCTTTCCTGGCTGTCGGGTGCGTTTGTGTTTCTCCAGGACTGCTGAGCTGCTTTGCATTGCAGGGTTTCACAGGGTGCACGCGTGGGGTTGATTTGCAGCCTGCAGTAATTCCTAAATCAGACACTTCATGCTGACCTGACTGGTTTATTACTCTTTTCTGTTATTAGAAGTTGTAAATATTTTAAGGTTGTGGTTGAGGCCTTTATGTGCTGCAGCAGGGCAAATAATAAATATTTAGCGTGGCTTGTCCCCCTGGAATGGTGTGTCCTGCCTGTTGCTGGCACTGCCAGGCAGGCAATCTACTGTAACTGAAGCTTTGGTAAGAAGTGCTGAGAAGCTGGATTACTTGCTTGGATGTCATAACACAGTTTTGAGAGACAGGGCTGGGAGGCACTTGTGGTTGAACTGACCCCTGACGGGGCTGAGAAAGTCATTATTTAAGGCTCTGTTTCTGTTAGAGAGTTGGGCTCCCGGCTGGTGGTCTTGTCTTTGCTGAAGTGACTGTAGACAAGCAGGAAAACATTAGATGTGTTATACTGTGCCTGATTTAGTCTCTGTTGCTGTTGACAGTGAGAATTTTTCAGTGTGCAAGATGCATGGATTTCATTTTTTTTTAAATAAATAAATAAATAACCGACCAGGTACAGATTGTATCTCATATTTAGACTTAGCATGAGGTAATGCATGCTGAGATGCTTTGAACCTCATTTTCTTTGACATTTTTAAGTCTGTAAGGATCTTTCTTCAAACTAAAATATTGTGGGAGGAACATTGTTGTATAAGCACAAAAATGTCTTAAAATTGGAAAATGATATCACCAGTTGTTCTGAGAAACTACTATTGGAAGCTTGTTTACTCAGGCATTATTAGGGTCTTTGGTTTTGTGCATTTCCCCGAGAAGTTTCTGGAAGCAATAAAATGTCTTTCTGTCTCTGTTTAGGACTGGCAGCCTCCATTTGCGTGTGAAGTACAAAGTTTTCGTTTCACTCCACGAATTCAGCGCCTGAATGAGCTGGAGGTGAGCTTTTCCACGTCGGGACAGTTTTGTGTTTGCACCGAAAGCCGGAGGTCTCCCTGCTTGAGATTTGCTTCTTGGCAGGTTTCTGGGTGGGGGGTACTTTAGAAACCCACAGACCACATCAGTGTTTATACTTGGCAGTGGCAGAGTTCATATAAAATAACTCTCCCTGGCTGTGAGAAAAATCTGGTTCTTATTTTATTACCCAAAATAACCACAGGAGTTTTTCACATTCGACTGGAAATGTCTAAAATGAATTCCAAATATCATGTGTGTAGTAAGAGCAGCCAGTGTCTAGCTTTCAGAGCTCCACAGGCAATGATTTTTTTCCTCTTAAAATATTTACTGCTGTTCTGATGCCTCCGATTACCTCATACTGTCGTGATAATGCCTTTTAAGCCTTAAAATGATTTTTTATAGGCTTATTATAGATGGTTACCTTTATGATTTAAAAACCCGTATGAGCTTTCTTGAAAGCAGTATGAGCTCCACTCTGTCCTGGTTTTTTCTTTTCTCTGCAACATTTCTCAAAGCCTTGCTTTGTTCCCATACCAAAATGTCATTTGGCTTGTAAATGGGTCTCCTTATGGAAAGTGATTTGAGTACTGCAGAAATACTCCAGGGAAGAGGCCCTTTGTGTGGTTAAGACATATATGAAAACTGTTTGTTATTCCCCTCCTCCCCACCAATGTATATTTTAATAATTGTTCTTGTGTTTCTCCCTGGAATGCTGATTATTTCATAAGTATGCATTTTGGTTTCAGACCAAGAAATTATTTGGTAGGAATTTTAATTTATAGGGTCTTAAATGCAGAGGGAAAAGCATATACAATTTTCTTTTTGTAAAGATCTTTCTTTTTAGCAATATTTCTATTTCTGGGAGTTTTTTACATGACTAAGAAATACCTCCCTTGTCAAGTTGCATGTTGGAGATGGAAACACTACAAAAACTTACCTTGCTTTCTCTCAGGACTCTTAAGGTTTTGTGACATTTGTTTTGGAACATACATGATTGTCTACCTTTACTGATTTCAGGCAATGACAAGAGTGAAACTGGACTTCTTGGATCAGTTAGCAAAATTTTGGGAACTCCAAGGATCCAATTTAAAAATCCCTGTGGTCGAGAGAAAAATACTGGATCTCTATGGTCTGAGTAAGGTAAGTATTTGTAGGCCTTAGGCAGACAGGGATTTCATTTTTCATTCAAGCTCAAGAAGCCAAGCAACAGGGAGGGCTTGTGTTACAGTGCTAATCTCATTAATCCAGAGATTAAGTAAGGGGGAAAAAATACAGTGAAAAAACATTTCTAATTTGAATGTTTATGGCAAACGTGTCGCAGCATAATTAAATTAGGTGTCTTTGGCTGGATTGGTTGGATTCCATACAGCAGGTGTTTATTACCTTGTATAGCTTGAATGTCCTCATGTCAGCTGGCCTCTTGATTTTTGGTTCTCCTTTCTTACGTGTGGTGGAGCTGCAGGAGGTTGAGGTGTTCCTTGGGAGGGCAGCGCTATGCCCGTGTGCAGCTCAGCTCTCACCAGCAATTCTGTAATGAATCGTTGCAATTTCTCCCTCCTCTCTGCCAGCAGAGGTTTTTATAGACGTGCATCTTCGAGAATTTATAATGTCAATGTCAGGAATGCTTACTTTAATTTCCAAAACAGACTCATCTTAAGGCTGGCTAGGAATGAGTAATAAGGCTGGCTAGTAGTTACATTTGGTGAACACACCAATCTTCTTTCAAAGTTTACACAGAAATCGCTGTTGGAATTTGGTTTTGCACTGGCAAAATATATGTACCATTATAAACTTAGCTGCTAATAAATATAAATAGGTAGATTTCTTCTTGCAGGGAAGAGACCGAAGTTCTGGTAGTTCTAGTGCTTCTAGGTTAGAGCATCAGTTTCCATTCCCCATCAAGATTTATTTCTCTTAGGTAAGTAAAAATGTAAAGACCTGAGTATATTTTAGTTTTAAAGAAAAAAGTCAAGTATTTTGGGAAGTCTGGAAGGGCTGAAAAATGCAAAGAAAAGCTGATAAAATGTCTTTTGGTAATTTTTTTTCTCTTTTTGGGACTGTGGTGGCTTACTGGACTATGAAGAATATCAGAAGGGTACTGGAAAATATCTGGGTCACTGTTACGAGCTGGAACGTTTCAGTTGGCTGTAGATTTGCAGCTCTGAGTTAATTTAGTTTGTTACTGGCTTCTTCAGCTGTTGTTCATGCATAGATAATTTTAGAAAACAAGTTTTCCTGGAAATTGTTAAGATAAGTTGAAATGCAGGAATGGCTTCATTTTAAAAGGTTTTTCTAGAACTTCTCTGTAAATACGAGGAAAAATAATGATCAGTAATATTACTGTTTTATTTAAGTGTAACTCTATGTGTTTCTAGGAGAAACCAGAATTAACAAATTTACTTCTCACTGTCACAGTTAGGCTTCTCAATTTACCTCAGCCTTACAAGCAAACCATAAATTTCTCTCCAGTAACAAAATGTTTTTGCCTTGAGATTTCTAACAGTATGTGAAAAATTCAGCTTGAAATTTATCCCTCATGTGTAAAGAAATGCAATGCAAACTACACTGCCGTAAAAATGATATTAGTCTTACAGTAATATAAATGAAATTATAATCCATTTGTGTTTTAAGCTGCTTGGCAGTGAAGCAGTAAAAGGCATGGAGGCAGTGGAAATGTGGCCAGTGTTTCTCAGGAGGCAACTCAAATGCTGTTATGATCATTGCTTGCAGGCAAATGGTCTTATTTTTTATTCTATATACATATAGATGTAAGCAGTGATAGTTCTGTATGTGAATTACTGGTCTCCAACCAATTGAAGTCACGAGTAATAACTGGACTGGGTTGGAAGGTAAATTCACTTTTTCCTCTTTTTATAGCAGTCTTCCTTCCCTTCAGGGCTTTGTGACAGTTCTGAGCTCCAGCACTCCCTTCTGCTTGGGCTCTGTTAGAGTGGGCTTTATTTCTGGCCAGACCTGTGTTTTACAGCAGAGTACAAGTCTGGTGAGAGTTAACTTTTCAGTTTCTTCTGCTGGTAGGTTTTGTATTTTTTCCAGCACATCATAAATCTTAACTGTCGGACTCCTCCTGTACAGGACAGCGTGCAATTTACATTTGCTAGTAAATTAAAAATCACGTTAAATATATGAAGTAATAAGTAAGTGCTTTGTTGTTAAAGGACCAGTCCTTCAGAAAACAAGTCTAATTTCAGGATTCTGTCACTTTTCATGGAACCTTTTAACGTTTGGTTGGTTTAATTGATTCTTGCTTTATGCGAGTTGGTGAGAGCAGCTCAAACCCCTTAACTTTATATTTATGTGTTTCAGATTGTCGCCAACAAAGGAGGCTTTGAAGTAGTCACCAAAGAGAAGAAGTGGTCTAAAGTGGCGAGTCGGCTTGGCTACCTGCCAGGAAAGGGCACGGGGTCACTGCTCAAGTCTCACTATGAGCGGATCCTGTATCCCTACGAGCTCTTCCAGTCCGGGGTCAGCCTCATGGTGAGCCGCGCGTCCTGCGTGGGGAGGAGGGGCCCAGGAGGCGCTCAGAGCGCTGCGGTACTGCGTGTGCAGCTGGGACAGAGGGTCCGTGCTGGGAGCAGCTCCAGCTGTGCCAGCAAAGCTGCAGCCACCCTGGCAGTTATCTGTGACAGAGCAGCGCTCGAAGGTGTAACGTGACCTTGCGCAGTTCTTCTCTGGTGTTTCGTTATAGGGCTGAAGTCAGCCGTGGTGGGAAGGACAACAAGGCAAGACATGATACGCTTAATTGGAAATGTGTATTATGCTCTTGATAACCTGGTAGTTGGGATTCAGTTTTCTTGTTTGAAGGGTGCATGAATTAACTGGCCTCTTTTCCAAATGGTGTGTGTAGTGCTGTGTGATTTCACTCGTCCTGTTTCTTAGCAAACAAAATAATTCACAGGCTGTGGAATGATTAGCACCGCCCGACGAACACAGTGTCCTGTGCTCTGCTCCTCTAGGGCATCCAAAAACCTAACTTGGATCTTAAGGAAAAGGTGGAGGCGGAGGACCTCAGCTCGGATGCCCAGGCTTCCCCAAAGCAGGCTTCAAGGATGAATGTTATGCTGAAGAGAACCAGGCGTGTCAAATCCCAGGTACTGCTGTTACTCGGCTCTTTCAGACAGACAGCACTTACTTCTCCCACCAGTGCAACAGCCTTTGGCTGCGGGAGCCTGCTCAAAAGCACCACCAGGAAGCAATCTTCATTTAAATAAAGTCCAGGGAAGCGTGTCGCTCTGAGACCTGGTTTGATACAGCAGATGTGCTGTTTACGTCAAAACTTGTAAAAGCTGCTTTTTGTTTACTGACAAGTGGCCTGAGTGCCTTGGAAATGAATATATCTGTGAAAACTAGACAGGTAGAAAGCTGTTTGTGAGTTGGTGTTAAAGCTTCTGCTTGTGCAAAGTTCTAGAACTTTTAAAGAACTTTTAAAAATATGCCTCTTAATTACATAAATGCAAATACATGTTGGTAATTGTTAATGTGGAATTGCATGTGGGACTAACTATCTCAAGCTGGGCAGGCAGTTTTTTGAAGAAGTGAAACAGGTGTGTGAGGAGATGATCAGTGATGGCTGGAATTGTGTAGGAGTTCTACAGATTTTCAGCTGAAAAGCAGTTTCCTTCCTTCTGAATTACTGGTGTTATAGGAATTTCTGGTATTCTGGTAGGTGATATTGAATCCTGGAAGGTACCCCTGAGAAAATCTAAGTTCAGACTGCATCACCACCATTTTAAATGCTGTCTTACTAGAAATAATTGTAGGATATTGCCCCATTGCACTATTTAAATCAGGCCTTCCCCTTTTGACAGAGATACTCCTTGCAGGCAGCATCCTGAGGCTTTTCACATGAAGTCTGGTGGCTCCCTGCTGCCTCATCAGCAGAGCGTGGGCGAAAGCTGGATTTATATGCAACCAACTTCCTACTTGCTTCATACCGTTCTAGACTTAGCTCCAGCACTACAAAGTTTTTTCAGATGCTCTTTAACTGCTTTTTTTTCAATGCACCTTTCTTGTCACTGAGATATTTGAGTATCCTTTATAAATTTTGGTGTTCTTCTCCGATGATTTAGACTGAATTGTCTTTTTTAGTATGTTTTCTCAGCTTACTAAAGCTGATTTGATGTTATTTGTCATAGCAGTGTAGCAGCACATCACACAAGCAGTCCCAGGCTTGATCTTCCCTGATCTCTCAGAGTACTGGTAGTGAGCTATCCAGAAAACCTGAGAATGCTGCATGAACTGCAGCAGTCATTTGTTATGTGGAATTCTTTTTTGGATTTGAGTGGCAAAATGCCCGTATGTCCTTTTTCTCATGCATGGTGTAAAAGTGCCACTATGTTATTAAGCTCCTGTGGGACCTTTTTTCCTGCTGATTTCAGTAGAATAATGTTATTTATCATTTCTCCATGTTGGAAAGATGATTCTTTGGTGATCCTGGCACTGTAAACCTGCTTCACTTCGTTTAAAGGGCCTGCGATTCAGAAATAAGAGATGATTTTATTTAGATCATCCGCAAAAAAAATATATATATTTAAATGCCTTTTATTAGGCTTGTAGCCAAGTTACCTTTTAAGCATTACGGTTATTAAAATGGCTGAAAGGAGTTCCTGAATACAGGAGAAACTCATCCTACTTGTACAGACAGAAGTAGGTTTTGGCTGTGTCGGAAGCTGTGTAAAATTATCTATCTTAAGTCATCCCTGGAGCAGCATTTAGAGACAGATTTTTCCTTAGTAGCCAGAAATGGTAGCAGTGTAAATAAATATCTGAGAACATGGAGCCGTTGTTCCAGATTTCAGTGCACCTCTTTATTGTAGACAGGACTCTGTTTAATTGTCTGAAATGCATACCTGGAATTGTACCAGAGGTTGTCTAAACAGTCTTTAGAGAGCAAGTAACATGCAAGTAGTGTAAAAACCTGCTAAATAAATGTCATTCTGCTCTAGCTGAAACATCTGCATGATTGTGTGTAGTGTGCCAAGTAGTCCAGTGCCTGGTTAGTGAGCAGGGATAATTCCACAGACCTCTGCATCTCGTTGGTCTTTTCCAAGTGCTAAAAGCAGTTTCCAAAGATCCTCTGCATCTTCTTGCAGATAACTTACCTTAGAATGGGTAATGAATAAGAAAGTATAAATACAGTCATCAGAAATTAGCAAAATACAGAAACATCCTCAGCAGTAGAAGGGGGTGACAGACTTTGAAAAAGCAAATGTTAGGATTTTTGGAAAATGTGAAAAATGGAAGAAGATAGAGAATGGGTGTTCTCCTCTGTGAAGAGTGGCTTGAGAGTCTTTGGATACTTTAATCAAGTATCAGTTGAAAACATTGTGAATAGGAAGAGGATAATTAGATGGTGAGAGATTCTGTTCAGAAAATAAACTTAATGCTTTATTCTCTCTTTTCTCTGAAAAAAGCTTTCACAAATAAAAGCGGGAGAAAGGCAGCTGAGTTCCTAAAGGCTTGTAAAGAAAATGACAATACAAAGTAAATTAATTCAGATTAGGAAAAGAGAATATCCTTAAGGAAAGCTTAAATTTAAGAGAATACTTCTTAGAAAAGGGTAGTGTATCTTCATAGAGGATCTGTTGGGGTGTATTTTAGCTGACAAGGGATTTGTCTAATGAGGTTATGTTGTGGTGATTTCTGGTAAAGAAATGCAGTACTGGAACAAAAAGTGCTGTCTTTTCAAAGGAGATTAACTTAATGTCCAGGGAATTTTCTTAAAAACAACTCCAAGTAGTGCATCTGCTTTCAGGTTTCTTTTACTGGTTTGGTTGGTTGCAGAATAATAAAATAAGCTTCAGTTTTTTTAGTGTGAAAGATTTCCTTCCGTGGGAATAACAGTGAAACAAAATAGGGAAACAAAAGGACTCTGTGAGATGCTGACAAATGCCCCAAACATGTAAATATTTTGGTTATTGGTTGTACCATTGTAGTGTTGGGCACTGGGGCTGGAGGAGTGGGGATGCAAATGTTTCAGAGTTGGTGAGGGATGAGACAAGAGAATAGTGAGGAGTGAATCCAGTGTAACTGGATCATTTATTAGGGTTGGCCCATATACAGGAAAAGCCCTTGGGTTGTACTTCCAGTTGAGAAGGTGAAAGGAACAAAGTCTCTATCCTTCAGGACAAAGAGGAGATAAGAATAGAATCACAGTTTAATCAAGTTCGTTTCATGTACATAGAGAAAATATAATGCAAAAGTGAGCTGGAGTTGTGTGTTGTTAGCAGTGAGAAAATGGCAAGGAATGCACGATGGCTGCTGCTTCTATGCACTCACAGGTTTGAGTTTGGGCTTTTTTAGTCTTTGAGGATACAGCAGAAAAACTGCTCAGTGTGGCTTCTGAATACTTTTGGTATTTACACCTTTAACTATCAATATCCTGTCAGTGTTCATGAGGTTACGTAGGAATCTGATTTTTAAAAAACATTCCTCTTTCCATATGCAAACTCTTCTTTTTCAAAACTCCTTATCCCTTTCCACCTGAGCGTGAGTGGATTTCATCCACTAAGGTTTAGAGGTATCCAAGTAAACCTGGGCAATGTAGTTATGAAAATATATTTAGGTAGTGATCTTTTAACTAAGCTGTAAAACTTTGTTACTGCTGTTGTTAATGATTTACTTTTAGTAAATATGATAGTAAAATTATTTTTCGTATGTCATTGAGAAAACTATCTTAGGTCACAGTAGTAGGAGAAATTGAGGAGATTGTTAATAAATGTTGTTGAAATGATGTCTGTGCTGAAATATGTGGGTTGATTCTGTCAGGTTCTATTAGCTGAGAGAATGGTTGAGTTGTTAATGAATTTCAAATGGAAAATGAGGGACTAGGAAGTCTCTGAGTGAGTTTCCTTATGGCTTGTTAGCCAAAAAGTGAGGAATTGATGAGGAGAAATTTGCACATTTGCACAGTGGGCTTACAAAGTTGGTCACATCTAAAGCGAAAATAATTTTATAGCAACATATAAGTGTTCAAAATTAGAATATTAGCAGTAATTAGGTTGGAAAGATGCCTGTTAGCATAATGCATGCCCAGTTCAGTGGGAACAGGGACTCTAAATATCACTAAAAATTCCTTAGAGTAATAATGCGTAGGAAACGATATCTTCAAATGTCTTCTGGAAGCAAGAAAAACAACTGATTTAGGCAGAAAAAAGTCATATTTTTTAGTGTTTATTGCAAATGTATTGAAACTTATGTTAAACACTAATTTGGAAGAGGGTTTTTTTGGTTTCTTTTTTAATAATTGATTAAAAACTTTGAAGGCATGTCACCCCAAGGGACAGGCTTGAGATATCAATCTATAACTTTGAAAAGTAACAGATGAAGTATCATCAGGAAGTTACTTGAAGAATAACTTCTTTAAAATTACATGCTTGCCTTCAAAATTGATAGGCTTGCTGAGGTCTTTTAAGATCAGTGAATTTCAGGAGGAAGTGTTTGAACAGTGAGAATTTAATGGCCTTCTATACCACATCAGAGAGGTTTTTTCAAAGTATGAGGCAACATGGAGAAAAATGCCAAGGTGATAGTGTTGCAGATGAAAGCACAGTATTTTCTTCTCTTTGTTCTTTTTACTGTTAGATTAGTGGCAGTGGTGTGAGAAAATGAGGTAGGTCAGGTAATGAGAAACAGGAAGTTCTTTTGAGCAGAACAC
>WEIT01021412.1:1358-13109 GCA_013389985.1 Dryoscopus gambensis
ACTAATTAAATTTATACTAATGTCTTCTGATTTAAGAGCTCTTTTCACTTCAATTTTCTTCATCCAATTTCCAGTTTTCAGCAGCACAGAATCCCTGTAATGCAAAGTTTTGTTAGACATGGACAATGAAAACAAAACTGTATACTATGGTATCTGTAACCAAGTGAAAGAGCCTGTATTTGGTCTTAGTCCTTCAGTTTTGCCTGATAAGTGGCCTAAGAATAACTTTCCAATCATGCATGATTTATGGCCATAAGAAAGCCAGAATCCTGCAGATCAGTTCCAGTTGTGCCAAAAAGGCCAGATTTTGGCCAGAATTCTCATGAAGGTCAGGCAGTTGGAAAAGATTTTGTTTCGCTTTTCCCATTTGCTCCAAACATATCTTACACAACTGCAGAAATTAATTCCTGAGAAGTTAATTTTCTGAGGGAAAAAACCAATTTTAAAAATATAATTAAAGAAATACAGCTAACAGAAGTTAGTAACAGCTGGGGGATCTATCTTTTTAATAGATATTTTACTTGTCTTATATTTATGGGAAAATTATTATGACTTCCATAATATGACATTGATGTTGAACAGATATTTACACGTGCTCTCTGCACTGACAAGCACACTGGCATGTTTTTGGGGCTTCTGGATCTTGTGTAGCATTTTAAATGACAACAGTGACTAGAAAATGCTGTAGGATGAAGAATAATTTTGTACTATTAGACATCAGTAGGAAGTATCACAAAAACTGCAAGTCACAGAACAGATGAAAGCCAACACCCTAAAAAGATGTGATCTGATCATACATACATAATTTTCTGATTAAAAATGAGTTGGTTGTCAGCATCTCCTATGACCAATGTAACATAGTGAAAGTCTGGCGCTGTTCTCTTTGTCTGTAGCTGCTCATAGTTTGTTAATTTGACGGTTAGTAAGATTTCAGCCAATGTGTCACTGTACTTTGGAAGCTAGGGAAAACGATACAGAAGACATAACTGCTAAAATATGCAAAGTAAAATATATGCCCTTCCATAAATTTCTAACTGTTGATACAAGCACAAAAGCTCGACTCAAGCAGTTTGAATTTGCGGTACAATTTTTATTTGTTGTTCTGAGAAACTATTAAACAGTACTAACTTGCCCATAGCTGAATATCCTAAGTTTGATTAAGTACTGAGAATCAAAGACAAATGCAAAGAGAAATATGCAAGAATAAGACTTGTTATATAGAAGTTGTATCTTGGATTCTCAACATTCCTCTATAAGATATTTATAATTGTTAAATCTTTGTTCTGAGAATTGAGCTACTCATCTGGATTATGTCAAATGAAAAACTGAACTAGAACTGATTGTTATAACAATAGTATTTCACACGTCTATTGAGTTTTTATCTTCAAATGTGTCTTCATTTCTACCAACTTTAAGGTTACTTTTCAAGTTTTGCATTTCAGAAAGGTAGAGTGTCTATGTAACCCATATAAAGAATGAATGCATATCAGAACTTCAAAGCTCTTGATTACACAAAGAATTGTACCCTTCCTTGGAAAGGGCACCAGCCAGGTTAACGTAGTAATTTACTGTTTCTCTATATTCCTAAGTGTGATGTAGAAAATAAACATGAATTCATACCATTTCAGTAAGTTTTATTTGGATGTTTTGCTGTCCCTAGGGTTTGTTTATATTCAAGATAGAAGAGACCTCTCAGACTCACATATAATGCTAGAATGTGAATATACTGGTTTATACCTGTAAGATAAAATGCTATTGACGAGAGAGACCAATATATTATGGGGAATGTTTGTTCCACGGCTCTCCTTCAAGATTTAGGAGTTTCATTCTACATACTAACCCAGAAGGAGGTCACAATATTGTGTGATCTTCTATCACTGAAGACTCAAAATTTCTGTAAGTCAGTATTTGCCTTTTCATTTAATATTACTAGCATAAACACATAAAATAAATATAAAAGAATTTACCTGTTCAATTTCAAGTTCATATTTTGGAAGGTGCAAAACAGACTCTTTTATCTGGTTTCCAAAAGGAGGATGTCTGTTTAAAATCTGCAAAGATGTAAATCCAAGGAATCAAAGTCACCTTAATAATTATGTTAGCAACAAAAGCCCTTATCACTCTTGGTTCTCTACTGTCAGTGATTCCCAGAATAGCAACATTACCAAAAGAAAACTCCAATACTTTTTCATGCTGCTGCTGCTTCTGTTCAGTTAACAGCCAAAGAACTACCAATGACCTCAGAACCCAACTACTCAGGTTTTATATGAGATGACTCTTCTATGTTGCGCAAGCCTTAACTAAAACAGAACAAATGACAGAAAAAAGCACAAATGGGGCCAGAAATGAGAAATCAAATTTCCAAAGTCAAAATAGAAAAACCCAGTAAGATTGATTTCCTTTAGAAGTCTGTTTTATCTTCCAGAACACTGGAATTACAGATTCAGCAGAAAAGAAGCCAAGAGCTAAAGAACCAGTCCTAGAGTAACACCTAAGTTTCCTAAATTAAGAAGTGCTTTGTAGATTATTCAGAAGATTTTTATTATACTCCTGTCTCAAACTAGCAATAATGGAAATTTGGGATTCTTATAATTAACATACACCAAGAGACACTGTAAATACATATTCCCTTTTATATTTTTACAACACTCCTAGCAAAGAAGTGCATATTCTCCTTTGTTTCAAACAATGTTAATGATGAAATTCTACATATTTAAGGATCTGCTTTCCACAGCTGGCCAAATCAGTGAAATCATCATTCACATTACATTTGCTACAACAAAAAAAAAATCATACACATTTTCAAGGAAAACCGCAGTAGCTACACAGCTTTTTAAATTCTACTAGTTAAAATGAATAAATCACCTAAACATCTAAATTTGGCTATGATCATATAGGATCATATATTAACTACACTTCTTTTACTGGTAACAGTATTAATACTCAATATTTTCCCTATCATATTTATCTCTGTATGAAATAGTAAATTACCAATTCAAGTTCCCTTGCATTTATGTCTTCAATTTTTTTAAACGATGTCAGCCCAGCATTTACCATAGCATTTGACAGTGATACACCTGTGAAAAACATGTACATAAGTTTTATGCTGTTAAAGGGCAATGAATAACCTCAAATTATTCTGAACAACTGCATTATAGCAGGTAAACCCAAAGCATAAATAATTTTATGTTACATTTGATGCAGTTTTCTGCCCAGAAAATCACTAAATTTATTTTCATTTAATTAAATATTTTAGTATTATTTAATGTAATTTCTCCATTAGTAAAGAGAAAAAGAAATGCAATACTAACCAAACATGAAAATATTCAATATTTCAATGCTGACAACTGTTAAATTTTCTACAGTAAGATGGATTTTAGACCACTTTCTACAAAAAATATGTTCTGTATATATATGACCAAAAAAAGCATGTCACACAGTATTCTTTGTCTCAGGATTTTTTCCCTATCCAGGAAATTATTTCAATATGTTAAAATCATAAAGATCTCAATGTTTTTGAGCAAAGTAATAATGAAATTCACTGAAAAAGAAGTATTTATTGTAATCTTCTACAAGTTACTGCAGCTTTAGCAAAAAACTTTCCCATGGCATATACACCACAGAAAACTACACATACACTTTTATTTCTCTTCGGGATTTGCAGTACTTCCAGTGAGATTTAGAAATATCACAGCATATGAAAAGGCATTTAATTGCCTTGGAACTACAGCCTACTATAATAACTGCAATGATTGTAGGTAAAAAATAGTACCAAATACTTAGAATGAGTATATAGATCCTTCTCACACAGTTCTGCAAAACAATATAAGAAATCTGAAAATTGAGTGGGAAACTTGTTTAGATAATTTTAGGTTGCTTCTTGGAAGACATTACAGTAATCTTATAAGAAAAGACTTAGCTCAAGAATTTAATAATTTCGAGAAAGAGAAGATCTTTTGTCTTTTTATGTGTATTTGAACATCTTTTGGCTCTGCCTTAGGGAAGGCATCTTTTACCATCTCCCTGCTCCTTTGCAGAAGCTCTGCAGTCTGAAGACTGAAAACTCTCACATATTACTTCTGCTGCTAGAGCTGTTACCCTGTTTCTTTATAGCTGAAGCTGAAGATTAACTCTATTATCCTAATTCCTAAAATGGCTGAAGGATTTCCACCAGTGAAGAGAATACCAGATATAAATAAGAGTTTTTATTTTCATCAACACTTCTGAGCAAAAAAATAAATGGGGGTGGAAGTGAAATTGAACAGGTAGTAAATGTCATAAATCCTGTATGGCAACTGATCATAATCCTGTCTGGCAGAACAAGCAAACAGAAACCAAACATACCATTCATCAAAGAGGGAGCATCATTATTGGACAAGAATTGTAGAAATGCAGTAAGAATTCAACTGAATCATGAGTCTCAGTAAAGCCAAAGTCAGTCAAAGAACAGTCACTCTTATAATGGAAATATTGATTAATAAGGCTTTTTAAAGGTTCAAAAATTGCATACTGAGATAAGAGTTTAAAATTTAAGGCTTTCTGAATATGCTACCTGGTATCAGCAAATTTCTATGAACTTAAACAATTCATTTAACTTCACAAAGAAATAGAATAAGCTTAGCAGCCATAGACAGAGGTTAAGAATCACATCATACTACAGGAGTCAATTCAGTGTTTGATCCAGGAAAAGAGTGAACTGTCAGAAGAATGTTCAAAAGAAGCCTGTGAGGGGAACAAATGACACTTTGGAAGTTAGCAGTTCTTTGTAACATATGCTGCAATAGCTATGACAGCATAAGAAAAAAGCACCCAAAAAAGAGGAAAATTGGACAGAGACATCTGTATATACACCACTTATATTATTAAAAAACTAAACGTGACTTTATTCTACTGAACATAGGGTACAGGAAAGGATTTGTCTACACTGCAAGTGCCATATGTATTCCCCTCATCCTAACTCCACAGAAATGCTGAACACGAGGCAGATTCCTCAGATGACTGTGTCGACATGGGCACAGGGGTGGGGTAGTGGCAGTGTGTTCCCGGCACTGTGCACTGTGCTGTGCACAGGCTAACAAGCCCTGTCCCTTGCTTTGAATCCACATGAATGAAGCATTACAGCCCCTGCGCTTGAGCAGGCAAGGCTGTAATGCACTGTACCCTATGGACCTTCGGCTTTAGCCATTCTCCAGTTTGCAGACCTCTGCACTACACTGTTCAGTGCAGAGCAGATGTGTCTTAAAGAAGAAATACAGAGAACACTGCAGTGAATTTTGAAAACGGGAAGGTATGATAAGACCAGACATCAAAGCAGGAAGATACACTACTACCTCAAACAAGTATGACTACATTTTTATAGCACAGAGGACTCAAAAATTTCTGAACTCCTTTTCAAATAATTATGACAAGCCTGTACTTCCAGCCAAAAGTTCATTCAGTAACAGAATACAGTGAAAGGAAGATGATCATTAGGAACTTTTGATCATTATGTGTATAAGAATCTCATGCACAATAAATTGATTTCTATGTCATGATTCCTATCCTTTTCTATGTGAATTAAAAGGTTTTCATGCATACAAGTAAGAGGACCTACAGTAATAGCTTCTTGGAAAGGAAGGCATAGCCTAGTCAGGGACAGGCAATCACATTAATGTGGAATATGCCTGGGATACTGAGAGGAATAAGAACAGTTCTGAAATACTTTGAAAGCCTGAAGAAAATTACTAAATAGCTTACTTTTATTATGGCAGATTCTTCTGACAACTGTGGTACTCAATTGTGCCAAATAAGTAATTAGGAGACTAATTCAATTATGTAAGCAGACACCACAGAAACCAGCAGGCTAATTATGGGTTTTGATTCTCTGTCAAGATTACAGTTTTATAATTTCTAACTAGTACCTACCAATTTTTTCCAATTGTTTAGACACATGAAGTGAATTTTCCCAAAGTCTGCACCTGAAACACTTTGCTAAAATCAAGGAGTTTAATAAAGCAGAAAAGTTTCTCTTAGACGATGCCAAAAAGTCAGATAACCCTGTAAAAAGAAGATTGACTTATATTAATAAACTAAAATGTATTTGTAATATTATTTATTTTATATTTATAATATAAAAAATATTATTTGTATATGTACCAAAAAAAAGGATTAAATTTTACCATACATCTAGTAACTCTTAAGCCATTTCTAAATATTCTGCCAGTATCTTGTGTCAAAGTAAAGTCTTGAATAGGAATACATCCCAGCTGAGCCTGAATGAGACTGGAAAAAGAATGGGTGTGATATATAAGCTATACTGCAAACAAAGAACAACATAAAAGTTTTTAATGGGGAAAAAAAAGGAAATTCAGAATAGAAACAACAAACTACACAATCTAGTCCTCTGCAAAATGACAAAAAATTTAGCAGGGACTTCAACAGCCATAAAATGGCAGGTTTTCAATAAAAAATAAAAACACAATATAATATTTACCAGTTTACTTTCATTTCTCTTGTTTTTATCTTCCCCTCCATTGGAAACCTATGCATGAAAACATACATATTTTCTACAATTCATTTTATTTATTGTTAAAAAGGTACTTTCAATCTTCAGTGCATTTTTTTATACCTGATAGTTATTTTGTCTTTGTCTTTATTCAACGTGTTCAATATTTTCTTTTCATTTGTTCTTAACTTCACATCCACAAATTCTGTGCAATTGGAGATCATTGTAATCTGTAATAATCAAAGTTTTTTACTTATTGTTTTAATTTGCCATTTTTTCTATCACTACTTCTAACTTTTTTTTTTAGAAAGAATACTTAAAAAAATTTATTGTCTCAACACTATGACCATGAAGACACAATCAATCAGTTCTTTTTAATACTGGCCAACTTTCTTTCCTCTTCATATAAAGGCTGTTACATAATCAAAGGAGAAAATTTTTCTATCAGCTTTTAGATTACTATTTCAATTGAGGTTATCTAAAAATCAATCACACACACTGCTAACACTTTATACAAGGCAAATACAAACAATTTTTGCTATCTGTTATATATTTCACCTTGCCTTCTTCACACTTTAATACCAAAGAGTCACAGGAGAACACATGTTCCATTTTTTCATGGCAAAACTGTTCTACCATAGTATTTGCTTGAAAACAAAATGTCTTGTGATTCAGATAACAACCTGTTATCTGAAAGAGCAAAGTTGCTTAAAACAGAAAGACAATTCCCTTAAATATAAAACCCACTCTTGAGGCAGCTGGTTTTTGCAACAAAAAATCCTACTAAACCACAAAACAGTTAAGTGTTTAATACATGAACAGAACAGCTTCTGCAACTTTGCATCTTCATAAGCAAGGTTAGTGAGGGGAGAAAGAGTTGGAAATCAAAAGATCTCAAAGCGCAAAGCCTCAAAAATACTTTGTATAGAATTTAGTTAGATGCATTCTTTAAAACTTTATATAAACAAAGCCTGAGATCTTTAAAATAAGTAACACCTTACACTTCTTTTCTTAGACCATTTAAAAACATAATTGAACATATGTAATTTTTTAAAATAAAGTCAATTTACCAATTCATTTAGAGTCTCAGTTCCCTTAATTGTGAAAAACTGCTTCACTGTATCAAATGCAATATAATACCACGCCATTAATCTTCCAGTCTCTGTAAAAGAAGAATATACCTTAAAAAATAAATATGCCAAGTATATTTCAGTGAGTTGGAGTTTTTTTAAGCCACAAAATTAATTAATTTTCTTACTACAGGCCTCTGTGAGATTTACCACCACTACTCAGTATGTTATTGCCCGCAGCTGTCTGAGGGACATTACTGACCCAATCACGGAGTGGCAGACAGAACCCTGTGCCAGTTACAGTTCTCTCCGATGGAGATTAAAGCCACACTAGCATACCAGGCAGGGAACTGTGGTTGCTAAGAAGCCAACCACCTCCAGCAGAGGACTGCAGAGAAGAGCAGGTATTGATAAAACCTGTCCTTCATTGCACTGTACCACAACCAATTATCCTGTCACAATGTTCTGCAATCTTTTCCTAATCTGCAACAAATTTTCAGCAACAACAAGAGAAGAGCTATTCATGAAACAAGATTAAGAGAATGAATGTCCATGACCTGGTCAAGAAACTTGTCCATATATTCTGCTCAAACAATCCCTCAGATTCTCCCCTCTACTACATTTATGTACTATTATTAATGGGTCACAAGGATAGTTGAGACCCTTTGTAGTTCACTACCATCTCTACATCACTGCTGAAAATTAGTTTATTTGAAACAAGTGTTACCTGTTGGTTTGAAATTATTTGCTTCATCCATCCGGATCAAATCAAAAGATGATAAATCATTTAAGTTCTTCAGACACAGTTCTGTCAAAAATTTGAAAAATAGATGTTTTCTGCGTGTACTAAAAATACCTTATCTATGTACAAACCAGAAACATCATCATCAAATTGCAATGAATGTATACCCAAGTAATTCCACTGAACTCATGTAAAGGTTTTAGACTATGATCCTGCTTCCAATAAAGCTGGTGGTTAACTTTGGCCTGGCGAAACTCACTCAAAGATAATTGATACAGAACAAGCCAACTCTTTTTCAGTAAGGCAAAAGTTGCAAAGGAAAAGAAATTAGATGCTGGAATGTAGGTTGCCATATTAAATATTGAATGACAGATCAGAGAGCCCACAGCATTTATACAAAAGATTTCTGCAACAGAGTTGACACCTAAATGGTTCAAATTTCAAATATCCACAAGTATTTATGAATCCTTCATTAGAAGTTTTCATACTGTATCAGGTGCATTTGTATTTATTGCACTAAACCTGTTGTGTCAGGTATCTGCATAAGAATGACCTAAGTGCTTTCGTTCTCTCTTTTTCAAGACCAAGGCAATATTCAGAATTTAAAAGTCAGTCGCACTCAAAGCAGTTGTTCCCTTAGCAACCAGAAATCATTCACACATTACACATGAAATGTATGAAAACATAACTAACTATACACATTACTACAAAATATTTCATGTTGCAGGGAAGAAGAGCTATTTCCTTCAAGAAATTGTTTTTAACATCAGAACTTCAAGGAAATATAATCGACACTAAAAAACCATTAATCGAATCTTCTAGCACTATCTGTACAGGTGATTTTAATGCCTTCTCCCCTAAAGATTTATTTAGGTAGTACCATGCTTCATTCTCTCTATTCCTTTCAACGTACATAGCAAGAATAGAAAAGTCCTGATGTAAAAGACAGGAAAAGATAGGAAACTACGAAGGAGGCAAATTTTCTTACTGATAAGTACTCCTTTTTCACTGTCTACAAGTCAATGTCTCTCACATTTGGAGACCTCAAGTGGTAGCACATATACTACTATGTTCCTGAAGACAGGCCCTTGAAACCCTTACACAATAAACAGCCTCAGCATCATTCTACCAAGCCCAAAATCAATCAGAATTTTTTCCTACACAATTACGTAAAAAAGTGTGTAAGTGGAGTCCAAGTACAAGCTCTACAAATTTCTGGGCATGTATCTGTCCATGTTTTCATGTACTAGGCCCTCCTCCAGATATTTTAGCTCCAAATGGTCTGGTTATGATGGACATGAGGACTTTCATTGAAGAAAGAAAACCGTATTTGTAGATTTGCAGAACTTGATAGCAAGTACTCTTTTATTAATATACTAATTTTTTCTCTACCAGAAAACTCACATTAAAATAAATTAACAAAACAAAACCACCTGAAGAGTTGTATGCTATTTCTGTATTTAAAGTTGAGAGGCACCAATTCCCAAACTTTTTTGTCAGCCGTATGTTTTCTAATGGAATTGCAAATAGCTAAAATGCAGTATTTTAAAAAAAGGCAATAACTTTTTAGTTCAAGTCTTAGCAAAAAAAAGCCTCTTAAAATCATGCAATTTTAAACTGTTTCTGAACAAGGCAAAGATGTTTACATTTTATATCCTTTCAAGGCTAAATTTATGAAGGGAAGATGACAATTTCTGAAAAGTCCTTTTTTGAAACTACAGCAACAGAAATAATTGAAAGCAAATGAGGTCAATGAAAGGAAAATTAGGAAGAATGACAAACAATCAAAATTAAAGTGTTCTGCTCCATATTTCTGAGCGTGTATATGGAGATGAGGCAGGTAAGGGCATTTAATTATTTTCCTCTATACAAGGAAAACTTTTCTACCAGTTAAAATGTACTGAAAGTATTTCAAAAATATTAATAACAAAATAAAATTAATAATACCTCATAGTAAATTACATTTGTTCTGTGAATGGATCTATTGAAATTAATGGATATAGATAATCAACATGGGTGAACGTGCCCTAAATTGTAACATTTTACTGAAAAAAAGCTAAAAAGCCACTTACCTTGTAATTTTGCTTCAATTCCAACTTTATCTAATCCAGATGAAAAACCTTCATGGAAAAAAAAAAGTTGTTTTAACCTAATACTATTATACATTTCCTCGTCAATGTCATTACCCATCAGAACTGATTTGCTGATTTTTAGGAGCCAGACAAATACCCCAAAATGAAAAATGTGGGAATATTTATCATACTGCAAACAAGTCAGAAGTCTTACAGGGTGTAACTATCTAAGTATCAGTAAGAGGTTGTTAGAACAGATGTGCAAAGGTAAAAGCTGTAGATATTCCCCCATGTAAAATATCAGAGTCCTAAAAGTTGCAGAAATGTCAATAGCAAATTCACAGGTACAGTTTTCTTATTTTAGAATATAGGAGGCCACCTAAACTGTAACATCCATTCAAGTATTAGATGTACTATGTTCCAGTCCCAGCTATAAATCCTTATAAAAAATTGTCTCCGGCAAGCGCCCAATGACCTCAAAATCAAGTGTAGAGCAAGCGGCCAGGAACAAAGATATGGGCAGGGCTGGGGACTGAGATAATGTTCTGGGCAAGACAAATTGAAGACACTGGTATTAAGACAATCGAAATTTTATTCTAGAAAAAACTATGAAACTGTAGACTATTTTTTTTTCTTAGCAGATTACATATTCAGCAGGGAAGAATACATTATGGCTTGATACTGCATTAATACATGGTCCAGCATATTAAGATCAAAAGAAATAGATTACGAAGCTGTAAATGGCTTCTTCATAGTTTTTCAATGTTATACTATGCTGAAATTCCCATTACTTATGTTAAAGAACAGAATGTTAGAGGCCACACTGCACATCTTGTTTTCATCATTTTATGAAATAACGGTTCATAAGAAAATGATAGAAACAAATAATATGGATCTAACACACCCTAGTGTCATAATTAGCTCAATTAAAAAAATAAAGACAAACCATAGTGAGTTGGATTTTTTAAGGCTCTAATGTACAAGAATGTCGATCGTATCCATTCCAAAGCTACGCTGACATCCGTGACAGTATGTAGCACTATTTCTGCATTTAAGTGTTCAACAAGGTGCCTGTGCAAGCTAGTGCAAAAAAACAAGAGTTAAGGACACTTACCACTTAGCAATACAGAAAGCACTAAAACTATATTTTGGGAAGAAACAAAATCAAATGCCTCCCCCCAAACCCCAACTGTTCACTGTAATCAGTGAAATCGATAGAAAACAGTAAAGATTATGTAAATAATAAACAATGTAATTTTTTTTTATTATGGCATAATGTCCAGTAAGCAAAAATAAGATGTTAACTATGAAGTTTCATACTTATTAGAAAACAAAGTTACATTAAAAATTATAGCACAGATATTCTGTGCCATTGATATTTTA
>WEIT01021424.1:0-25994 GCA_013389985.1 Dryoscopus gambensis
GGTAGCATAAAATAATCGTAATTCCAGACTACATATAATTTCTGCTTCAGGAATGCAAGCTTCATCACTAGTGTAGGTGGAGTTGGTATTTTGTCCTTCTGTCTTTTAATGAAATTATTGCTTCAAGGGTGAAACCTTTATTGACTACTCTTTAGCAAGGAACTAAAGTGACTGGGAACAGAATGTTGGATATTGGCATGTTAGACTTATCTCTAACATGGGACATTGTCCCAGAATGCATCTGTCTGGGTATTAGTAAAGCACAACGTACACCTTTTCTGATTTTCTGAGTGCCTCAGAAATATTTAAGAGCTGGCAGACATGAAGGAGAATGCAATTTGCTGCATAAGAAGACACAAAAGAATTAGTAATCATTTGATTGTTTAATCAGATTTGGTCTCAGTAATACTTAATGCAGAGTTTTTGGGGGTTATTGTTTTCTTTCCTTTGAGAAGTGGGTGTTGCTGGCTTATTATCAGTTACTCTTCAACAACAAGATTTTTTGAGCAAGTTTTTGTTCTTCTCTTGGTGATACATTTTTTCTATGAACTGTCTTACTAGCTGTTGGGGCCAGAGTTTAATCCTGTATTGTACTAAATAACTTATTTATTGTCCAAATAACGTACTTCAACATTTTTAGTGAGATGGGAGGAAAATCATAGTCTCAGGGATTTTTTTCCCCCTTAAATGCTTGGCTTGTGATAGCATTTTGTAATTAATCAAGTTAACATTTTGATAGTTGTTCACATAGTATGTGAATTTTCAGAACTTGCTATTGTGGAACGGTTTTCTAGCTGGATATAAAGTAGTTGGATATAAGAGTAATCTAGGCGTTGGAAGGAACAAATACTGATTTTCATAGAAACTGATACCATCTACTGTTTAACAAGAGACAGCAAAAACTGTGGCAAAAACTGTTTTGCATCTACATCTCCCTTTGTTGTGTTTTCAGACTTAAGCTTTTTAAGCTTTTCCTGTGAGACTGAACATTTTTTTCCTCCTATTTCTCTCTTTCCCCTTTCAAGAATCTTACAAATTAAGACAAAAGATAATTACTCAGAGGGTAAAACTGGCAGGGTTCCCACGACACTTAAATTTAATGAGCTGTTGCATATAAAATATACCTTGTCTCATGTTCGCCTTTTTTTTTTTTTTTTTTAAATGTTGTGAACCAGAGAAGCGCACAATTTGGCTTTTTGGCTGTGTTTTCTGTTTTAGTAATCTGCAGTTTTTAAAGTGGCAACTGATTACAGAAAATTAATCTCTCTGACTTGAATGTTTCCGTAGGAGCAGATCAGTATATACAATTTGTTCCCTTCAAAGGAAGATCTCCCTCTAAATGATAAAATACATATTAGCAAAACTGCCATTGGTTGTTTGTGCTGTGTCTTAATAAAAATAAATAGTCATACTTTGTGCATCTCTGGCGCCTTCCATCTGATGTGAGAATTCCTTACAAAGGAGGATGAATGTATTGTCATGAACTTCCTGAGAGGGGTTGGCAATTATTATCAGTTCCATCACTGGAAATGAGACACGAAGGGTTACGCGATTTTCACTGAAATCACTGAGGAGTCCTTGGCTGGCTGGGGCAGCACCAGTTGCTTCTGAGCTCAGGAGTGACAGAACTGTGGGGAAATTTGTGGTGACTTCACTGCTGACAGCTTTTTCTCATTCTTACTCCATTTATGCAAGTGGGAAGGAAGAGAGGAGGAAAAGCAGTTGGCAGTTTTTTCTTTTTTACGTAATCTGCTTCAACACTTAGGACTGACTCAATATGATAAGTGACCTAAAAATATGATTAGTGACCTGAAAATCAAATTTGTCAATAGTTTGCTGGGGTTCTGGCTGTTGAAGGTGCTGCGGGAAGCTGGATAACTGCTTGGGAAGGTTTGGAGGTAGGATGTACTCAAAAGCAGCTTAGCCGCCCCTGTTCTGTCCAGCAGGATTGTTGCGTTTTTATTACTACACTTACTGCTGCTCCTACTGTAATACTGCAGGACATCTGTAGAGACAGCCAAGCTTCACAACTTAGATAAGAAGGTGTGTGTTTTAGGAGTATCACCTTTAGTGACAAAAGAAGGCCTTCATTTCACAAGATAACAGTAACTTCATGCATTTAGTTACTATTCCCAAACAGATGGTGTATGTTGTGTCTAATAAATAAGATTTTCACATAGTTGTTCTATTAAGTATTTATAAAATTTCTTGTTTGCATCCTTTCCTAAACCATGTCAAAAACAGACGGATAGAAATCAAGAGTAAAAGGCAGGAGGGCACTTGCCATTGCGGATGTTGGATCATAAGCCTTGTGGACCTCTGTCAAGTTCTCCACTGCAGAGGGGGGTATCACTGGCATGAATTCTTAAGATTTTTTTTTTAAATGAAATTGGGATGTGATTTTGTTTGTTTGTTTTACCTTCAGCTTTTCATGTTCCCTGACAACAGAAGAGCAGTGACTAATCTTAAATAAATTCAGCAGAGAGACAGGAACAAAACTTGCTTCTATATATATGCATAATATTTATTGTACAAAAAATAAAGGTTTCTGTTCCACGCTTTCTTATCCCTTCACTTCATTGAAAAGGCTGCAGTCCTCAGCATAGGTCCCAGTGTTACTTCATGTCACATGTTCCAAAATGGTTTTAGTATTTTCCTTTCTTTGCAGAAGTACGTTTTTCTATTTGCAGCTTCTCTGCTATAGGCAAACTGCTGTCAGTTTGATTCAGCAGTTTGGGTATTTATGAAAACAAAACATGCTTTTTCATGGAACATTTCCTTTCTGCTACATCGGTATAAAAATAAATCTTTTTTCTGTTTAGGTTATGTTTTGAATTCCCTCACTGCAAGAGCAAAGAAAGATAATTAAAACTGTCATAAATAAAAATCAAACTCATAATTCTAAATTTAGGTCAGTCAAAACAGTAATATACCTTGTATGTTTTAATTTGGATATTGAAGATAATGTGTGCTAACAAGAAGAGGAAATACTTTAGTAAATCTGTTCATTTAAAGAAATATGCAAAATAGTGCTTCTATTTCTGTATTGATTTAACTTTAGATGTAAGAAGGCATTCACTAAATATCCAAGACCGAGAGCAGAGAAAATTGTGATGTTTCGAATGAAGTGTTTGGTCTTGCATACTTTTTCTTTTTTTCCCTTAATAACCTGATTTTCTCTCTTCTCAGTTTTCAATGGGTCCAGCAAATCATCGAAGGAGAAAGAACCTGCTCAGAAACACAAAAGCAAAGAGGCCACCCCAGGGAAGGAGAGGAACAGCGAACATAAGGCTGAGAGTCGAAGAGACCAGGCTGCTGCTAATCACCATCCTGCTACAAACACTGGCTCCTCTACGAAAGGGCTCATGGCTAACAACCACCACACTCTTCATAGATCGGCTCAGGACTTAAGGAAACAGGTAATGAGTTGTACTCTACTGTGGACACACAGGAAACAAAGGCTTTTAAAGTTCTAAGCTCGTTTTTCCACTGCTTGGTGTAGATCGAATGTGGCAATCCTTAAAAGCATGCTCTGGAGCAGCAGGGAGTTAATTTTCAGTGATAGAAAAAAAAGGAAAAAAAGAAAAGTGTATATATATACATGGGAAATCAGTATGATAAAGCATATACAAGTATGATATCAGTATGATAAACCTGTCTTTTTATTATCTGGTATATTAATATGAAAGAGTAAACTTCACATTGCTGTTTATGAAACCTTTCTGACTGGCACTCCTTGCTGACAGTGCCAAGGCTGGTAGCGCATGGAAGAAGGAGCTGGTCTGTGTGGCTTATCTCGGAAGCTCACTGGTGCTGTGGAGAACTTGACATTGCACTCACGTGCCTCGGTTTGCACATGGGCAGCACAAACCTTGGAGTTTGGGAAAAATGTTTCGCCTGATGCAATAAAGAAGATGCTCCAAAAATAAGGCAGAACACTAGAAATCACCAGAGATTTTCTTTTTTCTCTCTCTCTTTCTGTTTTTCTGTCTTTCTTCTTCTGGTGTGCCCTTGCACTTGTAACAGGTTCCTTATCTCTTTTGCTTTCTCCTTTGCCATCTTCCAAAGTCTTGCTACTTTAAAGGGTTGTGAGGAAAGGAAATGTAGTTCAATGGGGCCCTCTCTTGGCCTAATATGGTAATTTACCTCTGCACGACACTTACCAGCGCAGAACTGTTTTTATGAATTAATTCAAGATCAGTTGCATAACTTGGATTTGTTTGGGACCAAAACTGTTGTCAATGTCGCAAATGTTGCTCTTGTCATTGTGGTTGCTATCTAGCAGGTTGTTTATTTTTTGTGTATGCTTTTGGAGGCTGAATCCTGGGTGCTATGTAGAGGTGTGTATGTAGACCATAGAGGTGTGTATGTAGAGGTGTGTAGGTTCTTCAGGATTGCCTTTGATTTTGATCTTGTCCTGTGAGTGATTACAGCCCCTTCCAGGTGTGTTTCACAGTCAAATTTTACAATAATGAAAATACTTGGTAGAACCAAGGCTAAGCCAAGTCCCTGCAGAAAGGCGCATGAAATGCCCTCTCAGGACAACAGTGAACTGTAACAATAAAATCTTCTCTTGAGGATAACTTTATTTAGTCCCTTGTGAAGCCACTTTGGAGTAATTATGTCTGGGATGTGTCTCAGGAGTTTGATGGAATGTCCCAGGGGACAGTGACTGGAATCCTACTGAAGCGGAGGTGCTTCTTTACCTGCTCAGCCAGGTGTCTGTCGGAAGATGGTCAAATTTGCTTGATTTTCTATTTTGGCAAAACTCTGGGTATATTTTGTTGTTTCGTTTTTAACATTATTTTATTGTCATTTGTGTGTTTGCAAATTACCTGTTTGATGATTTGTTCCAGAATTATTTTAGGGTTTGAAATTAGGCAGACTCTCTGTCTGCCCCCAACTTACTTCCAGGAGCCATGCCCTTAGTCATCCAGGTACCTTCTAGCTTACTGGGGTTGCTTTCCAAGCCTTTTTGCTGAAATGGATTATGTTCTATGTCTGATAAATATTCAGTCAGTGGCAATTCTGGTGATGCAAAAGAAGGTTAATGCAAAAGAAGCACGAACACTTCAGTCAGGCTATTTGTTTTCCTTACTTGTGTGGTGCTTTATCTCTTCCATTGTTTGTTATCTTGTATTTTTAAGGTATTTATAATTTTTTTTCTATTTTAGTCTCTTGCTAACTGAAGTTTCTTTACCTCTTTGGCCTCTCTGATTTTAATGTGTGCTTTTTCTTTTTCTATATAGTTGCCCTTAGTCACATAATTGTGTTACCACTTTTTACCATGATTATTTTCTAATTTTCCAGTCCTTAGAGAACTTTGTGAACAGCCATAATGGCCTATACTTTGTGCCTTTTCTCTGAGTAGAAATTGCTTTGATTTGAATTTTTTCAGGTGGATTTCTTTTCTTTTCTTTTGTTTTCTTTTCTTTTCTTTTCTTTTCTTTTCTTTTCTTTTCTTTTCTTTTCTTTTCTTTTCTTTTCTTTTCTTTTCTTTTCTTTTCTTTTCTTTTCTTTTCTTTTCTTTCTTCTGTTGTCCTTTCTCTACTGTTGTCACATCTTAGAAATGAAAACCCATTTCATGATCACTGTCACCCAGATTACCTTCCCCTTCCAGTTCTCAATAAATTCTTCTCTATTAGTCTAGATGAAATCTGTAATCAATGTTCCTGGCTATTTATAATGCCAGGGATGTTCAACGCTAGTTGTGACTGCTGCAGGCAAGAGCCAATGTCTCAGCAGCTCTCTACCCGTGTCTGTTCTACAGCATGAAAAAGTGCTGTAAAAGTCAGACCCAGGCCTCCATTTCAAATACAGAGTACTGCTTAAATTTCAAGGGAAATGGGTAAATGCATTTCTGTTTGCAAGTGTTTGCTTTCCAGATGATATCTCATACATCTTTGAAAAGCTCTAGGTGAAAACTCATGTCATCAGTTAACTGGATTTTCCTTAAGCATTTCTAACTTGCAAGCACAGGAAGGACAGGAATATGGATGGTTTTTAAAAGAGCCTTAGTCTTGCTTCAGCTTCTGGAGTACAGAGGAGAAAATGTGCATAAACACACTCACAAAGACACACGATATGTGTGTGTATGCAGAGTCTCCAGGTTCCAGTTCCTCTTCTGCACGTCACGTGTGCAAGACCATAGCACAGTATTTTCAGTCTCTATTTGATCCCTATTTATATCATCCCTATTATATAAGTGACTGCAGTTCTTGCATTTATTTGAGAGAAGCTGCCATGCTTACTGATACGGCAAGGATTTCACAATCCCACAGGAGAAAGTATTACAACTCTGCAGGAAATGGTGTTACCTGAGTGCTGATAAGGGGTGATTGTACTGTATGCTTTCACTTTGAGCACTTTTATCAATGTTCTTGACTTTTGGGTGTGTTTTTCTGTGCTCACAGTCATTTAAGGGTGTGAGAAGTCAATGTTTAAAGTTGTGTAAATGCTGAAATTTGTTTGAGGTTTGAACTTGAACTTCGTTTTTTTAGTAGTGGGGTTTAGCTTTGGCAGTGCTGAGCTGTCTCAATTACCTTTGTAGTTGAGGGTTGCTTTTGGTCCTTAACACATTTTGTAGTTAAAATACAAATTCTAGTCTCATAACTGGGTTTAAATGTCTAACAGAAAGCACCAGAGTCCAGAAATTCTAAGCTGCATTGACACAATATGATCTAATAGAATATGTGTTAGCAAAATTGCCCAGATACAAAACTTTTAAAAAACCACCATTGGACTACTGTATACATTTTTTTTTTATTTCAAATTATCGATTTCAGCAACAAGAGTTAATATGTATGACATATGATATATGCAACATTCATGGCAATCCTGATCTGTTGGATGCATGATGTGTTCCACATCTCTTTTGATATGTATGCATGGATAGATGGTAAATAGATTTGAATCTCAGTGTGTGTTTTTGCAAAATGTGCAGATTCCAGTTATAGTAAATACATGCTGCCTACTTTGCTAAGAGGTAGTGAAATGTATGTACACTTAAAGGAAATTGGGTGGGAGAGAGAGAGAGTGTCTTGAGGGCCAGAAAAAGAGGTAATGAAGTTATTAGTTTGTAAATCAGACTATCTGTGTTCTGTAATACCATAACAGCTTTCTGGAAGACAAGGAAGGGGTAGTGCAAACAAGGGACCTCACCCTTCCTAATGCCACAGGCTTTGTACATTCTGAAAGCAAGACTGGGGGCTTTCTGGTAAATTAAAAGAAAAAAACCAACCCAATCTCTATTTTATTTGATTATTATAAATGCCTAGTCCCTTCTCTTGCCAGTGTGCAAACCGTTATATGAAGATTGTACAACACGGCCAGGAGTCAGGACTGCAGAATATGGTTGTCCAGCAAATGGGGCATTGAGTGGTCACATTATTAATTTACTTTTCTGTTTTCTGTTTCCTTCCTTCTGCTCCTCCTGCAACACTCCTGGCATTTCAGGTTTCTAAAGTCAACGGGGTCACTCGAATGTCATCTCTGAGTGCAAATGCAGCCAGTGCCAAAAAGATGAGAGAAGTCAGACCTTCACCGTCCAAAACTGTGAAGTACACTGCAACAGTGACAAAGGGAACTGTCACATACACCAAAGCCAAGAAAGAACTGGTCAAGGAAACCAAACTAAATCACCACAAACCCAGTTCACCTGTCAACCACACAATCTCAGGGAAAATAGAAAGTAGCAATGCAAAAACCCGCAAACAGGTGCTATCCCTTGGAGCATCCAAGTCTAACAATACCGCTGTTAATGGTGTAAAAGTCAATGGCAAGTTGAACCAAAAGACATGCACTAAGGAGGTGGGGAGACAGTTAAGGGAGGGGCTGCGCAATTCGAAGAGGAGGCTGGAAGAGACGAATCACATAGATAAAATACAGTCGCCCACCAAGAGAATGAAAGGGGCTGTCAACTTGGCAGAAGCTGCCAGCAAAAAGGCAGCAGTAGAAAAGCCTTTGCTGAATGGACACCTTAGAAAGGAAGTGCCAGAGAAGAGTTTGGAAAGAAATAGGCCGAAAAGAGCCACTGCTGGAAAGAGTACGCCAGGGAAACAAGCACATGGCAAAACTGAAAATGCCTCCTGTGAAAATCGTTCTACCTCTCAAGCGGAGTCCTTGCACAAGCCACAAGACTCAATGGGAAAGCACGAAAAGGGCAGTAGTAAGTCTGGGTGGGGGATGCTGGGGGAGATTCCCATCCTTAGGCCCTCCACCAAGGAATTTCATGACCCACTGATATACATTGAGTCAGTCCGAGCTCAGGTAGAGAAGTATGGGATGTGCAGGGTGATTCCTCCTCCAGACTGGAGACCTGAGTGCAAGCTAAACGATGAAATGCGGTTTGTGACACAGATTCAGCACATACACAAGCTAGGCAGGCGCTGGGGACCCAACGTGCAGCGGCTGGCCTGTATCAAGAAGCACCTCAAATCTCAGGGCATTACCATGGATGAACTCCCACTCATAGGTAAGGGCTGTGATTCCTTGGCCTTTTGCCGCTGCTTGTAAGTGTCCGTATATGACTTTATGCTCCATTTGCCTTTATGCTTAACCAAACCCCTGATCAATTAACACTGCAGAGCTCTGGATCTCTCTCTTTTTGCATTGGCCAGGCACAATGCAGGTAGGTTGTTGGAGAGCTTTCCAGGGCAACTTTATATTGCCATTTTCCTACCTGTTTGACCCAGGGTAAAAAAAAATGCTATGTGGCACCTTAGTCTGCAGATTTTAGACTCTTCCACTTTCCCTGCTGTTTATTTATGTGGGTAGTACAACTACGGATATTGACAGCCCTGTTTTAAAGGTTGTCTCAGAATATTTTTTGGACCTTTCCAAAGATGTTCTCCTAACAGGTTGCAATGCTGCCAGGCTTTAATACATTTTCTCCTCCCCTCTTCCTTTAAAAACATTTAACCAAAGGGGAAAGAAAATATCTCAGAACTGACTTGTGTTTGGGTACTCAGGCACTTAAAATCACAAATTTGCAGTGACCTGCTGACATTTAACAACCATTAAGTGTCAAGAATAGGCAGTAAAATGTAGTTGATTGCAAAATGGAGGTTTCATTATTTCTCCCAGCAGGTGTCTGCCAGGGCTAATGCCTGAGTGAGAATCACTTATTTAACAGAATTCTTGGTTTATGGTCTGCTGTCAGATATGACACGTGACAAAAATGTGACAATAGTTCGTAAAAACATGACAACAGCAGCATACAAATGAACTACTGAATGAGCCACCTCCATCTCTACTGCCTTTGCAGCCACTGCATAGTAAGAAATCTGTGTTTTTAATTTTTGTTAGCTCTCCCCTTTGTTTTTGAGGTGTTTTTAGTCAAGAGCTCAGAGGACCTGCATGTTGCAACTTGAGGCTAGAGTTTTGCCTTTGAGGCATTATCCAACCTGAGGCAGCTCTCGGCGCTGGCTGGATTAAAGGACACGCTTTTCTCTTTAAATGATTCACAACACTTCCTTCCCCTCGCCTCCTCCTTTTAAACTTTATTTTGTATCACATATGGTAAGTGAGGGAAAATGCATAAAAGCACACAATATGATTGCAGACTTTATGGCGAACTGAGGCAGGGCGCAGCAGAGAAATAACAAAATTTTAAGAAGGAGGAACGAGGGGTTAGTGCTTTGTTGCAGTAACCGTGCAAAAACGTTCAAGGAAGTCTAAAAATTAAAATCACTCAAGCAGCAATAAGTGAACATTTTGTATGCCTAATGTATGCAATGGTTGTATGCTAATAGACAAGAATAATGAATTACATTTACATTGGCAAGAGAGAGAAGAAAATGTGCAAGACAGCTCGATTAACGCTCCTGGAACAATGTTAACTTTTTAATGAAATACCTTAACTCGGCATTAAGGTGGCATTACTGTTAATTATTTGTATTATTTAAGCACCTAAGACCCTAATGAATAGGCAAGGATTCTATTCTGCTGGGTGCCATATAAACCAGAGCAAACAGTGGTCTCTTACAAATTTGCATGCTATGTATCCTTTCTGCAGTTAATTTCCTGCCTATCCTGTGTTTAAAATCAAAAACAAAATGGTGAAAAAAAGCTGGAGATCATCAGTGCACAAAGAAGAAAAATCTGTTGGTTCCAGCAGGAAACATATAAAATAATCTGTGCTGATAAATGCACACTTACTTAAGTAGACATGCACACATAGCCCTTCTCTCAGGGCCAAATCACATTTCCATTGAAGTAAGTGGGACTTTTGCCAATGGCTTGTGTAGTGCCAGCATTTGGTATTAAATGCATACCTGAAGATTTTTAAGATTTTTTTTTTAAATGAGCTTGCTCACTAAGCAATTTAAAAGTAGGGAAATTAAGGCAATTTTTAAAAACCCCGAAGTTAGACACTGCTTCTGCATGATGTGCCAGATCTCCTAGTTAAGCCATTTTGCTATAGGTGCTTTTAAAGAGGTTAGAACTCCTTTTTTGTTGTTGTTATTGTTGGGGTTTTTCCCTTCCTTTTTTTTTTTCTTTCAGTCTTTCAAGGAATGTTTGAGGAGCAAGCCTAGGTTGATCCTGGAAAACATCAGTCTGAAATATAAATGCTTCCAAAAGTTATGACTGTGAAATGGAATTATAATTGAGAGCATTTTGCAAACCTTAGCTGTAGGCTCTGGTTGAGTGAAGTACTACTCAAGCTCTAATATTGCAGAGTGATTATGAGTGATCATTCCATGATGTGGGAGAAAATTGAATTTTCAACAGTGCTGAAACTAGGACCTTAAACTGGATGTGTGCTGTTTGTCCCACTGGAGAACACATATAAGGGTAAATCTGGGCCACACTTCTTTCCAAGTTAGGAATATATTACCCAACTTTATGTAGATTGCTGAATCTGTTGGCTTGGAAAGCCATCTTGAGTTATACGTTCAGCTTATTTGTGACCTGCACATGGTAACCACTGACCAAAAAAGTAACAGAAGCCATCTTGAAAGTTAAGTATTATGTTATGTATGGAAATGTAAAGTGGAAAGAAAGAAAAAAAACTTTCCGAACTAGTTTTGATTTTTTTCCCAATGGCGTTTGCTTTTTCTCAGCTTCAAGACCTTTTTAAAATCTCCCCCAGCCCATTCCCAAATGTACTAAATCAGATAAATCTGCCTGCCTCATGGTTCTGCCTCCACCCTTATCAAATTCTACCCAAAGCCTTATGCTTGGTTTTGTCTGCAGCCAAACACCTTTGCCTTGTGCTGTGTGGGCAGTATAAATGTGAGCAACCTCTGGTGCTGCTCTGCCTCGGTCGCAGCCGTTGTCCCAAAATGTTGCATGCAGGTTTACACTGTTGAGCCTCCCTCCTCACTGGATTGGCACAAGTGGTGGAAGAGGGGAAAGCAGAGGGAAGTAAGAAAATTGGAATCAGCAGTGAAGCATCTGAAATGCAGCACAGGGTAGTTTGGGAAACGTAATACTGTTTGCAGTAGCAGGCAAGATGATACGACTTAAGATGATATATCTGTGCATCCTACAGAAAACATTTACCATAATGCTGCTTGTTGCCCTGCTCTGTTGCAGTAGCATTTCTGAGTGCTCTGAAATGGCTATGGCATAATGGTTCTTTACTTTCCTCAAAGAAAAAGGCAAAGGGGAGACAGTGTGGCGGCAGATATGTTGACGCTGGTTTTGTATTAATTCTCTTTTTTCCTTGAACAGCGCCCTGTTGAATTGTAGGTGGTCTTTGGGCCATTTCTTCACTCTTTCCACTGATGATTTATTTCTGTACTTTGATAGTATTTATGATGTTTTTTTTATTGTTCCTCATCCATTTGGCTGCTTTTTATGATGCAGTTTGTATAATTTTTTTTTTTTTTTTTTTTTTTTTTTTTTTTGACTGGAGTGTGAAATGTGCTAGTCATCTTAAAACATACAAAACCAGAATGGAGTATAAAATATGAATGGCCTCAGACTGGAAGAATAATGTGTCTGGAACTTACTATGCAGTTGCTGGCTCCAACCCCAAACAACCCCCTGCATCCTTTTGGTTTTTATATGGATTTTATTACCTGTAGTGAAATTAATAATGTTACCATGCTCCTTTTAAATACTAACTTCATTTAAGGTGTTGTGCAGATATTAGATAATTGATATTTCACCTCTGGAAAGGATAGATATTTTGTCTTTCTGATGGCCAGTACCCAAACTTGACACTGTTTTTGTTTATTCCTGTTACGAACCAGATACGGGACTGGTGGTGGGTGAGGTGTTTGGGCTTTTACAGAGCTGAGCATCTCTCATCTCCCCAGCCACTGGGTAATGACCAGGGCACAGATGCATGTCAAGGAGATAGCTTGGGGTGCCCTGGGAATGGAATGAAACTCAAGGAGGAGAGCAAACTGAATCATAGGGAAGGCTGTCACAAGTAGCAGAATACGGCCTGTGAATGAATTAAGCTGGCAAAACGATGATGCGTGCCTCTCTTTAGCAGGAGGCATACAAGAGAGGGGCAGTTCTGCTCTGGTGCCCAGGTGCCTGGAGCTTTCATGTCCCCTGTGTGCCCAGCCTGGTAGCACATTTGACATGAGCTGCCTACAGCTGTCCTAATCTACTCCTGTGTTTCCCTTTCCCTTCCTCTGCTGCCTGGCACACGTGAACCCCAGGAGGCTGCGAGCTCGACCTGGCCTGCTTCGTCCAGCTGATCAACGAGATGGGGGGGATGCAGCAAGTGACTGACCTCAAGAAATGGAACAAGCTGGCAGACATGCTGCGCATCCCCAAAACTGCACAGGACAGGCTGGCCAAGCTGCAAGAAGCCTACTGCCAGTACTTGCTCTCCTACGACTCCCTCTCCCCCGAGGAGCACAAGAAACTGGAGAAGGAGGTCTTGCTGGAAAAGGAAATCCTGGAGAAGAGGAAAGGACCTTTGGAGGGACATTCAGAGAATGCCTACAAGTTCCATTCCTTGCCCCGGTTTGAGCCCAAAAATGGACTCATCAATGGCGTGGTTCACAAAAATGGCTTCCGCAACAAGTTAAAAGAGGTCGATGTCCCACTGAAGACGGGCAGGCGGCGGCTCTTTGCTCAGGAAAAGGAGACCACGAAGGAGGATGAGGAGGAGGAGGAGGGAGTTCTTAGCGACTTACACAAGTGTATATACAAGGTAACGAGGCTGGCTCTTCCCGGTCTGTTTTGTAGGGCCGATGATGCTGTTATGTGGGTGGCGTCCGGGTGCACACCCAGCCGTCTGAGGGGAGCTGATGGGCTGCAGTGGCATCCCCAAGGCAGCAGTTATCATGGTTATCATGGCCAGGCAGTCTCGTGGCTTTATCTGATCTGCCTGGCTCTTGCAGGATGTCTGGAAAAGCTGGGAGGCATTATTGTCATAACAAGATGCACTGGGCTCTGCCCTCCCTTCTTCTCCTTGTGAGAGGTTCCCAGAATATCTCTGCCCAATTATCCTTGCAGACACAGATTTTATTTTCATTTTCTAGTGACATTTAAAGTAATGTTCTGCTTTTTCATTTCTACTTCTTGCAAATCTCTTGTTGAGTGAAGTAGTGCTGCGCAGCGAAACTAACATCAGTAGAAATACTACATTTAGAAAGGGCAAATTGAAATGCAAACAATATTTTCATCCACGATGCCAGACTTTGCTCAGCACTAACAGTCACATGGACATTTAGTCCTCCCCATACCAAGTACATCCATTTACAAAGGAATGCTGACTCTTCCACTGTATTTTATTTGGCAGTCTCCTGCTCTGGAGCAGGACTTGGCACTGCAACTCACAGTACAATTTTGGGTTGTGTTGAATGGCATAGCTGCACTCTGAGAGAAATACAGCATTGAGTGTCCGTGCCCAGTAAAGGAATATGTTCTTCCCCTTCAAATCTTGCTTCCATCACCAGGAAATGAAGCCAGATAGTCCAAAATGACTTATTGTTAAGCTATTTAGGGACTGCATGAGCTCACGACTTGGGCTTTAAAAGCTTGCTTCAGTTTTCTTTTGCAGCCTGTTACAATTTGTCAGCCCAAAAATTCTTTTTCTTGGGGACTCTGACCTCAATCCCACCTTTGAAAAGCAATCTCTTTGCCATGCTGCTCCTGGAGAGAAGCTTATCTAATGACAGCAGCTTTTGTGAATTGTGAAGTGGCATTTCTGTGCTTAATATCCTGTGCATAATGATGGTTAAATGAAAAACTTGACATGCCTTACCCTGACTGCTGCATGAACAATCTCAAACTTAGTGGGGGAATGCCTTTTCCTTTTACTTATTTTCCAGTGCAAGCCTCACTTTGAAGTTCAGTAGATACAAAGTCACTCAAAAAGCAAGATTGGGATTTGTGAGAAGTATCCGAATCGGACTTAAAAGCAAGCAGTCAAAGTGTAGCTGGTATAACCAGTCTGAGTCTGCTGAGTACCAGGCCTTTACCCCAAAAGGCTGAAAACTCGCAGAATTTCTGCTCTGTCACCAAAAAAGCACTGGCTGTACTGGCAGCATCAGACCATGTCTTGAGTCTGACAATACCAGGTAGAAATACTTTTGTCCTAAGCACAGAGGCTGTTAGAGAGGAGCATCACTGAGCCCGTGGGCCAGGGCTCTCCCCACCCACCAAAGCAGCTGCAGCACATGGAGCCATTTAGAAAATGCCTTGGGTTGTCCACTGTGGTACCAGCAGCTTCCTGGACACTGGGGCTTGCCTGTGTTGATCCCGTCCCATGTTCTCTGTAGGGCAGAGACTGGGAACTGCTGTCACAGGTGATGGACTGCGGAGAAGGCAGGCGGAAGCAAATCTCTGGTGGATTTCTGGAGAGATCCCTGCCGTGGAATGCACTATGGGATGCCTGCTCAGCCAGAGAACAATGAAGCTTCATTTTCACAGCACTCAGGGGAAAGCCCTGTAGGAGGACTGATACGTAAATAGTGGTTATGTGACTCAGAGCAAGACACAAGAAATTATTCCTCAAGCTTGATGCACCAGGGTAGCCCACAAGATGTAAAATTGCTGTAGTTCATCACTAGGTTTAAAAGACTGAGGGAACGTGGTGCTGGCACCAGTTGTAGGCAGAGGGTGCTTCATGGCATTTAATGAAACAAGCCTTTTAATCCTCTGTGTGTGGATGGGGAAGTGTTCTGCAGCTAATAACATGTTCCTGAGAAAATTCAAAATTTGATTACCAGAACCTGCCCTCATGTTACAGTTTCCACAGATGATGGGATTGTAATGGTTCCTTTCTAAAGCACATTGCTAATTCTAATTAAAGAACACATAAAACAAACAAAAAACCAAACTCCCCAAAAACGCATGTCTGTGAAAAATGCCCAGGTCAATATCTTTAGGGCTGGAGCAAGCACATCATAATCATATGGCTGTAGTCCAGTTTAGGCCATAAAGTCTGTACTTCAGACTATCAAGAGGCCATACATTTAGAGTTTCTCACAGTAATTTCTGCAGTCAGCACATGCTTGAGCTGTTTTTAGCAAGAGACATCCAGTCTTCCAGGAGCAGTTACCACCATATCACATGTCAAGGTTAGAGTAACTCTCCTTTGTGTTGAGCTGACTCTCTGCCAGGACTCCCAAATTATTTTCAGTGTCTCTCCTTCCCAGGCTGTGAGGCCTGCTGTGCTTTTAAGTGTGTGCTGCAGGCAGCTGTGCTTGCTTGCTTTACTCCTAAATAAGTGGCTTTTCTACCTGACGATTAAAATGTTGTCATTTCTAAGTGTGTGAAGTAAACTACCGACATCAAGGAAGGATCTGGTGCAAGATTTTCACTCTTTTTTCCCCAGTTTTAGTTCTGAAAATATCTGAAAAATCTGTACTGGTGCTGACTGAAAGCAACATTTGTTTACATACAGAACAAACTGAAGGCTTATTAGCCGACCCATTAAAGGGACACACAGAAGAAATCACAATGCGTGTTTTGCCAGCCCTCCCATAAAACCACCATGGAAATCCTGTGCTGAGCTCTGTTTGCCCAGGGACTTAGCATTTTCCTACTCCACTTAATAGGAGCCTCTCTTTCCTACCTGTGGCTACTGTGAAATCTCTGGTTTCAGCTCATATTTATGTTTGCTTTAATGTCTTTGACATCCATAGTGTTGCAGTGTCCTTCCCTCTGCCTTCCCTCCAGGCTTAGTGGTGATGTTCTCCCTGGGTTGGCTCTCATGGCCCCTGCATCAGATGTGAGAAGAATAAGGGGAGGAAATAAGAATTTCTTTTCTTAAACCTTTCTTCTTGTCACAGCAACAGAGACTCTACTTTGTAGCTTGAAGCTCCTAGTACAGTCGTTGAACTGCTGAGATATTTTTCAGGGTGTTGGAAAGGGTATTTTGCTCCTCAGTAATTCATTTTGTGTTCTGGTTAGAATGCTCCATTAAAGCATTTTAAATTATTTTCTGTGTTGGCATCAGAAAATGTTACAAGATCCCTCAGATTAAAGAAAATGTCCAAACAGCACAAACAGGCAACAAAAACCCCCACAGCCATTTAGTTTATTTTACAGTTTTTAAGAGACTAAAAAGGTACCAAATTCTTGGCAGAGGAAGAAATGGGTATATGCAGTTTTTAAGGGTTAAACTGTTCCAGTTTTCCACTTTCTCTTTTTTTTGCTTGCTATGTATTTCTATTTTCTTTCTTGCATATCTGAAAAATGGAAAGACATGGTTAATCTTGGAAGATGAGGACTTATTTTTGTTTTTCTGCATCAGATGAGAGGTAGAGGCAAGTAACTGAAAGGAGGCAGCTGCTGCAGTGTTGGTTTGCACGCGGTGGAGGCTGTGCCCGAGCGTGGTGACTTGGTGCGGGCCCTGTGCTTTACGAGAGGTTTTGTTGCAAAAGGCTGCCTCAATAAACCATTCACGAGGGCATTAAAAGATGAAGGAAATTGCTTATTGGATCACAGAGAATCCAGCTCTGAAGTTTATGGGAATCAGAGCGTCCCAGGCCCTGGGCATTTCACAAACTTTTTTTGCTAAAGCTAATTATGCAGGATTCAATTAAAAAAGTGACAACGTTACAACTGTATGAGCATGGCAGAGTGATAGACTTGGCCTCTGGGGGAAAGCTGCTTTTATACTTCTTTGTAGTTTACTCTTGGACATAGTTATTAAATAAATTAAACACAAGAAAAGGCTGAGGTGGTTTGGCAGATCTGTTTCATAATTGAAAAACTAGAAAGGTAACAGTCCAAATAATGAAACTCATTTATGTGGAATTTTTAAGTCTATGGTTGCTCAGATGAGCAGTCGGGGGCACAGTTGGAAGGAGCAGTGGATCTGATGAGGGAGCAAAGACGTTTTGTGCTCCACGTTTGCAGAGGCTGCTGGTCTCTGCCTGCAGCAGTGCTCTCAGACCTCGTGGGGTGCCTGCCAGCTCTCGTGGCGCGCAGCTTCCCAGCGTCTTCCTTCTGCCCTGGAGCAGAGGAGGCAACAGAGGTGTTCCTGTCTGGGCACACCAGGATGTCAGGGCTGAAAGGAGCAAGTGGGTTCTCGTGCTCTTGCCTCCAAAGCCATCAGATAATGCTTCCCAGCTTCTGGTGGTGTAGGTGTGCAGAAAGGCAGGTGTCTGGAAACTTTGAGGTAGCTCAAGCAGAAAACCAAGTCAGATCCTCTTCTTGTACAGCTCCTGCAGCAGCGCCAAGAAAGACTGCACTCATTCAGCAATTTTACTGTGTTTTACTTTTCCTAACTTTGTAATAACAGGTCTTGGTTCTTTGGCATTTGAACTGCTTTTATTGAATGAAGCTTAACTAGTTTTTGAAAGCAGGTGATTACTGTAATCATGGCAAACTCTGCTTTTTGTGACCCTCTTCCACCACATACAGCATTTGATGCTGAGCATTTCTGTGACTTTTTAAAGTCTTTTTCACCTGCTTCTTGTACATAAAGAGGCTAGCCACATTCCTGGATAATGTATTGGATTTGATTGGCTGCCTGCTGGGTCTTTGCAACTTGCCATAGGAAGCTGGGCCATGTCCATCCTGTGTATTTAGCAAATGCTGAGCATTGTGATGGACAAAGCAGTGTTCCCTCTGGGAACATTCAGTTGGCCTTTTTACATGGTGGGTTTGGGGAGTTCATGTGATTGAATTTCTGTATCTTCTGAGGTATTTTCTCTCAGCAACAAAATGAGCTTTAAACACATACCTCTTCTGCAGACATTGTCCTCTTTCCCTCTGTTGTCATCTGGGATTGAGCCTGTAAGGAAAAGAGTGAGAACATGGGGGGATGTAGGCATTTTTTTTCATTTTCACATTTAATTTTATTTTATTTTTCTACAGGGTAGGTCAGTTTCTTTAACAACCTTCTACCGAACAGCAAGAAACATCATGAACATGTGCTTCACAAAGGAGCCTACAGTAGCTGAAGTAGAGGTGAGGCCAGCTCAAGGGGTGGTAAAAGTTTTTATTTCAGGGCACTGAGTATGGGGATTCAGGATTGTTGACTTTCAAGCATTTCTGTAATCAGTTTAAGGCTGTCTAGTTTGGAATTTTAAAAAATGGTTAAATAGACGTGGTCCTGATTATTCCTTTTTAAAATTTTTTTCAGCGTTTTTAATAAAGGTGTTGATGAACTGAGGAAGAGAAAGACTTTTTAATCTGACATATGCTGCAACACAGAAACCAAGAGGATCTAAATTTTACCTTCCTAATTTATTGTTACTTTTAATTATTTATAGTCTTAAGCAATATTTTATATTGAATTGCATTGAGGTCATGAAAGCCTTGTAAATTTCTGTAGTTTATATTTTAATGAGAGATACCTTGCTCAGCGAATTAAAAATGCATTACTGCTTTCTCTTACCACAGCAAGAATACTGGCGGATAGTGGAACAGAAAGATTGCCATGTAGCAGTGCATTGTGGAAAAGTAGATACCAACACCCACGGGAGTGGTTTTCCTGTGGGAAAATCTGAACCATTTTCAAGGTAAGATCCCCAAACCCACCCTCTTTGTTGCCTCACTCCTGAGCAGAGCCCAGCAGGGCAGCTTGGCACTGGGAGTGTTGGCACTGGAAATGTGCGCTGACTGTGTCTGCCTCTGCGTTACCCCTCCAACAGGCATGGGTGGAACCTCACAGTCCTTCCTAATAATACAGGATCCATCCTGCGACATCTTGGTGCTGTGCCTGGTAAGCAAGTCCCTTTTTGGTGTTTTCAGCTGGTGTAAGTGTCCTCTGAATGTGGTCCTGTGGGCACCAAAGGCTTCTCCCTCTTTCTGGCCCCCTGTTCCCCAGCTGACTGAGCAGACGTGCAGTTGTATGTAGCAGGTGGTATTTAAAGGGGTGAAGGCAGCCATGCAGATTAAGGATTAGTGAACAGTTGAGACCATATTCCTGGGAGAAACCGGTTGTACCTGCTGTTCTTGCCAGGGTGTCAGTGTTCTTTTGTGTCAGGACAGAGCTGTGCAACTTCCATAGTCGCAAAATGTAGTCTGCAGCCCTGGCAAAGGCAGCGCACACATTTTCTAAATTAATTGTCACAAGTTCTCCAGCTGCACATGCACCATTGCGATTTACTGGTAAGAGACATTGAAAGCACAGTGGAATCTCCCCTTGAGGTTGGGTGTTGAGCCTGAACAAACCAGCTGGGAAACAGGATACCTGTTAAAAATTTACGTGTATGCTTGACAACATGAAGCAACCTCCTCTGATCAGTGGCAATGAGCTTGCATTACGGGTATTTGTAAATTCTTCAAAGGATATAAATTTTGTACAGCAGTTGGAAAACAAATATGTTCAAGAGCACTGCAGTTGGCCAGTAGATATTTTCTTAGTGGAAAACGCTGACTTTGTTAAATTACTCCCTGTGAATTATTGGCACTGATAGGAAGACTTAAAAACTTCAAGGGTCAGCGTACAGGGAGAATAAGATTTTTGATTAAATGCCCACTCAAACTGTGTTTTACTGAACAAACTGAAGTTACTCAAAACTCATTTTTCAATCTCTTTGTTTTAGGAGTGACAATTCCTTGGCTAAATATTGGCATGGTCTTTTCTACCTCATGCTGGTCTCGAGACCAAAATCACCTTCCATACATTGACTACTTACACACTGGTGCTGATTGCATTTGGTAGGTATTCCCGTGGTTTGTTTTCTTCATGTCCCCTGCAGTGGCTGCCTGGAGGCTGGTGTTAGTAGCAGCTTGTGTAGTACTTCTGCATGAGGGAATCTCACCTAGAAGGTCCTGTGTGCGTGGTCCCAGTTTTAATGGGAAAATGTGGTACAATGAAAACCCATTTCCTGGAAGAGAAGTCTCACTTGGTCTTCCATGGTCTATTCTGGTGTCTTGATGTGAACATCACCAGTCAGCTGCTGTCATATTTTGTAGACACATCATGCAGATACACTCAGCAGTCAGCTTATAAATGGTTTAGAACGTGGTGAATCCTACCTGAATTCAGTGCGTACGTGCTACTGCAGATGATGATGATTTAGTTCGTAATGTGAGATGATGGAGGCATCAGAGAAAGCAGATGTTGCTGGCAGGTCACGTGCCTTTCTGCCAGGCTCCTGTGATGATACTGGTGTTATTACCAGTGAGGCATCATCAGTGAGAACAATGAATGAGCTACGTGATTGTGTCTTGATCAGAGAAAATGCAATAAACAGAGCAGAAGAGTTACTGAAATAATGTCCCCTCCTGCAATGGTGGGAAGCTGGTTCCCTCTAAGCAGTTCCAGTGGTTCCCTTCTTGAACTCAGAACTCTCTGAGCCTTTAACTCCTCATGTGGTGTGACAGGAGGAGGTCTGCAGGGCCACCTTTATACCCAGAAGTCCCCATGGTGGCAGTGGCATCATGAACTGCTCTTTATGCACATGCAAAATGTGTTCTCACACATTTCTCAGATGCTGCTGAGGTCAGGGGTGCTGATCCAGCTGTCACTGGGAAAGCACATGGTCCAACAAAAAGGATTTGAAATCTGGAGAAAACCATTAAAGCAGAATCTCTTCTCTCTAAATGTGTTAAGTTGAAGAAGTGTTCTGTATGTGATCATTTCAAGGTGTAAAGGTAACTGGTGGATTATGCTGCAGACCTGAGAGTTTGTCAGTTTCTGTCATGGGCATTTCATGGCTCTTCTCACTGTTCTGTGAATCAGGAATCTGTAATCTTTTATAATNGAGCCAGCTATGTTATCCTCAACCTTAGGTGAGTCTGTTTCTGTCTACAGCATTAATCTAGTCTTAAATGACAGTAAATTCCAAACAGAAGGCATTCAAGAGTCCCCTAATTAAGTTCTGAGGCCACTCTTTGTACTGTTGTGTGTCAAAACGTGACTCTTGGGATTTGAACAGGCTTGAATGCAGACAGCTTGAATTTTAGGAAAGGCTACTATTCCTGTTTTTCCAATCCAAGAAGAACAAAAGTAAAGAAGCCATTTGCTTTTTCTTGATGGACTTTTATAGATGAGTGCATAGCTTAAGGCGTGTTTGTGATGATTGCCTTGATGAAACAGGGATAGTAGGCAGAAATAACTCATAAGAAGGAAGTGAAACTCCTTTGTCTGTTGAAGCTATTCTTCAGGAAGGCTGCCAGCCTGAAGTGTCAGGCTAGTATTCATTAGCTCATTACAACTTCTAATAGTACAATAAAGCACCCAACTGTGTTAGGAAAAGATGAATTTAATATCTGCAACTCTGGCATAGTACCTGGGGTAGCCCTGACAGCATTGCCTTTAGTCACTGCTTTGGGGACAACGAAGCAGTAACTGGGCTCCAGACCTCTCCTCTGTCTTGCCAAGTTCATCCACTGCCCAGAAATCTTCTCCTGCAAGGACAGGTCCCTGTGGTACTCAAAGCACTTCATTTACTTGCAGACTGCTCAGCTTACTCTCTAATTTCTCAGATTTTGCCTCTTGGAGATTAAACAGGGGAGAACTCAATTTGCATGCAGGGCAGAGGTCAGTGACCTAACCTTTTTATTCTGGAGGGATCCTCAATGCCCATTAAAAGAGAGAAGGAAATCTTGTTCTGCCCAAGAATCTCAGAAGTCTATCCTGGCTACTCACTTCCCATTTTGATAGGTACGTCGGGAACTGCAGATGAGTGCAATTGCAGCATATACCAGTTGCAGAGGATCTCATTCCCCTTGGTCCTACCCCAGTACTCAGATAGTTCCATGGACTTCTGTGCTGCCCCTCCTCTTCACACATCCTTGTCAAGCATTTTCCTGTGCCTGTCTTGTGAGGGATTGTGTGCTTGAATCTTTCGTCTGTTCCAGCTGTATTTTCTGACTCCAAAAGAGAAGAGTGGGTTCTGCCATGATCTGGGTTCAAATTTAAAATATTTTCATCCCTGTTTCAAATCTGTTATTATAGTGTTACTGGAGTGATCCCACACACGTGGGGAGCTGTACTGAAGCTGTCACTTCAGCAACACAGGCTCTGTAAAGTACTTGAGACATGGCATGCATTTAAAATTGCTGTTGAGACATGATCCTTACTGACCAAGATGAAGTTCTTGTACCTCACCTCTCTAACCCTGGGATTTCTTAGCAAGGTCCTGATAGTTGTCAATATATATGTAAGGAATTGGTCTTCATACACCTGAGAAACCAGCTCATTAGGGCTCTTATTGTGGCTGTAATTAGCTGTACAGGCAGATAATGTCATGTCTTCTGCCTCTTGGCTTGAAGATCAACAAACACAAATCAAAGTCATCATCAGTGAACAGTAATGAGGTATTCAAATCCCAGGAAGTGCAGCCTCTTACAGACTTATCAGTCAGGATAAGTCTGCATGATGCGCGGAGTTAATGCATGTTATAAGCAAGTACCCTGACAAGGCCTGTGAGGCCAGCAGGACACTTCATGAAATTTCTGGAGAGATCAGATGAATGGCAGAAAGACTATATCGGTTCCCCAAAATCTTTCTAGCTTCATTCGCTTGTTCCAAGTTTGGAAGAACAACTCTGTGTGTGTATGTGTGTCTAGTGTGGGGGCAAATGGACTCCAGGTTGAGGTCTCACTGCCTAAAGTGAACGGGGAAGTCATGACAAAGCTGGAGATGCTTTTTACTTGCCTGAGCATAACAAACCGAAATAAACTAATGTCACAGATAAAGCAGAGCATGGCAGCAGCTCCAGACAGGTTTGGGAATTCCAGGATTAGTACTGTGTTTCCCACTGAGCTGTGCTGCTCAGTTCACAGTCATCAAGTACCAACTGCCAGATTTTGGGAACAGGTACCTTCTGGGTGGACATAAACCATCACCCTCGGACAGGCTGCAGGCAAGAGCTGTGACCAGTTGTCACCATATCACCTCTCTGCATCCAGAAAAATAGCAGTTCTGTGGATGTGTGGCTCTAAGACTTGAGACTCCTATGTTCCTTCTTGTCACTTCTGCTGAGGGAGGAGTTCTGGCAGTGAGCACAAGAGGACAGCTGCTTCCTTGGCTTCTAAGGAGAGGAGGATGTGCAACTTGGCAGATTCCCAGCAGAGTTTGAAACCTCTCCTGCTACTTTGGCTGCTCTTAGTCAGGTCTTTTGTTGCAAGGGAGAAGAGGGATGTGGGATTTGTTCAGTAAGTAAGGCAAGAAGGTCTTAGGCAACTTCATGTACTAACTGTAAGAGGGGATTTGTGGTTTCTTGACTGTTACAAACAGAGAATGTTATTCAATGTGAAGATCCTTTGGTTGATGCACAGATAATAAATACAGCCTTTTATGGTAAAGATAACAACATATATTGGTGCTCACAAGATGCAAACTTCTGCCCATAATTAGCTGGTTTGGTGCTGTTAAAATGAACAGCAATCTGTTGCTGGTTTCTCTCCTCTGACTCTGCAGAGCACTGAGTTGTCACATTTCTGTTTTGGGGATTCTCTGTCTTCTGATCCTTGCTGAATATGATCAGACTGAGTCTGAATAAACAGCTTCCCTTCAATCCTCAGTGTTTTACCAAAAGAAGTGTGTGAAAGCCTGTGTGCAATTTCTTCTAACCAGTGTGCTGATCTGAATTGCCTGGTACTGTGTAGCTGTGGACCATTATTTACTCCACAAATCTTTCTCTTTTCCTCTGACAAAACAACAGGTATTGCATTCCTGCTGCGGAGGAGAACAAACTTGATGATGTGGTACATACCCTGCTGCAAGCCAATGGCACTCCAGGGCTGGAAATGCTTGAAAGTAATGTAATGGTAGGTTAACACTGGGAGCGGTGTTCCCATTTGAGAACCCGAGGCTAATCAGGAGGCTGGTTGGTTGGGGATTTATTTTGGTTTTGTCTTACACTGCAGTGATGCAGAGGGGGCTACTTTCTATTTGCAGTGTTTACCCACATGGTATTTTTCTAACAAGGCTGTTATTATGTGTAAATATAAAAATAAATACGACAGTGCAATAAATGCCGATTTTTAATACTGTCTATAATGTATTTAGCCTCACAAAGGGAGTGGGATTTAATCAGTTCATCTGCCATGACTGACATTTTATGATGCCAGCGTGGATAGGAGAAGCCCAATACTTGAATATTTTTGGCTCCGTTGTTTATCTTGTGGATAACAGTTTCTATTTAGTGCATTTAAGTATAAATTTGGGAGCCCGTAACAAAAAACCCTCCCTTGGCTACCCACGTTAACATCTCACGGAAGTGCAGTAGCATAATGGATTCAGTGCCAAGTTGGAAAAGATTGGATGGAAAGCTGAACGACCTCCATTGCTTTCTGTAGTAGTAGACAGTGTTCTGTCATCGGAGGCGAGAGTGAGAGTTTAAACTGTTGGTTTGAAGAGCGCCACTTCTGCAACTGTCATTCCAAATGCTGAGGTTTGGCATATGCGGAATGGGGTAGGGAAAGAGACCAGAGCGGAGCTGTTGGCAGAGCACACTTTGCTCCAGGAGTGGTAGCATGTGGCAGCACCCAGCCAGGAAGAGGATCAGAGAACTCTAAAAGAAAGTTCCGATTGATTGGTTTTCTCTCTCTTTTTTTTTTTCTCTGTCTTTCTAGATCTCCCCAGAGATCTTGTGTAAGGAGGGGATCAGGGTGCACCGTACTGTACAGCAGAGCGGGCAGTTTGTTGTCTGTTTTCCTGGATCCTTTGTGTCCAAAGTGTGTTGTGGCTATAGTGTTTCCGAATCGGTGCACTTTGCTACCACCCAGTGGACAAGTATGGGCTTTAAAACAGCCAAGGTAAGTTGAGAAAAGAAGTTAAAATGGATTCACGGCCCTGCCATCTAAAAGGACAGCAAAGCAGACATTCCAGGATTGGTAGCATTGTGAGACTAGTGCAACTACATCTGTTTTTCTGGACTACTAAATAAACAACAAAAAAGGAAAACATTCTGCAAGGCATAAGACGATCCAGTGTTCTCAGAAAAACTGACAGTTAAAGACTTGTGTATATATAAAACAATTCAGAAGATTGTTATGCTTGCAGACCAGTTTGCAAGGAAGCTTTTCAAAAATCCCTTCAGAGCTAATGATTATACACTGTATTATGCTTACTAATTTTTTTAAGTGATGTTTTCTAGAACCATTAGAATCTCAGGTGCAAATATCTGAATAACTGTGCTTGTTAGCTCCTATGATAGGCAGAGTCAGTTAATACTCACAGCTGTCTTGCTTGTTTTTCTCTGCCCCTTCATTCAGGAAAAGCTGTTGATCAGGGCAATTTCAATTTTAATCGACTTGAAAATCCTTAGGTTCACTGACCAGCCCATCCACTACTAGATGTAAATGAATAACCTTCTCATTCCCTTTTCACACAACTGACTGAGGCAAACAGGTGAATTGTCCAGTCTTCATGATTCTGGCTACATTTCTGTGTTCTTGGACAAAGCTTATACGTCACTAATTGTGTTCCCAACCTTCTGAAATAAACTCTGGGTTACAGATACTATTTTGGTAGTGTTTTATAGCTAAGCCACTAGTAAATTATCCTTTACAGCTTCAGACCAAGTTACTCAGTAATTAACTGTAGTATGTCCACAGTTAGGGATTGCTTCTTTAGGGTAAATGGAATTCTTCCAGCCTGGTTATACTAACTGTATATTAACTTAGTTTGAAATAAAAGGTTATTTTATTATATATTTATTTTG
>WEIT01021424.1:26256-50805 GCA_013389985.1 Dryoscopus gambensis
CTTTAATTTTGAAAATTATTCTTTGGTTCCTCCACCTCAACAAGGCACTTTGCCACAAGGCTGGCCAGGATTGTGCTTTCCAGAGATGATGAGATGTTCTGTGTAATGGGCAAGATTCCCCTTTTGGACTGTTAAATGAACTCTCTGATAAACAACTGTATCTTCTGTTTGTTCGTTCTCCACAGCAATACTGACAGTTTTTAGCGTTTGATAAATTAACTTTGTTTTCATCCTGTGATACTGTGACCTGAATTTTTTATAGTGACTCTCTTTATATTACTAAAATGATGTTGTTTCATTTCTGTATTGAATGACTGTTCAATCTCCTTTAATACATGGAAAAATGAAATTCTGCATCTGAAATTGCATTGATTTCAGTCTTACAAGCACTTTGGAAAAATTGTTGGAATAAAAGAGTTTATATAAACACCTGTGTAAAGGGACAGTCAGGTTTAACCTAGACCATACTTGGAACAAGCTTGCTGGTTTTTAAAAAGCACCCTAAGAACTCTTGAAATTAAGGTAAGGATGAGAAGAAGATTTAGAGTTGTTGCGGAAGACTGTGTGTTTGGAGTGGCAAAGGGATAACTGCATAGCTTCAAATAAAGCAGTCAGTGAAACTCATTTAGGAAACTGAAGTACAGAATGCTGGACTAAATGAAGGCACTCTGGGTTAGAGGTTTGGAAAGGAGAGGGAATGTCTGGTTTTTAAAGCGGGCTTTGGTGCTATAGGACCTACCAGAAATTTGGTGGGAAGAGACTCAGCTGGTGCTGAAGTATAAGAGGAAGAAGTACATAGGAAAGATGGAGTTAGTCTTCCAGTTGTAGCAGCACTGCTACACACACAGGAGAGGTTACAGTCCGTAAGCCAGGTTTAACTCTGTCACCAGTGGCAGAATCCCTGTGCGCTGATCTCCTAAATAGGAAAACTGTGGTATTAGCACAGTACCCCGACCGTCGAGGGAAGATGCTGGCAGAGGCTGGACAGGTATTTCCCCTGCCTCCAGTTTCAGTTTGGGTGAGGAACATGCCTTTAAAATAGCACAGGATTCCCACTCCTTGGCTCCTGTCACAGAGCTGTCCCACCTTGAGTACATGGGGCTCCTTCTGATGAAACCAAAGAGAAAGATGTCCTACAGAAATGCACTTGATGTCCTCACTAGCAAAGAGCTGTGCTGTGGTGGAGAGCAGAGATTAAGAACCTTGGAAGAGCAGTAAACTGCAAGATAACCACTGCTGAGGTATTTCATTTTAAAAGATGGCCTCACATAAACCCCAGGAAGCTGGTTAAATTGAGTGTGCAGAAAGAAGGGTTAAGTGTTTGCATGCAGCATAGAAATTGCTTAGATGCCACGTTAGAGGCTCACAGCACATGCACTTTGCTTAGCAAAAAAACCCCAAAATGAACAATTTCAAATGGCAAACCCCCATTAAACATAGCATGGCTAAATGCCATGAGAAGGGAGCCTGAAGTAAGACCAAAAAATCCCTTTTGTGTCCAAAAGATGAAAATGCAAGTAAAAGAACCTCTGCAGCAAGATGCGTGTAAATACACAGAAATGCAGACCAAAAAGAGGTTTCAGAAAACAACTTTTTAAAGACCAAAAGGAAAAAGTAAATGTACAAAAAAATGAGAACAGGGCAACCACCAGTGGTGGCTTTTGCAGCAAGGTCATGGCCTCCGGCCCTTGAAACTTTTAGAAGTAGGTAAGGAGAAGAGTTGCAGCTGACAGAGTCTGTGAGCATTTTTGGGAGAAAAGGCTCTTAAATAAATTGAGAGGTGAAGTTCATACACCAAAAAAAAAAAAAACTGATTTAAAGAGAAGCAGAGGATGAGTCAGTTTTTATCATGAAGGGAGGAGGTGTCTTTCTGCATTCCTCAGGAATTTGTACTAGCACAGTTTAATATATCCATAAAAACCTAGGAGGGGAAGTTAATAGGAAAACAAATCCTTTATGCTGAGGATATTAATGGCAGCAAAAATTAAAGCTATGAAGTGTTACAGAAAGATTTCATGATACTGAGTGATCCAAGTGAGAAAATGGTAGATGAAGTTCAGTGTTGATAAATGTTAAATTTAATTTTAAAAACATAATCCTAATTTGAAAGATACAGAGATGGGCTCTGAATGATGGGCTCTTGCTATTGAGAAAAGAAGACTTTGGATTCCTATGGAGCTATCAGTCAAGTACTCTGGAGTGGCATAACAAAAACACATTGATTATTAAGAATTACAGGAGGGAATAGATAACAAAACAGAAACACTGCTCTGGCGCTGTGTAGTCTTGGTGGTTTGTGCAATTCTGAGTCCCTAGTTGCAGAAGGAATATAGAGGAACTAGAAAAAGCAAAGCAGAGATCAATGGTTAAACGTTATTAACCTCTGCATTAAATATAAGAGTACTACTCAGCCTGGAAAATGAATGACCAAGAGATGTATGATAGCAAGAGAGATCACAAGTGCCAAGCTGATGATAATTATAATATGAATGTTTCATGACATTGAAAACTGTGTCACTAAAAGAAATAATTAGGCAGCAGTAAAGTTTGTTGTAAAATACTTACCTCTGTATTTCAGTACTGTGTGAAAGAGAAAAATGTACATAGATTCAGAAATTCAGCTAAATGCAGAATACAGCAAGTTGTGCTAAACCCAGCTCAGGTTCAGTGTCCCTGAGCTGTCACCAGCTGGAGCTGACCTTGCTTTCTTCTCCAGCCACCCACTGTGGCCTTTTATCCTGGCTGTGTGTTTTGCCGTGCAGGATTTTTCCCTGGATTGGAGTCTGTTCTTGTGTACACAGCCTCAGACAAAGCAAACCTAACATGGAAAAATCTTCCATAGCATTCCTAACAGTGTAGCTGTCCCAACCCCATGCAGGGTCTAGCAGAACAAGTAGCTTCTGAAGAACACTTTTCTTACCTCTGAACCTCTTTTGAACCCTTTTTGGTCAGCAAAGGCTGCTATGCCGTTTGATGTGATAGTTCCCACTTGAATGCATGCAATTGGTGCTATTAAAAATTACTAATTTAATGATATATTGGTTCTGAAAAAAGTTCCCAGAGCAGGTAATTAGGGTTACAGAACAGGGTGAAAAAAAAATTAAGGTAAAAAATTAAATCTTTGGGGTTGTGTGTGCTGAGTAGGTATTTGGCAGGTTTAATCACTAACCAGAAATGTCACCCTCACATTACATTCTGCTGTTAGCATCATTTGAACTCTTTGAGTCTACATAAGCCAAAACAGGCCTCTGCAGGTACTGGGAGAATGCTACACTTTTCCCAGCTGCACATTAAATCAAGGAATTTGCCAACCTAAGAATTACCAAAAAGGTTTCAGCTACCAAAAGCACTCAGTTTGTATTGAGTGAAAAACATAACTTAAAAAGCTTTCACAGAGAGGAACCAGTAACAGGCAGAACTGAACACCCCTCTTTCACCAGTTGTTTCTTTTCCTTGGCATCTGCCTGTTCTGCTCGTTGTTGTCTTTTTTATATTTTAAAAGATGCAAAATAACACCAGTCCTGGGTTTCAAGCAGGTCATATGTGTAGATCGTACACTATTTGCACTCTGAGCCATCCAGTATTACGGAGCTTGAGTGATGGTGTTGCTCCTCTTGGCCTCCACAGGAAAAATTAATTTGTAGGAAGAGAATTTTGACATCCTTGGAACAGAAACATGTTTAACTGGGACTATGGAAAGATTTTACTTGTGGTTGTTTTAAAAGGCTATTTTTTGCCTCAGTTTATTAGTATCAACAATATTAGTTAATTAAATTTGAATTAATTCTTGATAACATTTTATTTTCAAATTTGCTCGGAAACTAATGTGGCAATTTCCTTCCCAGGAAATGAAGCGACGCCGTATAGCCAAACCATTTTCAATGGAAAAGTTGCTTTATCAGATTGCAACAGCAGAAGCAAAAAAAGAAAATGGACCGACTCTGAGTACGATATCATCGCTCCTGGGAGAGCTCAGGTAACGAATCAGAGGCCTGCTGTACCTCTTTTCTTTTCATTGACAGACTCCAGAGGTGGATGATGTAAGTAACCCGTTCAGACATACCTTGCCCCTCCTTATCCAAGCAAAAGCCCAGCAAATGTACCTGAAGACAGGCACACATGGAAGAAGCAGCTTCCTTGGCTGTAGCTGGTGTGACAGTGCCCATGGTTGGGATGTCTTACTCTAAGAATTCCCTATTTTAGATGCCATCAAAGAATTAAAGCTACAGTTTGCACTGGGATTTTGTTTTGTTAATTCTTGGTGCTGAGAGTTAACGTTTCCTGATGCATTATGTGAACTATGTGGTGCCAAGTGGTCGAACACCTCTCTTGAGTTTTTCAACCTCTTGACATCAGTAGTCACTGTGAATCCATGTCTGTAGTGGGTTTTGCTCCAGGAACCCTTGTCTTCAGCATCAAGACTTACGTACAGGTGCAGAAGGTCCTTTGTATACAGAAAGTTGTCTTGATTTAAACCAGTAAGTGAGCAGTTGTGCATGCATGGTAACGCATCTGGCATTAGAATGCCCGTGTTTTAAAGAGTAAAAATTTCACACTCCTTTTTCTCTCCAGTATTAAGGACACATGTTCAGGGTTTCTCTTAAAATAGGTGAGAAAAGAAAATATAATGTTGCCTGGCTTCCTTTGTAATGATCTTCTCTTTTGTTCCCTACCATGTAGTTGCTACCTATCTTTCAAGTTTGTGACAACTGATACTCGAGATGCCAAGAAAGTTTTGATGGAGTCTACAAACTGTATTTAACTAACTAGCATGTTCATTTGGAAAATTTCCAGTGACATACTGAAGGGGAAAACAGCCCATGTGTTGTTTAGTGTTCAGAAAGAAATGCAAAGAGGTGTGCTGACTGCTTTACCTGCAGGTCGTTCCCCTGTGGGAATAACCACTTTCAAGTGCCTTTTTTTTCCCCTTGAAGAGGAAGTCTCCAAGTACAAAAGGCGAAACAGAAATGTTGGTGCTTGCTCTTAGACCATCACATCGACCTCTATCAGAGTGGTTCTCAAACTTGTTCTTATGCGTAGGTTGGAATTCATTGGAGGATATCGATCCTTCCTGTGGCTGCTTGTAGGAACAAAAGCCCAAACAACAAAATCTAAAAAAAAAAAAAGGAAAAAAAAAGCCATCTGAAGTGGAACACTGTACCATATTTTTTTCCTTTGTTTTGTTTTGCTTGTTTGTTTTTTCTCTTGCCGCCTCTTCTCCTGATCTGCCTTGGTTGCTCAGTTTGCCTGTGCCATTTGCTTAGCTTGGCTCTCCACCCATCCTCAGCTGTGTCTGGTGGTGCACTTTTTTATCCTCCCCTTCCATCTGCTCGGCTCACTCCACACTTGCTGTCTTCCACTCAGCTCCAACCCAACCTGCTCTCCTAAAGCTGTAGAGTTCAGCACAGGAGGTATTGTCCGCCTTAGACACGCCGCGGGTGAAGGGCGGCCGGAGGGCTTGGTGGTTGTTCTTAATTGACATCTCCTTCTTTTTCCCTGGGTGTACAGCGAGATCTTCGTCTTTTGGCACAATCACTTGCCCTGCTCCCCCTTTCCTGCCTGAAGCACCTTATGGCAGCAGGTCCTTGGTTCATCTCTGCCTCCTGATGAAGGGGCTGTTACTCCTGACAGCAGCGGCTCCACTTCCTCAAGGTGGCTTTTGGCAACTTCAGGAATGACAGTCATGTTAGCCACAGCTCCCGACTCTCCACATGGCCCGAGCAACCATCGACCTCCAGGAAGTCCTCGGCAGTCCCCAGTTCTCTGTGGAGCAGTTTGAGAACCATTGGCTTGATACAGTGGTCGCTGTTAAAATCCGGAGATAGCTTTTGCAATTAGGCAGCATTTCCCGGGTGCTGGCTGTGTCCGCCATGCTTAGGGAATGGCACCAACCTCTGACAACACTCAGGGCTTTGCTGTGTGGAGCTCAGGTTTCAGTGATGAGCGTGATAAAGGGGTGACTGTGTGTGGTTCTGTGGTGGCTGGAGGCAGTGCCGGTGTCTGATTGTCCCCCTGTTCACAGGGACACGGAGCTGAGGCAGCGGCGGCAGCTGTACGAGGCCGGTCTCCACTCCTCGGCACGCTACGGCAGCCATGACAGCAGCAGCACTGGCGTGGATGGCAAGAAAAAGCCTCGAAAGTGGTTGCAGTTAGAAACGTCAGAGAGGAGGTGTCAGATTTGTCAGCACCTGTGCTATCTTTCCATGGTGGGTATAATCGTTTGCCACTCCTGGGGTAGTCCCCCTGTTCTAACATTCCAGTGATCTATAGGCATTTGAGACAGCACATAGCCACAGAGCCATGTCCTGCACTTCATGCATGTCACAGAGGTGTTGATGGAGTTTGTCAGAATATTTAGTGCCTTGGCCAGTGGTGACAGAAGACAACAGTGTCAGCTGGCTTCCCACCCTGCCAGAAGGGATAAACGAGGCACTCAGCTGCCCTGACACACGTGAGATGTTTGCATTGCATGAGGAGGGCTAGAAAAGACACCTGCAGGCTGCCAGCAGCAGTAAGTCATGGCAGAGCAGGTCTCAGGATGAGCTACAGCTTAGACACATGCCCTGAGCCTCAGGCATGCAGCCACAGCCCATGCTGAGACAATGTCCCTGCAAGCCGAATTGCAGGGGAGGTTTATCCCATCCATCAAGCTGTTTGCCAACCTGTCCAAAAATAGCCCCTAAGCTTTCTCTCTTTTTAGAGGGAATTGACTTCCGGCTTTTGAAGGTGTGCTGACCACTGTGGTGACACTTCCAGGCTTTGAGCTGTTTACAGAACACCTACAAACACGGCAATGTCATTAAAAATACCAAAAGCCCCTCCCACAACCTTAAATACCATTTAATCCCAAGAACAGGTGTTTAAATAAACGTAATACACTGCACATGAGTCCGTATTTAGTCCTGTCGGTTTGGGAGTTCTTTGTCATCTTTTGGGGATTTTTTTGGTTATAATGTTAGGTTTTTAATGGAAATGAAATGTAACTGTATCTAATCAGATGTAGCCATTTCCCTCCCGAGGATAAAGTATGCTGAGTTTACACCTCTTTAGACCACTGTTTAGGAACCACTAGTTTGAAGTAACTTTGAAATTATTAAAAAAAAAAAGCCAAAGCACTAACCAGAACCTCTTAATTCTGGTCCATTTGTTCGGGAGTAAGTTTATCCAAGGGAAGGATTTTTCTATGTCACTCTTTAACAATAGTTAGGGACAAAAAACCCAACTTGGTCATTAAATTCCAAGTGGAGTGTGCAGGCCTGGCAGGCAGCCAGCTAAGCGAATGTGACCTCTGCTGAACAAGACAGTAGCTGAGGAATCCTGTGGCTAAGCTGATTTCTTCCTTGTTCAAGACAGCATTTTAAGTAATGGGAAACTACTCCTTTCAGGAGATCTTTAGGACTGCATAGGAGATGCCAATAAATGTATATACTGTTTGGATTTAGCCCTCATTACTATTGGTGGGGGGCTTTTTGTTTGTTTAGGTTTTTTAAAATTATATGTATTTGCCAACATTAGCACTCCTTTAGAGATACATTCGTTCTACTTACTACACATCCTGAATGATTTCACAATGTGTAATGCTTTACACCTCCTTCCACTAGCTTGCAGTAAAATCCAGGTGTAGTAATTCAGGCCGTAGTTGAATACTGTGTGGAGAACACAGCTACAATTTGGACCTTAACTGCACTTCTCCCCCCCGACCTCTGCTCTTCTATGTAGGTTGTACAGGAGAATGAAAATGTTGTTTTCTGCTTGGAGTGCGCCCTGCGGCACGTGGAGAAGCAGAAGTCGTGTCGGGGGCTGAAGATGATGTACCGCTACGATGAGGTGAGTGTGACACCGCCCTGCGGCCGGGGGCTAAGTAACCAACACTTGGGAGTAGACTTAACTCTGCCTTTGTCCTACTGAGGCCTCAGGAAAATGGTCTTGGGTTTGGGGGATTGTTTTGGTTTTGATGTGGGAAGATGGTGCTTTATTATCATTTAAGTAAAAAAAAAAAAACCAGAGGGAAACATGATGACAGAGATGAAACCTGAAGCATAAAATGCATGAGTATGTGCCACAGAACGTATGAAGCCACTTTATGCTTTGGGATGGAACAGGAGGCTTTGCTTTCACTGGTTATGTTATGGTAACTTCTGTACTTTGGAATGCCTTCCCATAGTTGGTAACTGGAATTTCAGCTGACTTACTCCAGTCCAGCATGAGCATCCTTTAAGGCAGACTTGAAGAGCATGTGTAGATGAGAGGTGCAGTAATGGCTCCAAGCAAATGTGATGAGGAATAATCCCAGAACTAAAGCTGATGATTTAGGACTGTGCCTGGGTTCTGGGCTGAGGCTCCATGTCTTTAATTGTGAGGGGACTTGGCCCCAAAGGTAAATAGCAAAGCAGTGGGAGAAATGAGCACGTCAGCTCTTGGAGAGCAGCACTGGTACAAGCAGCTTTTTCAGATGGGCTTCCCAGCATTTCTGAGGACTCCATTGCTGTCCTGTTTAAGTGACTCTGGAGGAAGAGCAGATGCTAATTTGTGTTTTGTTCTTCCTGCTTCCTGAACAGGAACAAATCATCAGTCTGGTCAATCAAATCTGTGGAAAAGTATCTGGTAAAAATGGCAGCATTGAGAACTGTATCAGCAAGCCTACACCAAAAAGAGGACCTCGTAAGAGAGCGACAGTGGACGTGCCATCATCTAGGCTTTCATCCTCCAGTTCATCCAAAAGTGCTTCAAGTTAATCCTGAAGATGCCAACACTCTCATTTTGTCGATTTATATATATTTTTTGTAATTATACCATAGTTTGGAGTACTTGCTGTAGAATACAAGCTGTCTTTGCACTAGCTCTAAAGAAGATTTTCTTCTGGTTTTAGAGAACTAATTTTGTTTTAGCATTAAACTGTTGAAATTTTTTTTTTTTGTACTTAGAATAGATAGATACAGCAGTCTGATTTTTTTAAACTGCCGTATGTTCACTGTTTTAAAACCGGCAAGGGGCTGATAAAATATTAATTTGTATTGTCCCTATGGCTGAAAAAATAAAAAGCCTTTTTGGTAACTGTGAAAAAAGGCTTTTAACCCATTTTTTGAATAGGTTAAAGTTTGATGTGTTTTATAATTTGTTCTCCAGTCATGTGAGCAGATTTTTCTAGAAAGAAAAGGGATAGGAGACAAAAACTTGAAAGAAATTGTTTTACTTTGGCTGTCTTTTATTCTGTCACAGCAAGATGAGTTTTGTAATTTTTTAAATTGGAGAATACACACTTTCTTTGGGAGGTAATGGCAGCTGAAGATGGACTTTGTTTCCTAACTGTAGGCAAAAGGAGGAGATTTGGAGTATGTTCTCTTTTACCAGCACATCACTATGCATCTGTTTTGAGGGGGAAAAATAAAAATTTAAAAAAAAAAAAAAAAAAAAAAGGAGAAAAAAAAACTGCCTGCCTTGAGGAGTCATGTGAGGGAAAACTGTGCCTGATTTCATTAGGAAATCCATTCTGTTATTTTTTGGTGCTGTTGGCTACTTTATCAAAAACCCTTCAAAAGCATCCTTAAAAAAAAAAAAAAAGAAAAAAAAGAAAAAGTGATTGAAGCCATAAGTGCTTCTTTTGTCATAGACGTGCAATCTTTCTAACATTCCATTTCCATTCCACTGCTGTTTTTCACACCTTTACACAGTCAAGCATTAATTTTTGTTTTGAATTTGTTTCATTATATGATCACATTTAGAGCCACTAGCAATTCTGCATATTTCTTTTGAATGTGAAAATGCATTTGCTTTCATCTTGTCTATTTTTTCTCTTCATGTTGTAACAAAAAAAAAAAATCACACCTTTTGTACATATGCCTGTAAATTTTTTTAAATACTTGAGCCTTTTCTTGGGGTGGGGGGAGGGATGACAAAGAGACAAGATGAAGAAAAGCCTTACGTTTCACTTTCTTCATCGGTTGGATTGGATGCTTACAGGGTTTTTCTTGTAACATTTATAAGTGCTGCTTACATCACTGAACAACAACAAAAAATAATAATGGAGTAGCTGTTGCCCTTTTCTGGTTGTGTGTACAGTATGTGTGGAATAAAAAAGGGAAAATGTTTTCACAAACTGTTTTGTTTCGTAATTGAATTCAACAATACCGTAGCTACCCATATTGCACTGAGCTTGCCAGTGGTGACTGTCAGGAAAGTCCTATAATACAATTTGTTGGTTGTTGTTGCAGAAGACTGAACTGTTTTGGAATATTTAACAATAACATAAACAGAGTCAAGTGTTTTCAAATGTGGTTGTCTGGTTTTTATGGCCTTGCTGTGTACTTTTCCCTCTTGACAGTAAACTTCTGACTATGGCTTACAGTTTGACATTTAATTTATTAGCGCTGCTCTGCTCTCTTTCCTTGTAAGGAAAGACTTCATGTTGTTTATTGCCAGTTTTTTGTTTACCTTCCAGGTTTGTACTACGAGGTTTAATAAAAAAAAGAAAACTTTTTTGGACATTTTGTCTGTCTTCTGGAAAGCAAGAGAGTAAAGGAAGCTCCTTCAAGAAAAATTTCTTTCAACAGCTGCCTTGTTAAATAGTAAATCTCTAATTGTAGTTAGGGAGCTTCCAGCCTTCACTTCCCAGACAGGGGTCAGGAAACACTTTGCCAGCTAACAGGAGAATCCTTAAGGAAACTTCCCAGCTGGCAAGCAGCAGGAGACGCCTCGTTCCCAACCCCTCGCTTTTTCAGGGCAGGTCTTTGGAAGGAATCTACGTCACAGCTCATCCTTTTACTTACGCTGTTTCTGATTACATTCCTTCCCTCTGTGCAGGAAGAGCAGGAGCCTGGAGCCTTCTCAAAGGAGAGCAGATCCCTGCAAATAGAGCATGAGACTTGACAAGCAACAGGCGTTAGACATGGTCAGACCTCGAGTTCAGAGAGAAAAATGACTGCAGAAAAAACTGCAATGAGACGATGCCTATAGGTCCTGAGGTTTCTGAAATACACACAATTAATAATTAAGTCAGTTTTATCTCCCTAGTGCAGTCAAACCGATGTTACCATGGAAAAGCATGATACATTGGTGCTGCTAATAACCTTTTTTGTTTCTGAGTTAGGCTCCTCTGTTCACTTGTCATGGATAAAATACCTGGGTAATCAAGTAAAAGACATGTTTGGGATAGAAATACTTTATTTTAATCTTGAAAGAGGAGTAAGTTTACACAAAGCTAAGATACCTGCTCCACAAGGAGTGTAAAATTTCCATATGCATCTTTCCTCCTTCTTGGGTTCTTATTTTTTCCTTAACACCTATAACTTAGTTGGTCCTGAATAAGAAGTGTGAGAACAGTAGACACTGCTGCATTAGGAGACAAAGGCAGGAGGCAGACAGTAGGTAGTAAAGAGTAGAAAATAACTTTTCATTTTGGTTTGCATCCTAAATCTTCAGTTGCAGCAGCTGAAAACATGCAAGGAACAATTTGGGTTCAGTATTACACATCAACTCTTAAGTACTTCCAATCAGCCATTTAAAGGTTAGTGGTCAAAGTAACTTCTACCTTTCCCCTTAAATTCTCTTATACATAGTATATACAACAGTTTCACTGCTCCCCAGAGCCCCAAGACTACTGTTAAAGTGTGTGTGCTTTAGGCATAATTTTTTCTTTAAAAACCAACCTCCACATGACTGGCAATTTTGTAAAAAGGCAGTATTACTAAGTAAAAAGATCTGGCTGTTATGCTTGGTTAGCAAATTGTTACACAGGCAAGCTCTTCATTCACTTGTTCATTCATTCAGAAGTCATTCTTAAAGGATATGGTTTTAAGATTCAAATAGTTTGAGAGTCACTTTCATCACTGCCATCTGAAGCACCCTTTCTCTCAGTTACAGCAGCAAGGGCAGTGTCCACTTGAACTTCCTCTTCGTCAGACTGAACAACGGGGGACTCTCCTTCGCTCGCATCCTGGCTGGCGGAGTCGGTGCAGGTCGAGGACAGGGAACAGAGCTTCTGCCGTAACTCGGACTGGCTCGGCACCTGGAGACTTATCTCGTTCACGTAGGTGTTGGAGTCGGGCCCTGAGAGTTGGGAAAGGAACAACAACAACAAAAGTCAAGCTTTGGCTCAGCAAGGGGATTGAGAAGTCAATACATGAACATCAGCTCAGCACTGGTTTGGGAGTCACTTTCAGGCTGTTTTCCTTCTTTTGCAAGACACCAAGAGGAAAATCCCCCCAACAAATGCAGTGCAGCAGAACTACACAAATTGAAAATTTAAAATCAAACAAAAAACTAGGAAGCAGGCAGTAATAGTCATCTCCAGTTTTGACTAAAAATGAAGATGCAAAAGCAAAACAAATTCTTGCCCACAGCATGAAAGCAATCCTCTGGTAGAGCTGTACCATAGCTCAGGAGCACAGGAGTGGGATTTTAAGACTGCTTCCTCCACATCCTGTGCAAAGAAGACTTGTAAGCAAGTTCAGTGTAACAGTGTTTGCTTGCAGTTAGAGAGTTCAGGTTTCAAAATTAGATCCTCTTCCCTGGACAGTTCCTGACAGCAAGTGAACAAAAGGAAACATCTAAACACTTTCTATGTGATCTGCCAAATAAAACCCTTTTTTCCTTCTCTCCCGTACCTAACAAGTGTTTCTCCAGAGCACCCAGCTTCAGCTGGTGAGTAACTTTAGTGAGCAAATAATTTAAAAAATTTTATTGAGAAGTGTTTCAGAAGGGTCAGATGGATATGAGCTACACCTTCCCTCTGCTCAGACTGTTTGCAGAGCAGTTCAAACCACATTGCCTATGACTGGTCCTCAAGTACCTGAGTTAACTTTTAACACTAGAAATTTTAGAGAACCTGCCTTATGTGGTGTACACCGGCATGCATTAGAATAATTTACACAACACACAGAGGAGGATTTTTTCAGGAGTGACACAGCTAACTCAATTTTGCAGTTTAACTTACTGTCATGAAACATTGCAAAGCCAATGGCCACATGCTGGCAATGTTTATAGCGAGACAAATTTGAAAACATTTCAATGTCTTGAGCTGATTCTCATTTTTACCAGTTATTAAAAGAACTTACCTGTATTTTGTGGTGTTCAGCACAATTGTCAAACAAACCTTGCCCTGACAGCCCAGTTCTCCACTGACAGAAAAATGAAGGGTTACCTTTAAGCCATCTCATTTTTCTGAGAATGAAGACTATTGCATATTTGGTTTGATACTGGGGTGCCAAGTTCTTAAAGCAAGCACAAAGATCCCTTACTCAGAGGGAAATAAAATGTCTGGAACCACAAGATCAAGATTCACAAGACTTACACTCCAGTAATGTTGCAGTGCTGGAACATTATTACAGCACAGGTACATTATATTGCAGTGTATGTGCATGTACAGGCACTATACATATATGCTGTAATATTTAGATTACAGCATAAAATAAAGAATGTATTTTTTTCAAAAGCTAATGCATTTTGTCTACTTAGTTAAAAGTCGTTTCTGCACTTCCTTAGATAATCCAGCTAAGCCTGTTTGCTATTAAGACACGAAGCTTCTTGGTCCAACATCTGCCAAACAGCCAGCAAGGGGAAAACAGTCCTAGATTCTCTAATTACTGGCAAGCTCAAACGACGATCAGCTTTGATAATGCATGAAGTGGATGCCTATCCATCTGAATCCAGTTTTTGCAATGAAACAAAAAAACCTTTAGTAGTTAAACTGTGCCTTGACCATTTACCATAAGCTTTTCATGTTCACAGCAGGTGTTAATCACCTGTACATAGGGAGTACTGTAAGTACTTCCATAAAAATATTTCCATCTGTATTTCCAGAAGAAATCAAAAGGGCCTTTAAAGGAGCTTCATCATCTCCTGCAAGAAAAATCATTTTGGCTCTTTTGGGGAAAGGCATTTTAGTACTGAAGTTTTTAACTATGAAAACACTTCCATGGTAGAAAAAAGATCTAATTCTCAGCATATATGTAAACTGCTGGGTTGAACCATGTCTCTCAGTATCTCTCCCTGAAGATCTTGCATTATGCAACTGGTCCAAATTTGCCAAGCAATGTTCTGGACAAACTCTAAGCCAGCAGTCTTAAAAATAAAAGCCTAATTACTGCAAGCTTTCTGTTGATGTTTGCTAAAATGCCCTCAATTAACTCTGATTTGGGAAAAACGCACCTCAAGCCAGTATGTAACACATCACCTACCCAGACTGTGATGAATACAACAGGGAGCTGCAGTAAGAGATTGTCTGGAAATACCGTGTAGTTTTGCAGCAACTCCCTTGTACAGCAACTAAACGTTAAAGTTTCGAGAAGCACTAATGAAGAACAGTCAGTCTACATCAAGTGTAATGTTTTATGAGGTAACATCACCCATTACAAATGAGAGCAGTTCTGGTGGTTTATCACTGTCTCTAAGCAGGCTGTCATTACAGGTACCATACCCAGCATGGGAGACAGCACATTATTGTCTTCGCTTCCTGAGTTTAAAAAGACATCGAGTGCTTCCTGGTCAGACATGTCCATTAGGTCCATCTGCTCCAGCATGTCCACATTCACCTCCATGGAAGACATACTTCCAATCGGTTCTGCAGGAGAAACAGCGCAATGAGCAAACTGACGATCAGCTACATGAGGTTATTACCTACCAAGGCTTCAGAGGCTGCTGTAATTGTCTGCATTATCAATAATTAAACTTAGGAATGGAAGGAGCCCACCCCCACAGGAGCTGCTCAGCAGCAACCTCATCTTAGCAGCCCAAATCCAAGAGCACTCTGCAATCTTTGTTGTGAAACTAACAAACATCCATTACAGCTTTTGTAAACCAAAACATTTTTAGCAGCAGTATTTATAGCAATAACCTTCTCAGAAATAAGCTGAGATGGGACTCAGGGGCAAAGATTGAAACTTTCCATTTTGGAACACTCCTTTTCAATTCTCTCAACCGAAAGTCTTCGTAGAGAAAAACAACATTTAAGCACACAGTCACTAAATGTCAATATACAAGGGATGTAGAAATTCAGAAATCAGGATTAATGTTAGCAGAGAGCAGCTGTTGCTCTTCTCTCAGTTAATCTAAGAAATGTCAGTAGTCTGTAAAACCCAGGCTCATGCCTAGTATTTTCTGCCAGCATGCGGATTTCACATTATTTATGACTCGAGCAAATTACTTATCTGTCCATACAGTACTGACAATTTGCAAGGGAGGTAAATACTTGGGTGAGCATCTCCTTCCTCAAACAGCAAAACATGCAAACAGATAACAAGTTCAAGGCCACTCAGAATTCTAAGTCCAGTTGCTGCATAATATCAAATACTACAATGAACAGTTTACTGGTGTATCTAAATTTAACAATTACACTATTGAAAGCTTTCATAGGCGAACTGAGATGAAATCCTGTGATTTGATTGTGTTGGTTTTTTTCAAATATGCTATAGCTCTGCAGTTTTACATTTACTGCAGGTCCAAATCTTTCATTAAAACAGTTTTCTTTGATAAACACGGGTTCCACATTATACTAAAAAAGCTGAATTACCAAATGTTAGGCAGCCTAACACTCTAACACAGCTGTGTGTCCAGTATTAGACCATGACAATGTCCACTTCTAGTCTAAAAGGCCACAAATTACAGAAAGCAGGAGACCCAAACTCAGTTTCTCCCCTAACTGTGAATTCAGATTTACATCTCATCCCACGTCTCCCTAGCCACCCATGCAGAGCATCTTGCAGATGCATATTTATAGCATTCATGCAGAAAAATGGAAACCTTGGATTGTATTCCCTGCTCTGACATTACAAATGATAGCAGAACTGCACTTGGAGCAGGGACAGAATCTCTACATTTTTTCCTGCCACATAAATGCATAATTTTCCACTGGCTTCCCTACTGGTCCAACAATCCCTGCATTTTGGCCCAACAGATGGAAACCTCCCACACAGAAGTGCCTGTAATCCCTGGCATTCTTGTGCTTTAACCAGTCCGAAGATGCCAGACTTGTGTCATTTCATAACACAGAGAGCTCTTAATGTGACCTCCTGTGTCCTAATCACACCCAGTGGGAACACCTGCCACCTGGGAACTGCTCTGAAATGCTACACTGAGCTTTCCTCTGCACTTTGCAGAGTTTTCTAAGGCATCTCCTTGCCAGGTGACAATCCCAGGTTTTGGAACTCCAGTGGACAAAGCAGCTCCCTCCCTCCATCCATATTTGTACATAGATGCACTCTTCAGCTGCAGAGAAAAATGCTGCTCCAGATGTAGTTCAGTGCTCTGCATTTCCTCAGACAAGGAGCAGAGCCTGACTAATCTTCCAAGGTATCCAGTGCCCCTGGGACACGAAGTTTGTTTTAAAGGCTTATCTGAAGTTCCTATTCCACTGAGGAAGAATTTGGACATTTTTGCAGTTGCTTCCTCTGCGCATTAAAACCACTGCTGACCCTGCCCCCTCAACAATGCTCTCCAAGCTGGGAGTTTGTGCATAACACAGAAGGTATTTTACAACTTGCCTCTCCTCTCTGCTATCTGCAAGTATCCTGTGGAGAGGTATTGCTCCATGTCCTGCTGGAAGGCTTCTTCAAAGAACTTCTGGCGCTCCTTTAGCTTCATCTGCTGCGTGTGCTCCATGTCCAAAACCTTCTGTGCATGTTCAGCATCCAGTTCAGCTGAGCATAAAACAAACAAACAAATCAAATATTGCAGGTGTATCCCCCCACTCTCAGAACTTAAAACCTACAGAACCAGTTCAATAAATTCTGACAGACTGTTACTACAGGCTGTTAACACAGGCTGCAGTAAAAGGAGGTTTCCGTGCTTTGCAACTGCATTTTAAACCAGGATAGGAATACCATATGAGGCAGGATAACCTTCACATTAAAGTGATGTCAACTATTTATCTTGAGGCAAAATGCAAACTTCCTGAGCTGTATAAACAGGAACACCTGAGAGCACTGTCCATCAACAACTGGGATTTCAGAATTCTGCCCAAAAAACCTCAGATGCTTCTGCAGTTATATGCACCTAACGCACAAAAAAGCAACACTTTTAATTTGAATATTGCAGCATGCTTCCCTCACAATGCAAGTGGCAAGATATATATCTGTACTTATATGTACATACATATAAAGACACATCCATAACATGTGTGTGTGTGCACATGTGCCTGAAATTCTGGCCTTGCCAGCCTCCAGACAGAATGGAAAAATCCCTTGAAGAATCCTACATGTACATGCAGCAAAGGAAATATTAGAGAGAACTAGGAAATATTAGACAGAATATCATTAAAAGAACTCCTGCCCCCCCTGTTTTGCTCTGGACTGGACAGAGGAGAAAAGAACTGTGCTGTTTATTGCACAAAAACATCTAGAATAAAAAGATGTAGTTGCTATTGAAGTACTAACTGCAGCCAGACTGCTAGAATATGCTTCAGAAAATTTGCTTTTTAGGAGCAATATATAACCTGGAACCCTTTTCCCAGAGTTCTCTGTTCACTTTTCTGGTCTCATGAGCACTCTGTTTACAATAAAAAGGAATTTTCCAGCTGAGCTGCTGATGGAAGGGATGGGGGTGGCGGGAAGAGCTGCTGGTCTGTTCTGTTCTGCCCGTTAGGGAAAGCTCCAACAAATACCACTGGGTGAAAAATGTCCAAGCTTTCACACGCCAGACAGACACAGCTGGAATATGGCATCCACATGGATAAATGTTGAGGGAGCGTAAGGTTTTCTAGGACAAGCGCTGCATCAGACTTCCAGGAAAAAAGTTATGTTAATGATATTCTATGACACGGATATTCATTAAAAGCATTTACCATTATGGAGATTACACCCAAATGCAGAACATGTTTTATTAAACCAGGCAAAACATCAGAGAGCAGTTAATTCACTCTGTTGCCTGCATCAAGGTCACAGATCATACACAGAAGCAACTAGGCTGTGGTAGATGCCAAAAGAAGCCAGGAAACTGGACTGACACACCAGATACTCATTAAAACATCAGTAAATGAGCTGAAATCTCTTTCTTAAAGGAGACTGCAGAAGTAAAACATCAGTGTATAAAACAGAAAGCATCTTCCCTGAAGGTAACGTGTCTTTATTATCAATTACACTGTGGTATACGATGGCTCCGTGTCCCCTGGAGCAACTCCTTTACTGCAGTCCTGGATGATGAGCAATTATTAATAACATTGTCTATGATGCAGAAATGCTATTCAGTTGTAGTAATAAAAGCCAGAGGCTCTCACTGACAACAGGCATTTTCTGTCTCTCTCATGATATATTCTGACAGTTTTGCACTCTAGATTGGTAATTCAGGATATTTTTAACCCCAAAACAGAGATGGCATCCAAGTGACATGAGATTGATACAATCTCCCTCTTGACACTGAGCTTTTTCTTTTCAACTTTTGCCTAAAATGTCCTGTAAACTGTTGAAATTGTCACTGGCCAAAGCTGAATGGCAACAGCTGCCTGCTGTGCTGGCATGTTCCACAGCAAACTGTAAACATGTGAGCTGAAGGGCTGTCACGGACTTGTTCTCCAAAGTCAGATACAGAGTTAACATCTAGAACCTTGCTGCATGATTTCACGCCCTGCCAGGTGTAATAAGAGGTGCTTGGCTAAGCAAAACCAAACTGCTGCATTTGGGGTTTCTGTTGTCAGAAATGCTAAGGACAGGTAGGTGAAGCCAACAGTCAAACATGAAACCAAAGAAAACAGGTGTATTGTTTCTTTCACAAAGCTGCTCGGAATTTCATTTTCCATAAGCCAAGTGTAGTTTACAAAACACTGAATAGAGACAGCACCAAAGGAGTTCTAAGAAAGACAAAAGTATCATCCATATGCCATCATACACTGTTCATATGAATTCCTCCCAGGACACAAACTGAGACTTGGCACACTTAAAATACTATTGTATTTTTCCTTTCACCCTAAAATTGTACTTTTCAATTAGCTACTGCACCTACTTCTCTATCACACTGCTGCACACAGGGAAGAAAAAAATACAGACTACACAGAAAATGCTAGTGCACAATTAGATGCAGACGTACAGGAGTTGCCACAATAACCCAAATAAAAGATGACTAATTCCCCACCAGCTATGACTTTTAAGAGAAAAGACATAGAAAGCAGACAATTTTTTTTTTCTAAAAAAGTGAACACTCGAGTGCTGAGGCAGAGCCTTCTCCACCACACCCAGGGCTCACCCCGCTCCCCATCAGGGTACAACCCACAGCCTGACTCCCCGGCCCTGTGTCTTCAATATTTGAACCAGACACCAGGAGAATCCAAACTCCAAAGGAACAAATTACAATAGCTTATAACCATATACCTCAAGCGTAGAGGACACCATTTCCTGCTATCACTCCTAGGCCTGGCTGATGCTTCCTACAAATTAAAATTCTGCCACAGTACTTGAAGATTCTATCCAACCAAAAAAGTAACCATTTAATGCTTTAATCTAAAACATTTTCCAGCTATGCACAATAGATTTCCTGGATAAGTTAGAAGAATTACTTAAAAAAGAATAATAATAATAAAAAAAAAATCAGCAACTGAAAACACTGGTTGTTTACATGGCTAACACATCCCTTAGACCCATCACAAAAGATGTCAAGTTGTCCAAATGGATGGCTTTTGGGTGCTTTCATGCTGTTACACAACCAGTTTACTTCCTTTCAATTCATTTATTATGTAACTTTATAACTCATGGGAAGTAGAACCCATAAATGCATCTGGTCTAAAGAGACAAAGACACAGAGAACACAAAAAAATACCCCTTTTTCCTCCCTCTATAGTTCATTTGCTTTTTGTAGCCTCATCCAACCAGACCATAAAATGCATGCACACATTCTTTGTGGAGTTTTTTGCTTTTGCTACAGATACCAAAGTTTCAAACAGCCCTTCACTGAACTCAGTCCTAGTTTTTGATGCTCCTCCTGTGCTGGGAGAGTTTGAAACCGGACATGGCATGAAGACACGCTGGGCAGAGGATAATCCCTTCCCTTGATGTGCTGGCCACGTTCCCATTCACACGGCCCAGGGTGCTGTGGCCTTCCCTGTGCTGCAGGCTGGCACCTGGCTCACTGCCCTCAGGGGTCTCCACGGAGCCAGGGTTATCTCCAAGCTTGGTGCCAGAGCCTTTCATCTCCTCCTCCAGGACAGAGCAGTGGCTTCTGGTCCCAGCCCCCAGGTAGTCAATGACCCATAAAGCACCACCCTCCCACCCAGCTGGTCATTTGTCCACCTTGCTGCCCATCCATCCAGACTGTAACATCATCACCTGGCTGCAGAAACACCATGTCAGATTGTCAAAACCTATCAGTAAGCTGGCTACTCACTGAACAACCAAAACCCTTCTAAAATCAGAACAATAAAATCATACAAGCAGACAATGGAAGGCAGAGAGCCAAGCAGCTTTTTGAGTGCATTATGACTTAGCAACTTATCCTGCAACTGCCTCGTTACAGACCCTTTCAACTAAAAATATCAAAGCAAGACAAGACACTGGGGAGTGCTTCAAAGGATGCAGTTTCCCTCAAAAATGTTTAAATTATTCTTGACAGAATTTAGAATACACGTTGAATACGATAAGGGAAGATGTGCAGAGCACTCTTGCATTATGGTTTGCTGACAGGTAGGGAGAGTGCGTTGGCAAAACAAATTAGTGATCTAGGTGCACACAGTCTTTCTTCCACAGATGAGTGAAAGGAAAACAAGTGAAAACTACAAGACATATCTGTTTTTAAACTCTTATTTAACAGACTCTTTACAAAACAATTTGTTTTTACTAAAGGTATATCCAAATACTTACAATCAAAAAAATTAAGTCCTGATTCACTAGCATGTGAAGTCAGGATTTCACTCAGTGACAGAAAGATCATCTGTGTTTGAAAAAATAAACACTGTTCCAAAGGAGATTTACTGTCTGCCAACTCTCAAAGCCCGCATTTTCATGAAGAAATGTTTTACTAAAATTATTTTAAAAATCAGTCATTAAAATGACTGTACGTACTTCTTGATAATATCTAACTAGGGTTTTTGTAGATTGCATCAGAATATGAAAACTGTAAGTAGCCCACAAGCAATCTAGCCAAGAGGAAAAGCAGAGGTTTTACCAGTGCAGAGAAATTACGTTTAACATTTCCCAGCAAGCAGTTTCAACAAGCTGGCTTACCTTCAAAATTCTCTTTAAACAAACAAATTGCTTACTTGAGATCCTTGGAATATAAAGGACAAGCTTAAATAAATATCAGAATAAACCACCGAAAATAGGCGCCTGTGTACACCAGGATTCCAGTTACTAACACAGCACCTGGAGGAAGAGGCAGCTTCCAACCAATTCCACAGGAAACAGCTTGTGAAAAGGTTTCCACAGAACTCCAAACTTTATCTGGCTACCAGGAAATCATCATAATTCAGAGACACTAAAAATAAGCTCCACCAAAGAGCAAACGTGCAAATTGAGTTCTAAAAATGTAAATACATCTTGGATTAAAAAAAATAAATTAAAACCACATTTGTGATTAAAAATACGCCAGGCTGAGGCACCGCTCTGCAAGGTGGCCCACAGCACCACAATAGATTCTCATTTTAGAACTAGATCTGCTGTGGTTCACAAACAGTAAGAATGCTTTTGGCCACTTCATTTGTCATTAAAGACAACCCAAAACCTGAGTGCATTTGCCTATTTCTCTTTTTGGTTTTGGGTGGTTTCTTTTGTTTGTTTTTTTGTCTTGTTTTGTTTTATTTTGTTGTGGTGGTGGTGGTGGGTTTTTTTTTTCTTTTCTTTTCTTTTTTTTTTTCTTTTTAATTAAGAGCAGACACATTTTTATGCCTGGAAATGCAGTAAGCAGGAATGACTTTAGAATCGTTTTAACTGGTTTTAACTATAGTCAAAACCACCATGGATATACTGTTCTATGGTAGATTAGGGCTCAGGGTTTTCCACACTTGCTTCATGTCATGCAAAGTATGGAAATGTTACAGCAAAAGCTTTGGAGGGGGATTCTCTCCTTCAGGCACATGCCTGACTACTCCTGGGTTAACAAATCTGCAATCCACCATCTTCCATTTTTCTGGTTCAGTGTCCTTTATGGTCATCGGTGTTCAATGACAGTATCTGTCTCTCTAGAAGACAGGATTCAGCACTGTGACTTCAGTGGGATGTGAGTACCACAAGCCTTCCTCAGCTTACACCAGGACAGGCTCTGTTAGCAAGAGGGTCTTCTACCTCCTTGATTTATCCTTTAGTCAGATTCCTACCCAACTGAAAGAGAATAAAAAGTGACAAGGGAAGGAGGGAAGCAGGGAAGGATAATATTAAGCTGAACCTCCTTAGTGTAGAAAGCAAAAAAAAAAGGCAAGTATCTGAGTTCACACACTTGTTTCCTGCCTCCCTATAAATCCACCATTTACAGTAAGTAAGAACAATAATTCAGTTAGTGAGCTGCAAAATATGTATTTCCACTATAAATAAACCTGACCATGTCACATATACCTTCAGTATATTTAAGTTTGTGAAGATGATCTGGCTTTAAAACCTAGCCACACACTTGAAAAATCCCACTATTACAGAAATTGTACCTGAAAACAGCTCAGATGATTCAGCACAATTCTACTGTCATGAAATGCAGTATTTAGTGCATATGCTCTCCAATTACTCTTTTTTCAGCCTTACCTCAAAAATACTAATTTTCAAATGGAAAAACTAATCAATAGCAAATCTAAACCCAAAGTACTTAAAATACAAACCACAGCACTGCAGTATTCTATTCATGTTTCCAAAGGTCCATGAAACTGTCCCAAATAAGATTAATAACATCCCATCGTCCGAGTACAAACTGATCTATCGAACAATTTAATGACTATTTTCCATTCCAAAAAGATAACCACCCTTACTTTGGAATTAGAAGGCTTTCAAAGACAGGCAAGTAGCTTCTGCTACTACAAGAACAGTGCCAATCTTAACCTTTGCACAGCTGTGAGTTATTTGCCTTCTAGATCAAATTATGTTCATGTGCAGACACGTAAATTCATGATGAGATACTGTTTTGCTGTCACAACACATTGTGCACAGACTGAAAACACAGGTTCCACGACATGGCACATCAGTTGGCAGGTATCACTTTTACTTGTCCCTAAGAACAACACCCAGCCCCAAACTCCTGCTGCAGTGGAACTACTCTTCACTCAAACTAAAACCATCATCAGACACGCAGAAGAACACCATTCATTGCTGAACTAAATCTTGCCTCAAAACGCGAAGGTGAACAAATTTTTGCCTTCTTTCCTAGTAACTAGAACAATATGAGAGTGTCGCTACATAAACTGCTTTCAGAATAACCAGTTTTCTGACTGAACATGCAATTTATACCTCCCTCTTCAGAGGGAGGAGTAGATCCTGTCAAACAGACCTACAGGCTTCAGAGCCAAAAGGAATGAGCTGCAGATTCATAGTCTCAGTACAGTTTAGTCTAACCTGACTTACTTTACATTGACAGTGAAGTATTTTAGACCTGAGGAGGGTTTTTGGTTTTTTGGAAGACATACTTAAACACAAGTCTTAGGTTAACACAACCAATGACTGCTCAATCAGAACAGGGGAAAAAAAAAAAAAAAAGAAAAAACTACCTTTTACAAAACAATCATGTAACTAGTTGAAAGAGAATTTGATTTTTTCACATGCTTCGTAAGGCATTCCATATTTATTATGTAGACTATATTTGGTAACATATCATAGAAAGATATCATAGAATCACAGAATGAATTCTAAATAAATTGATTGAGCTGGAAGGGACCTCAGACATCATCTAGCTCCAACCCTCTGCCAGGATCTTCCACTGGAGCAGGTTACTCAGAGCTCCATGCAACCTGGCCTTGAAGACTTCCAAGGAACAGGCATTTGCAACTTCCCCGGGCAACCTGTTCCAGTGTCTCACCACCCTCACAGTAAAGAATTTTTTCCTAGTATCAAATCTAAACCTACTCTCTTTCCATTTAAAGCCATACCCCTTGTTCTATCACTGCATGCCCTTCTCCAGCTGCCTTGTAGCTTCCATTCCTACCTTCCAGGTCCTGGAAGGCTGCCCAGTTACTCTTTCTCTATGTGCAAAGGAAATTCTGTAACACCACTTTAATGAAAGTCAAACAGAAAGACCAATCTGGTCNGTGCAGGTAGAAAAAGCCTTGTTTATGCCAAAATTTCACGTGGAGCAATATTTTAAAAAGACTGTAAGCCAATCATTTTATCAGTAGCACACACAACATGCTTGAAATGTGTATTTTTTCTTGACAACTTGGTCTATTTCCTATTCAGTTTCTGTCACAACAATTTCTCCAATGCAAGCAAAAAAAAATTTGCTGTTCATTCATCCAATTAATGCTCAGCTTACTTCTTAGAAAAAGAACCATTAGATTACAAACCTAGTCCAGTTCAACACTGTTCAGTTAATGTTGCAAATGAATCACATTACAGATTTTCTTTAGAAATCCTAGTGATGAGCAAACACTTTTGTTTGACATCATTAGTGAAACAAGATCTGAAATAGCATTCCCTCTAACAAACCAGCATCCAGGAGCATCCAAAC
>WEIT01021433.1:1811-21270 GCA_013389985.1 Dryoscopus gambensis
CAGCCACCATTTGATTGGACTGCTGCCAACTCCCTGACTGTCAGGGGGTCAGGTTTGTACTCTGGCTCTGTCAGTGGGTTGTTTTTTTGTACTATTACATTTATTTTATTTTTCCTATTTAATTGTATTTCTGACTTGAAGTCTCTCACTAGTTTGCTTTCAAACTAGTACACACGTATAAAATTTTATAGACTTTGCAAATTAGCATATTTGACAAAGATTCCGCAATGAGAAGCTTAAATGAATGGTGTGACATCTCCCTATTCTAAAGTATTCTCTTCCAGATGGGTTTAATCCTAGTTTAGAGAGTATATTCTAGAGAGAACCTTGGTTTCTCAAGATAGTGTAAGGCTTTCCGGCCTCCAACTCTGAGGCCTTTAGGATGTTTGGTCTTCTGGCCTAGCAGAATACCAGGACTATGTTAAGATATCAGGCTTAAAGAATTAAAAGTATGTATGCTAAAAATACTGAGAATACATAAAAGGTATATAAAAAGGAAAGGCAAAAAGTCATCATGGCATCAGGTACAGGCTGGTTTATAACCAATCTCTCCCTTTCCTGAACAGCAACATTTGGTTTTACTTTATGACCTGCAAAGTGGTCATTCTTTTATCTCTGATGAACCTGACATCTCTCACGTGGCCACATGACGGCAAAGCAGAATATTGTTGTGGCTTTAGATTTCAGGGAAGGCTTCATGGTTACTGGTGCTACCAAGCTTTCCCATCTTGGGATGTTCTTACTTCTGGTAGGTGCCTGTGAGGATGAGGGAGGAGACAGCCAGAGGGAATTTGGCAGAAGCAGATAGGGATGCAGATAGGATCTCTTCCTCCCCTTCCTGTATCGGGTGATAAATGGCTGACCTTCCTTCCTCTTCCTTGAAAGCAAGGGAATGTTTTGAGTAGATTGACAGCCCCACCTCTCTATTTATGAGCTATTAATTGCATGTTGTAATATGTGGTTAGTATGGTTTCGGAGAGGGAGTCCTTCCATCCTTGCCACAGCTCTTTCTCTTCAGATATATTCTCAGAAGAGGAAAAAAATCCCCCTAACGTTGGAAACTCCCGTTACTGAACCTTTCTTCTTGCACCAAGGACCTGTCCCAATTCTCTGAACTAATGAAACGCTCCACCTGAGAGTCACACCTCTGTCTGAGGTTTGCAGAGCTACTCTAAATGAGCAAATACTTATTCTTGAAACCAACCCCAAGACCATGAAAAAACTGCCTTCATTCTGTTGCCCTGTCAAACTTCTAGAAAAGGAGACAATCTCTTAATGGGAAGAGCAAAGTGATTTTTTTGTCCTCACTTCCCTTATTCCTCCGGCTTCATAGTTTATACATGCCCTCTTTAAAACCTCACTTTTGCTTGACAGAAACCACTTCTGTGTAGGAGTTATGTATTTATCTTGACTTCTCATTTTTCATTCCAAATTATTGCTTCCTCCTACTTTTCCCACTCTTTACTTGGTCAGTGCATGCATTTCCTGTCATTTGTGTGGCAATATCTTTGGGTCAAACACTGGTGTCCTTGTAACTTGCTGGTTTTGTGCTGATACCTCACTGTGTTTGACCAGCTGCTGTCTCTTCCTATAGACTGACACTGGTGACATGGAATCTGTGCCTCACTGCTGGTAGCAGCACTTCTCCTTGCTTCTGCCCTTTGGCTAAAAGGAAGGATGAAAGAGATGTCCTCACCTGTCACTTTTCTCTGCTACAGGGCAAGCAGGCCAGAGAGCAGGGGAGCGGAAATCCTTGCTCTGGTGTGATGTTCAGCAGGCAAAACAGCAGTGGGAGTTGACTTGTAACTGAGCACATTAGAAATAAAAGTGGGTTTATAAGTACATTTTGTTGTAGCTTAAAGTACCCCTTTCTGCCCAGCCACCAGAGCGTGATGAAAATTACAGGGCGGACCAAGGACTTGCCCTTTTAAAGTGAGCCTCTTCCTATCAGCGTGTGCTGTATCCATCATGGACTGAGTACCCAGTGCTGCTTTTGGTCACCTTAGCAGCCTCTCCTTCAGTCTTCCCTGCTGTCCTTTCAGGAAAAGCTCTCAGAACCACGACAGTGTTTGCTTTGTGCATCTGAGTTTCACTGTTACTGGCTGTACCCCTCACCCAATCTTCCTGTCATATTTATCTTCTGAGGGGAAAGCTAAGAGATAAAAGCAAGACTGACATGCAGTTGTGATTCCCAAACCATTGGACGCTAAGAGATAAGCAATACAGTGCCTTGCTCAAATAAGGCAGGCTAGGCTGCTCTGCCAACCCTGAGGAGTTTCCCACTGTGGTATAGGGCAGTTTCAAAATGACTTTGAGCTGAGCTGGTGCTGGAGTCACAGTGAAACCTGTGTGGTCTTGTTACTTCTAGTCCACTGCTCACTTGGTTAATTCTTCCGAGTGTCTCTGATGTCCTAGGTCCCTTGGCAAATGTTGCCTTTGATGAAGGGGGGAAACAGACACCACTGTTGGGTCCAGAAGGTCCCTCTTTGCTCACTCTCCTCTCTGGTCCCCGTGCAGACCTGTCGAGGGGGGCAGTGGAGCTAGCAGGGGGGATGGGAGCTCACCCAGGGGATCTGAAGAAGTGCCAGTAACACCTTATCTCTTCAAGTCAATGCAGTAAATAGGTTTAGTCTGGTTTATGTAGTAACTCAGGATGTATTTCAGTTGAGATGTCAGTTGGATTGAATGCTTCTAAGTCATGTTTTGAGACAAACAGCTATGATCTGCGCAAAGCAAATCTCTAATAAGGAATAATATGTCAGATTGGTCTGTCTTCATTGTTGGAGAAAGGACACCCTCCTTCTTCTGAAATCCTCATATTGCAAAATTCACTGGTCCCCTGAGGATCAGGCAAATACTTCTGCAATTAAATTCTAAGGGTATGTAGGAGTGAACACTGAAATATCTTAATCCAAAACTCATTCTAAAATCACAAATGTGGAGACAAAGTCTGGGGCAAAGCTCTTCCTCGTTGGTTGTCAAAGTAATTTTGACGTTGACAGTGAAAGACTAAAGTCTGAGCTGAGGGAAAAGTGAAGGTTTGCTTGCACATCTTCCTTTTTGCAAGATCAATTCATTTGCAGAATAGATTTATTGCATCATATCTTTGTATCCAAGCTTTAGCCCTAAATATCAGAGAGCAGAAGCCACTCTCAGGAGCACACAGTGAGCAGGGAAGTACTTTCATAGACCTCGGGGCTCTCCTTTGCTTAACCTGAAGAACAGTTGGTTATAGCCATTGCAAAAATCAGTGCTCAAATAAGAAAGGGCTGTTGGCCATGTGGTATCACCCTATAAAATGGCCACTTCTACAGCTGTAGCCAAAGGCCTGAGGCAAAACCCTTTTGGATCTGAATTCTTGAATTGTCTTGTATGATTTGATCATCTCAGGTTCTGAATTAAGCTGGAGGACAATTCCAGGTTGCTCCCAAAGGGCTGTCATGTATCAGGATCAAAGGAAACCATTGGATGTGTGGTACAGGACAATCCCCTCTTGGAATAGTAAAAAGCCTAGAAATACCTGCTGAAGTGACTCCACTTTGCAAATGTTTGTTAATTTGGTAGCCTGCTCAAGTGGGTGAATGGAAGCTCTGGAGTCAAACACTGAAAACCTGTCCCAGTCAGTGTTGAGCATTTTCAGTTCTAAGATTAATGCTAACAGCTCGTGCCCTGCTGTTGTCATGAAGGATCTACTGGCAGAACCTGCAGGAGTGTCTTAAAATAGACAGGAGCAAATATGTGTAAGTTTGTGAGGAAAAAGGAAAGTAAGCCTTGAACTAGACTGACGAATTCAACTGCAGGGTTCAGACAGTGTGAAACTAGCCCTTCTGGAGGTAATTCCATTCACTGGCTATTTTAGCTCAAGTCAGGAATCATTTGTAGGCGGTTTAGCACACTCACAGCTGATCCCAGGCTCTTGGAGGAAGGGAGGGATGCTGTTCAGGATGATAGATCCCATATTTATGGGAAAGAGCTGTGGTGGCTTTTTATAACCTAATACTGTGTGAACAAACCTTTGTTAGGAGGTGGCCTTGCACAGGCCTTGCAAATCTCTGTGGTGTGTGGGCCTGAGCTCTCAGATCCTGTGGCGTAGAAATAAGCAGAGTCCAAGCAGGGATGATTGTTCAGGTGTGAAGGGTCAGCCAACACTGCCCTGTTGTTGTCCTGGTCCAGGGAGAAAGCTTCCCTGGGGAAGCCTAAGGGATGGGGGAGTACAGGGCCCAGGTGGCCTGAGCTCTGCTCTCACTTTGTTATACAGGAAGAAGCGGGTGGGAGGAATGGTGTGACATTGTTGTGGTCACATTTAAATGTGATGTTTGGAGTTTAACTACAGCCTAATGGCAGCAGGAACTTTAATGGCCTGACTCATATTGCCAAAAATACACTCTCGTTTCTCCATGTATCCCTGCACAAAGGAAGAGGAGGTAGTGCTGCAATCTTGGATTATCCCAATGAAACCCAATTTTAGGCCTTGCATTTATTCCATCCCTCTTATTTCTCTGTTGTTTGGAATTGGCCTAGTTGAAATGGGCTTTATTGAATATTGTTGGACAACAGAAGTTGCTGGAGGGATGTGAATGACCTTGTGATGGTATGAGTGGTGAAAACAAGGATTCCAATCCCATCGCAGTTTAGGTAGCTTGCCTGTGGCTACAGAGGAGATCCTCTGTGGGATGGCTGGATAGGGACTAACTGGTTAACCTTTGGAATCCTTTGGCTGGGAGTTTTGGCTGGGAGTCTGAGAAGGTCATAGCAATGAGGGGCACTGGAGCTAATGACCCAGTTTTGCAGAAGAGTAAACTATGGCAGATGCCTTGGGTGAGGTTTTGTTAGTGAAAAGCCATATATAAACTGAGCCCACATCCTCCATGGATTAAGGAGGACCACCATGCTTCTCTGGGCATGAGGCAGATATTCTGCCTGTATATCTGAGGCAGAAGTAGGATGTTTGGATACATCTGGGGAGTGTAGGAATTCCTGGGCGTGTGCCTGCAGGAGCAAAGGAAAGTTGATTTGAGCATGTGTTATGAGTCCAACCAGCCAGACAGCATTTATGGGCAGAAAGAGACACTGTGTCCTTGTAAATGCAGTGTGTGATTCCCCTAACCTCCAAAATTTCTGCTTTGAAAACTGAAGATGGGTAAGATCCATTTGGAAGCAGAGGGCTGACATAACCATTGCACAATCAGTTTCTGTGCTGTCATTGTTCTATTCCTGTTTCCACCCTCTTGTAAAAGCTCTCACTATTGAGCCATACAGTTATCTGGACTTATTTTTCTTTCTACATAGGCCTCCTGAAGCCTCACTGTTCTATAATTCCTCTAGTAGACAAGGTGCTGCTCTGTAAAACAGTACTGGGCTGGTACTGGACACACATCTGCAGCCTTAGGTTATGCCCTACCCCACAGTTCAGCAAAAAGGGGTAACACTGAACATCTTTAAGGCTTTGGCCTGTCTGCTGCATTTAGCAGGAGAGTGGGGCTTTTGGAGGTGCTCAGCTCTTTGGTACAGCGTGATGGCATCCCTCTGGATGGGATCTTCTCAATCTCTAGGGCTTCAGCTGTCACTGTTGATGTGCACTGAGCTCTGGTGCTGGCCAAGGGCCGGCACCATGTGAATGCAAGGCTTTTAACAATGCTGAGCTGCCTGCCAGTCGATGGTTACCCATCTTTTTTTCGGTTTGCTTCCACTAAGTGTTTTTTCCCCAGTTAATAGGTGGTGCCAGCTGTCCGCCGGCTGTAGATGCGATTGGTGCTTTCCCACTAGAGGGCAGTTTTATCGTGCCTGCACTTCCATAGGTTGCTGATCCCAGTCTTTAAGACCGGCAGAAATTCAGATGAAAGACGTAACCAACGTTTAATTGTTTCAGCAGCTATCGAGTGCCTATATGAACGATAAACCCATTGATTTGGAAATACAGTACTCGAGCTAAAGCAGGTATCAAGGCACATTTTTGGGGGGGAAACAAGCAGCAGGTGTGTCACAGTCACATGGAAATGAGTGTGGCTGAGGCATGTGTTCTGCACTGAAAGCAGGCACACAGCTCCTAGTGGAGCTGGTGAAAGTGGAGATGTAGCAGGTATCATGGAATTTGAATGTAGTAGTCAGGTTTATATACATATATATATGTATGTATGTATGTATATAATGTATGTATTCTGATCCTTTACAAAGAAAACTAAAACTACCCCCAAAGGCCCTAATTGTTAATGGAAAAGACAAATGCTCCCTACGGAGACATCAGCAGACCTGGAGGTTTGGCTTCTCAGGTGAACAGAGATGTACTGATAGACATTAATACATTGCAAAGCCAAGTGAATAAGAGCCATGGTTTCAGGCTTACTTAATAATGTAGACTTCAGAGGCAGCCTGAAATGTCTGCACTATCGGGTGTGGTTGTGTTGGGAATATCACACTCAGTTCTGCTGATAAAATCTGAGAGGATGGGAACTGAGTTTCTCAGCTAGTGAGGAATATAGGCTCAATTATGACCTTGTGCAACCCAAATTTGGTCATATTCTAATATGACATTTTTCCCAAACACTGAAGTTGAGCTTGTTTGCTTCTGCTACTCCTCAGCTATTCATGCACAACGTGGAGGGAATGTGTTCCTCTCTTCCTTCTGGGTGCCTGGAAATATCCAGGGTTCTGCCTTCCTAAGATCTGAGCTAATGAGAAATGTGAGGAATCATAGATGGTGACCTTGCTGGGAAGCTCCACAGACAAGATGTCTTGCTTGTTTTTTTTAGTCTAGTTTCACTTGCTGAGGCCATTTGTCCCTAAGCCAGGCACAGCATCTGGAAAGAGTAGCTGAAGTCATGCCTCACATCCCTTTTTTCCTGGGGTCAGGAGTTCCTAGGTCTTTGTCTTACCAGGCCTTTCCAGCAAAGCTGAGCTCTGATCCAGACACCATTACTGACGTATTTGTAAGTCTGGGTTGCCCTTTTCCCCCCTCCAATTTGTGAAGTGGGTTCCCCAGGGGACAAGGTCTGAATACTCTTCAGTGCCTGGCCTGGCTCCAGTCTCTCACTTGTTTTGAGGAGACAGTAGTGTCTTTTGGGTCAGAGATTCCTTCTCAGCCCTGCTGAAAGTTGCCTGACGCCACCTGAAGCCAACAGTTGGGTCATGGCACCAGGGCCTCGCTCTAGGTGCAGGACAAGTGTATATGATTCTGTGATTTGCCTGAATCTTGCTTGCTTGTTTTGGGAGCTCTGGCTGTGATGCTTCTTCCTCATGTTGCCTGCCAGAGTTCTCTCTACCTGATTCATCCCTCCAGGACAGTCAGAACAAGTTTTCAGTTGTCAGGAATGGAATGATTGCCCTATGTGGGGCTTAACCCATGCAGAGCGGAGTGAAACTCTTGGCCTCGAACTTTGCCTGGTAAGGCCAGACTCCAGTTCCATCTATTGCCTCCTTGGTGCCATCCACTCCTGGTCGTGTGTGTGCACCTCCTCTGGCAACTCTGGCAGTAATAGGAGAATAGAGAATACCAGGCATGCGCTGCAGGCTCTGAATGTGTCCAAGCCACCTCCTTGATATCTCTCTCTCTCTCTCCCTCTCTCCTGTTAAAGGGATATTTCCAAACAAACTCTTCCCTCTGACCCTTGTCTCCATGAGGAAACACAGCTCTGTCCTGATCCCTTCCACCCTTGTAGATTTGATCCTGCACAGTTGATGAGGCTTCTGCGATAAGCTTATCACGTTGTTTTGGGATCTGACACTGTTTGTTTGTTTTTCTAATTGTTTCATTTTCTAAATGTTTCCAGACAAACTGTAGGCTGCTTCCTGTTAAATAGACAACCCTCTGTTCTCCTCATCTGCCTCTCTCTTTCTGAAGTTTCCCATGAACAGTTGTATTGCTGTTAGGATCCTTGCTCTTCTTTATTGTCTTTTTGCCCAAGAAGCTTTTTCTGTGCAAGTCTTTGTCTGGTCCTTCCTTTCTCTGCAGTGGTAAAGCTGCACTGACCCAGGCCTAGGAGAATTATATCAGGAGCTTTCTGCCTTCTTCAACAATGAGGAGCAAAGTCTGTGGTTGTATTTTTCTGTGAGGTTTGACTAGAAGTGTATGGGTGAAATAATATTTAAATAATATTTAAATGAGGTTTGACTAGAAGTGTATCGGTGAAATAATATTTAAATTTTAATAAAAGAGCAAAGTCTGTGGTTTTATTTTTCTGTGAGGTTTGACTAGAAGTGTATGGGTGAAATAATATTTAAATACCATTTTGTGAACGATTTTGTGGTTGCTCTGACGAAAAGTGGTTTTTGGTGGTATTTCTTGATGACTTGCTTTCTGGCTCATAACTCTGTTTCTGCTAACCACCAGTCTAAAAGACAGTAGTAGAGAACAGACTGTTCAGTTAATTCTGCTTGTTTCTGGAGGACATGTTTGAGCTGTCTCTTTCTGACATGGTCTGCTCAGTTAAATCCAGCTCATGCTCTTGCCACTTGAAATTACAGCTGCTCACCTTGTCAGGGATAGGGGGCAGTTAGGGCCGCATCCTTTAGGTTCGTTAGGGCTACAATTGTATAGTAAAGATACAAGGGTTTGAGAGGATTTTCTTGGGCAGGATGATTTCCTTTGGAGTATCCTTAGTTTGGTGCATATGGGTTCCAGGCTGTCTCCAAAGTAGAGCTGGAGCCCACCAGTCTGGCAACTGTTGGCAGAAAGAGCTCCGTTGGGTTGTACAACCTGCTCTTCACCTCTATGGTCTTATTCCAGCCTTAGCCTTATTCCAGTGTTTATATTCTATTGCTAGTTGGGGCTTTTTTTTTCCATTTCCTCAGAACACAAAAACAATGAACTATGCTTAATTTCGACACAGAGCAGTATAGTTTGTTCTATTTATGTTTTTCTTTTTAAACAAGGGATTGGGCAGAGGCACAGTGACTCATTCTGACTCAACTGAGGTTTTTCAGAAGAGGTAAGGCAGGATGAGGCCTGAAACCTGTCTCACCTTCTCATTGATGTGCATGGAAGATAAGGGACTGTATTGACATGTTCTGAGAACTCTCTCTGTGAAGCCCAACATCCTAAAACATCAAGGGTAGCCTCAAACTCCCTGTTCCAGATGGCATTGTCGCCTACCAGCCTGGTTTTCCAGAGCAAGGAGGTGTAATGAGCCAGGGCACCTCATGCTGCAGGAGCCACCTGTGGTAACTGGTGTGGCTGCAGGGCCTGTGTCCTAAGCTGGATAACTCTGCCTTTGGCTGGGAGCAATTTTTTATTACATCAGAAGATGTTTGATTTTTCTCTACCCCTCTTGTACTCTTGAGTTGTTGTCCTTGCCAAGATGACCTAGAACTCTGCCATTCAGAGCCTTCTGGTTCTGGGAGAGTGGCAGTGTTTGGACACATCATCTCACATCACGGCTTGTCACTTGTTTCCTGTGTTCAGCCCCATCCCCTTGAACACCACCACCATGGAAAATGACATGGGTGGTGCAGGGAAAAGAGACTTCATCTTCCAGTTTGCACAACAAGAAGCTCTGGAAATAGCCTGGAAGTTGCTGATCTCTGTTTTGTGGTGAACTTCCGTAATGACTGTATGTACCAGACATTCTTTGAGTCAACTGTTGTCTACCTTGTGCAAATGTGTTTAACTAGAGTGAAACTATTTAATTCTTCTGACTCAGGGATCTTTTTTTTTTAAGGAGACAATTTCCGGTCATATTTCCACTTACCTGGAAGAATTGAGGGAGTAAGGAAAATAACTTGTGCCTAATTTCACTTGTTGGCTCTTCTGTTATCACACATTCCTCTTTTATTCCCTGAGTGCTAGAGTGAAGAGTTTCCCTGGCATTAGACATGACAGGTAGATGTGAGATTTGTAGCTTTGGTGATCTAGCAAGTGATCTAACCCCCAAGATGTCCCACAGAAGATGGGCACGATTGCTGTTCTGTTCTCCTTTTAGTCTTTGATTGTGCCTTTGCCCAAAGCAAAACTACTGTCAGATGAGTGTTGGCTTTAAAGACTCCAGTAATTTCCTTAAAAAATGGAAGGACTAACAGTAAAATGTACTGACAGTCTTTAGTTACACAACTCAGCAGTTCTGTGGGTTTTAGTCCAAATAAGGCTGCAGGGACTGTGTGGTGATTTGGGAAGAGTTGCCAGTGATTTATCAGAAGAGGAGGGGAAAGTTGCTGGTCAGGTGAATTTGCAGAGCAGAAGGCTGTTTGCTTCTCAGCCATTGCATGCAGCTTCTATTAAGCACAGCATTCCTGTCTACACAAGCAATTTGTCCACTTCCTGCTGCAGCTGGAATAAATGTCCCAGAAATGATTCTATTGAGAAAGAAAATCTGTTGATTGCCTTGAAACAGTAAATATGTTGGCCTCAGGAGAGACTTCTTGTTCTCTTCCCAAGAGAAAGGTCAAAGAGGTCCAGGTGGGTTCAAAGAGAGTCATGCCTTGTTTGGATTATGTCTGTTGCCCATCACAATACATTACAAAATCACCGAATAAGCTGATCAAAATTCTGAATTTCCACACCAAGTCAAAATTCTGAAATGTTTGTATTAGAGTGAAATGTGTCAGAAAAAACCAGTCCGTTTTAAACTGCTGAGCTATTTTTGACTTTTCTCCAGATAAAAATATTTTTAGTTTTAAAAATCTGAGTCAGGCTTGTGTATTTTCTTCTAGTTCACTGTTAAATATAATCTTTCTAAGAGCTTCTTAGCTCATGAGTTACATCTTGGGATTATGCTGCTGCTGTTCTAACCTTTAATACTGTTTTGTTTATGGGGGTTTTGGCTCCTGCCAAAACTTGTGTATACATAGCTTGGGTCAATTACAAACTGAACAAGAAATAGAGTCCTCCAAAGAGCCTAGGAAGAGTAACTTTTTCCAGACTGCAAGGAAGGTGTAGCCCTGCATTATCTAATATTGCCTGGAAATGAAATAGCTGCAGCACAGGTTAATCAAGTGAAATATTTAATTCGAATGGAGTGATCTGACCAAAACGTTGCTTTACAAGTTTCTTCACAGAAATTAAAAACAAAATTTAAAGAAAAAAAAAAGGAGGGGGGAATTTGATTATTTGATTTTTTTGTGGAAACTTTAGTTCCTGTGTGAAAATTGTATTGCCATTATGTTCTATCCAGCCTTAAGAAGCAACACATTAGTTCTCCTTTAAAGAAAGCTAAGCAAAACAAGCCAGAAATTTTAAATGCTTAGTGCAGTGTTGAATTGCTACAACTGAGGCATGACCTGGACATCATCTAGCAATTACTTGCTTTTCTACATCTTCTTCTGCCCCTTTAATTTTATAGGCTGTAATCCTGACGCTACTCAGGTCAGTGCCAAAACTTCCCCTGATTTCCTTTGAGAGAAGGGACTTCACCAGCTCTCTATTTTAGTAGTGGCAGGCATAATGAAATGCATTTTAGCTGTCATAAAACTACTCTGCTGTGCTTTTCAGTTCCTAGTAACTCTAGTTTCAGTCTTCCCATGTTTCACTGGTTCTGAAAGTCTCTAAGGAATCCTAAGAGTAAATCTGAGACTTGTTCTATATTTTATAAAATAAATTCTAAATACTCCTATTTAAGGAACTCTGCGTCTCATGGGGGCCTGCCAATTCATAGGGAAATTTCTGTTGTGTTTTGGCATTGCTGGTAGGTGTTCTGGAGACTTGGTGTTTAGGAATTGCTATGAGTTCATGACAATTTAATTTCATGGTTGTCTGTGAAAGGACACCTCTGCTTTCCCTCCTTCTCTGTTTATCACTGGTGGGTGAATGTCACCAAATGATGGTGGTGGTCAGAATTGGAAATGGGGAGACTGGCCCTCTTTTCCTGGGGCAACAGTAGGCAGCTGTTTGAATTCTTCCTCCTCCCAGTGCTCCCTATAATGTGTCCTAAAGTCTGACAGGTCCCCAGCTGTGTGAAAAAAGCTTAACCTGGTCATTGGCCTGGCAGGGGTGAGATTTTTCGTATTCCGCTCACTTGTTCTGCTAACATACAGTTTTTGGGTATCTTCCTTCCACACAAAAGAAATTCTGTTCTGTAGTTTGAGACTTTGCTCAAACCCTTGCAGCTATAAAAGCCAAGTTGCTCATGCATCAGCACATAGCAGGAGCTGGGGTGTGGGACAGGGAGTGAGGTGCTCCACCTTACTTTAGAGACTTCCTTCTGCTATTGAATGACTCACATTAATCCCTCTCCAAACCACAAGGAATATCTCCATATTGTTAAGAGAACATTAATTAAGATGAGGGCTTGTCAATTGTTTTGGGCTCTTTAGACCTCAAGAGTAACCAAAACACAATGTCTTGCCTTCAGAGGCTCCCACGGTACTGAAATTGGGGTAGCCTGAGGAACAACCCAGCCTCTGCAGAGTGGGCAGCAAGGCACACTTGTTGTTCATCCTCCTTCTCAGCTCCTGAAGTTTCCTCCAAATTTCCATTACTTGGGCAGCTATTTTCAGGCTGAAATGCTGTTTGAGATTGGACAATTTTGCAAAACTCTTTCCCTGAAAGATATTTCAGCTTCATTCACAGAAATTTAGCCTTTTGGTGCTTCATGTTCTCACGACTGTTCAGCTCCTGGTGTCTCTCTGTACCTACTCTTCTCTCTCTCCTTGTTTTTCTCTCTTTGAGAACTAATGGCCTTTATGAAATACAGGCTACAGAACACCCCACAGTCCGTGCTCTCCTCCCAGGTAAGAGATGGTGTTAACTCTCCAGTAGGAGCAATGGAAATTGGTGTTCAGGTATCAGCCAGGGCTTTCAAAAATCCCAAAGGCATTTTCTAGTGGAAGCTGCTGTTTTCAGAATAATAGGTTTATATCTGCATGTGTATAACAAGAGCCACCTCGCTTCTCTGGGAGATAGATGCTTTATCTTGCCACAATGGAGTCACAAGGAAGTGAAAATTCAAGCTGAGTGAATAACTGTGCTTAATAAAGGAAAGAGAGAATTTATTTACCAAATCTGGAAATAGATGGAAATGTCCAGTGTTGAGGAAGAGGGCTCTCCTGCGAGCCTCCAGCCCACACAGCATCATAGCATCCTGCCCTTCTAAATGGTGGGGGATGTTTTCAGAGGAGAGCAGCATATGAACTCTTTCACTTTCAGCAGTCTCTAGTTTACAGTACCTTGCATCATGTTTAGGAGCATAATGTTTATGGATTTTAGGAGACTACATGATGATGTCAATTATTTTGCAAACTGGCTTTGCCTTTTAGCCTTTGCAGTTTTCCATGGGAGCTTACACTGTCTGCATAGTAGTAAACAAAAACATTTCATTTTGTTTTTTATAAATCTACTCTCTGAAAAAGTCATTGGCTGCCCCTGGATTTTGTGCAATGAGGAATCTTCTTGTCACTTACAGTTTTATGTCTATCTACTGTTTCTTCTTCCTATAGTAAAGTTTTCCACACTGAAAAATCCTTCTTTGCCTAATCCTTATTCAGCTTCTAAGCCTTTTCTTTTTCACTTGCCCCTCTCTTTGCCTAACTGTAGTGTATCTTCCATAAGGGTAATTCCTAACGCTCTGTTACCCTTCATGAGTCATGACTTTGCTTTCAGTGTTCTCTATTGAGGACATTGGGTTCTCCTTCCAAATTAATTTAGTAACTATTGGCATGTGTGTACATTGGCAGGTTTTCTTCCTTAGCTGTATTACACAGCATTTACTGATGTTGAGTTTTGTCTGCTGGTTTTCTGTTCACTTACCTGGGCCCACAAGAGCCCTCTGTGACTCTTCGAATTCACCTTCAGATTTCACTATTATGAATATTTGAGCAAACTTTATCGTCTCACTCACCACCCTGAATTCCGTTGATCTGTGAGGAGGACACATTTCATCTGTTGAAATTAGAATATTGAAAACTTGAAACTATTTGAAAAAGTCCACCTTTTTAAACTTCAGCCCCTAATGTCCTATTTTGTTGTCAGTGTCTTTTCAGAGCTATCCACAATGAAATCCCAAACTAACTTTTGATATGGGTAGGGTGTCTCTCAAGCATTCACAAATCCCTCCGCTTATTCGTCAGTTGTAAAGATATTTGAGAGTTTTTCTTAGTTTTAGGACTGTATACACACATCAAATTTCCAGTATTAGTAGGTGATTAGCAATTACTACACTTCTTCCTGGCATTTCATCTCTTGCTGGGAAGTAATGTGAAATGGGAATACTTCCCAATTAAATGCTGCTTTCAGTTAGTTGTCAGTCTGCCAAACTTATTGACAGGAGCTGCCACTGTCCAGCTCTGCCCAGAGGAGAACAGCCTCTTCCCTCTGCAGCTTCTATGCTGATTAGGGTTTTCCTTCTGCCCCTCAAATGCCCACTTGAATTTGGTAGAATAACCCATGCTTTTCTAAGTAAAGCAGAAACAAATCCAAAGCCAACCAGATTGAGAGGATCTGTCTGCATTTCCTCAGCAGTTCCTGTTTGGCAGCCAAGTGCTGTGGATGTGTCTGTGTCTGAAGGGAGTCTGTCTCCATGTCTGGACTGTGGTTTTGCCCTGTCATTTCTCTTCTGCATCAAGCAATTTTCCTTTTTATGGGGTCAGGGAGAAAGAGGTTGCCTTGGACTCTCAATGCTGCCAGCTTTTTCCCCCTTAAAAAGGAGGAAATCATAGAGAGGCAAATAGGATAAAATGCACAGTAGAGGGGAAGTGTGGGGATGTGGAAGAGCTGGTGTGTCTGTGGATCTGGGAGAGGGAGCTGGTATTGACAGTGAGTTTACTGGGGAGCCGTGGTCCCACTCGGGGAAGATGGAACGGGTTGGAGCTGGGCAGGAGCAAGCCGGGGGTCAGGAAGAGCTGGCTGGGAGGTGCAGTGGTGAAGTGCTGTGCAACCTTTGTGATACACAGACTATTGTCTTGGGTTGCAATATGTAACCAAAAATTTTATTCTATTTTTCATCTGTTGAAACTGGTTGAAAGATATTTTCATCTTTTGTAACTCCAGGGGAAAGAGGGCGGGTGCCTTCTGTTAATGGGTCAATCATTAAAACCAGATGGGGCAGTCATTCCTTATCTCGTCCTGCACCCATCCTCCTCCAAGGGGATATCACCGGTGAATGAGCCATTTAAGGCTCTCCTTGTGACCGATAACATCACATCACCCCACTGGGGAAGGCTCCACTCAGTGGGAGGAGCCGAAGTCTCTCTACCTGCATAAAATCTGCAACTCAGGACATCAGGGCAGCTGGTTTTTCCCACCAGATTCCCCGAGGAAAACTGGACCCATCCTGTCACCACCTTCTGCCAAACCATCCTGTCACCTGTCACCACCTTCTACAGGATCCCCTCTACTCCAACGGAGCCACATCTGCCACTCCAGGAGGACTTACTTTGGACTGCTCCCTACACCCTGACCAACAGGGGGTCAGGTCGTATTCTGACTGTCAGAGTTTCTGGGATTATTTGTTTGTTGTTCTTTTTTTTTCTCTGTACCACTACCTTTGTAGTTCCTAACTATTCTTAGTAAAGAACTGGTATTCCTATCCCTACATCTTTGCCTGAAAGCCCCATAATTTCAAAATTATAGCAATTCAGAGGTGGGGGGTTTACATTCTCTATTCCAAGGAAGGCTCTGGTTTTCCCCTGGCAGTTACCTGTCTTCTAAACCAAGACAACTATGTAATGGGACAATCTTCTGATCTGTCTGACCAGAAGACATTCCTTGCTTACAGATGTCTCCTGAGCAGCTGTTTTAGTTGAACTTTCAGAAACAACCCACCTGCATATTTTTCTGAGTGGTGTTAGTAATTCAGGACCCAGAAATAGCTTCAAGAAGCATAAATTCATTCCTTCTAGTGGCTCATTTTTTTCTATTTGTCAACAACACATTTCCCTTGTACCTGCCTGACGTCGATACTGCAGAGAGGAATGAGTCTGGGTTCCCATGTTTAGTCTGTCTAACTTCTGATCAAAGATGTTTAATTTTAAGAGAAGAGCTTAGCTACTAACTTCATTTTAAGATCTGGAGCCTGAGCTCCTGTCACAGCTCATGTTATCACTAGAAATGTGATAAGACTGTGCCTTAGAAACTCAGCCTGACAATTCTTGATTCTCATGTGGAACAGGAGCTCGCTTGTTCTTCCACTGAGATCTTAAATAAGTACTTTTGTAGATCAAATTACCTGGGACTACTCCATGTAAGAGGAGAAGGATGAGTAGGGGTAGAACAGCATTCAAACAAGCAAACAAGCACGTGGAGGAAGGTAAATTTTTCTCCAGCTCCTTTGTGGATGGGGAAAAAAGGTAATGAACTGGAGAAGATGTCTTCTGGTAGTAAGGAGGGTGAGGCACTGTCATCAGTCATCCATGGCAGCTGCTGAGGCTCCAATGTCACAGCTTTTCTGGACAAGGCAAGTGCAGTTGCTGGTATACAGGGCACATAAAAAATGCAGCTGCAGTCTTATCCTTTCATCCTCTCAAAGGCAGAATGCTCTTTTTGCACTGATTTCTCTCCCTCAGGAAGTTCTGAGTTGTTCAGTTTCTCTTATGCAAGACTTTCTCCTTTGTCACAAACTCCCCTGTATTCCTCACGTCCTGGTATCTCCGTACATGCCTATGTGAAACCGCAGTGTTGTTCTTGTCACTATTTCAACCTTTGTTGCTATTTCAGCACAGAAAAGATGCACTGTGTCAGCAAAACCCTTCCCCTCCAGTTGCTGGGCAAAGCCCATGCAGGTGTGCACACATGCATTCCCTGTGTTTGAGCTGGGAAATTTCCAAATCAATTGAGAAGTGACAGTGCAGCAGAAGATCCTGCCATGAGTAAGAGTGTCAGAGCAGCTGTCCTTTGCCAGTCTGTCCTGCTCTTCTGGTGCCTTTGTGTTGTTATCAAGTATTTCATCATGTGGGAGACACAGTAGTATGGAAGGGAAAGAGATAATGAAAATATCCCTGTGCATGGGAAGTGGAACTGCCATAGTGTAAGCTAAGCAGTGACCTGGAAACAAGGTGTGCTGAGTCACCAGGGATAGGTGCTCAGCCTCTTTGGAAAGAAAATTTCTTTGCAATACGTGTGAGGCTGCATGGTGCCACTTTTATACAGAGGCTGCAGGATGGAATGAGCTGGAAAATCTCTCATGTCTATGAGCTCAGAATTTCTTCAGGGCTTTGGCAGAGTGCTGAAAGAAAGGTCTGAAAATACAGTGGGAGCGGCCCACTTCCACATTTGTCTAACCATCCAGTATCTCCTGCAACCAAAACTGCTGTAAGGACCACACATGTCAATCACCGTAACTCCTGAACAAGTTTCTTGTTCTCAGATTTGCTGTTCTTAATCCTTCTACCACATCCCAGGTTTAACCCAGGCTTCCACCTATCAAATGCTTAACATTTCATTGTCACAAGAGTTAGTTAATGCTCCAGTTGTTAGACATGAAATTAGTCTGGAGGCTTGCTCATCCCTAATTATCTGATTGCAAGCTGAGCTTGATGGCTGATCTTTGAACTGATTATCACTCATAACCACAATGCAGCCAATTCATCTCAGCTCCAAGGATAAAGCACCTGGTGATTGCCAGAATTTTAACAGCATAGGTGAGGCTGTATTGGCCACACAATATTAAGGACTATAATTTTGAATGTGGACCCAGTTATCCCAGGTGATCAGTGGTCAAATTCTGCCCTGACTTTTCAAGCAAGCAAGACCCTTATGTGATAATGTCACTTGGATGAGCCATTCTGGAGGTCACAAACACAATATACTGACACAGCAAACACTGAGCTGTTTGGGAATACCTCTGAGAAAGACCTGTTCTTCATAGAGATATGGCCAAATGGGTTCAGACATCAAAAGAGTTAGTGAAAGCAAGTTATTATTGTGCTCAGCTAAAGAAACTAAGAGCGTGTGTGATTTTTTTTTTTCCTGGTTTTATTTATAGGAAGTTTTTTATTAGCAAGATAATGTACTATTCTCAGATGTCCTCTGACATCTGTGAAGAAAAGAAATGTTTTTCAGTTTCAGAGTTGTGATTTGGCAATGAAATGAATGGGAGAGGGTTCCTGTGTTCTGCTGTTTCCATTGACTGTGATGCTTTGCAGCTGAGCAGTGCTTGGAGGGGGCAGTATTCAGGCTCCAAGTCCTATTAATTGCTTGTTCTGGTTGCATTTTTTTGTTTTCTGTCTATTTCATTAAGTATCCTGTTGTTGACTATGCTTGTGTTTTTAATCTTTATAATAATGTAATCACTTTCTAGTGTATAACATCCAATTCATTATGAGTCCTTTTTCTTTCTGGCATTTTGAGAAGGCTTGGAGACGGTCTCACTGTAAGAGCACTTAGGCAGGCAGAACCTCTGCTACAGGGAAGCATGAAGGGGATTTGAGCCAAAGCAGGAGGTTCCCCATGTACAGCACTGAAAGAAGTAAAGGCACAGTTGTGCAGTTCACCCTCCTGGTAACCCTCTCCCAAGCTAGGCAGAAATGAGAGTAGTGCCACTCTGCAGTATTTGATGTGGCTTTCTATTTCTCTAACAACCTCCTAACTCTTTTTACCCTGCCCTCACATCAACATTAATGATTTTAGCCATGCAAATTATCTTGAGAATTGTTAAGTCACATGTTACTGAGTGGGGATGGGCTGCAGAGCAAAAATCTGATTTCCAGCATTGGGCAAAACCAATTCATTTTCCTCAGTGTAATTGTTTTGTATCAGAATAGGTTGTATCATGTTCATGTTAAAATTCTGTTTCATGTCCTGATGAATTGTCCTTTTTGCTGTGTGCTACATCAGCTGCTTATTTTATCCTGGTTGTATTTCCTTACCGTTTCCTGTGTTGAAGCTGCACTGTCTGCAGTGTCTCCTCTTTGACACTGATGGAAACAGTCAATTTCTCTTTTTCCTGTGCCAGTAACAATAATTACATAATTCAGTTTTCTGCATGCTTAGTCTTTCAGTTTCTTTTTTTCGTTTAGGTTCTGGATTTGATGCATCTCGGAACTTTCTGCAATGATTGCAGAAAGGATAGCGGCAAATATGACGTGTCCGTCCTGAAATTCATCCCTAAGTCGTAGAAAATTTCTTGCTCTGTTGTTTGCAGTTAAGGTTAGCACAAACATACTTTGGTCTTGCTCTTTGGCTTTCAGAATTGTTTGGATCTTAAAAAATGGATCTGAATGAGTCTTGGGATTTTTAGTATAATTAGCTGTTTACTCTGCAGCAGCTTGAGCGGGGATTTTGAAATGCCCTGCATGACAAAATGTTGCCCAGCTGGAGAGGTGGCCAGTGATGGAACAAGATGTATGATGAAAATGAGAGTATTCTGGTATTAAATGGGATTGTTCAAAACATAGCTTTTGCTAATATTAATCAAGTATTTGCTGGGTACACAAGTCGTGAATGAATAAGCACCAAGTGGACCATTCATCACCTATCCCAGTAAATTGTTCCCCAGGAGTTAATAATTTTCTCCCAAACACATTAAGGTCATGATTACCACCAAAGGGCCCAGTAACTGGTAAGAAACTGATTGCAAATCTTCCCCGTTCTGTGCAGTAA
>WEIT01021439.1:0-26995 GCA_013389985.1 Dryoscopus gambensis
AAGAACCAAATAACATCCATTAAGGAATGGCAATATAGGAATGAGTCATATAAAATATCCAACTATCTGTATATACATTTCTCTCTGTGTGCAGATGGACACACAAACCATTTCAAGTACACACACACACAAATCAGACTACTGCATTTCAAGGATTTATAACACTTAAAGATCTGTAACAGCGTATTATCTCAGTCCCTGGATATCCTTAGCCCACATGCTTATTTCCTTGCAGAAGCCCAGTAAGTTGTGGCTGGCAGAAACACAGCTTGTCTGCTGCTAGCTAGGACACTCATGCTCATTTTGCGACCTTGTGATCCCTACTTTTAGATAGTGAAAGGTGAAATAAATCTCACCCAAACCCCATAAAGAAGTAGATCTGAAACTAGTCATTGTTTTAAGGATATACGTTTGTGAGATGTAGTGAAAGAGGCTTCCAGGCCCTGATTAAGACCTATTTGTTGCTCTAATGCAAAACAGTATTATTAATAGTGTTAATAATAGTAATAAGCAGTCCAGAATTCAAGTCCTGAGAACAGAGGTTATCAAAGCCTGTGCAACTTAAATGATTGAATGTTTATAATGTACTTTTTGATCTTAAAATCATAATCTGTAAGGGAAGTGATATTATTATTATTATTATTATTATTATTATTATTATTATTATTATTATTATTATTACTACTACTGCTACTACTACCACTACCTCTACTCCACTAGCCATGTGTTTTTCCCCTCACTTTCCTCATTATTTGAACATTAAGTGTGGGGCTGGTAGTGGCACCAGACTTTCCTCAGACAGGATATGATTGTGTTAGGGCTGAGATTGAGCAAAAAGGGCTGCTTGTAGATGGATCATGTAGATACTGAGATCAAAGTTCACTTTCCACTGTAGGTGGTTGGGGTGAAAAATGTGAAGCACAGAGGTAGGCTAATGCTGCTAACAGGAATTTTTCTTGTTGGTGCTCAGAAATGTTTTAAGTATAATAATTAGACAGAAGTAGTTACTGTTTTAATGAACAATTTGCTGCACAGTGATGCCCAAACTAGAACCCTTTGATCATCACTTTAGACTCCCTCCTTCTGTTCCCAAAGCCCATTAGAATAACTTCCCTCACCTAAGTTTCAGCACAGCTTGTTGTTACTGGAAATTAGCTACTTTGTCCAATCCAATTTCAAATTAGGCAACACAATCAGAAGAGCCTCTACCACTTCACTAGAAGGACCATAATTCCACCATCAAAAGAGAATCTCACAGTTGTCATACTCTCTGAGGTTTTCTTCATTTTCAGCCTTCTTTTAACTGCAATTTATTTGGTGCTCACAAGAGTGCCACATCTTCAATTTTCCCCCTCCCACTGATATAAAGTTGTCATGACTTCCCCACTTGAAGTGATAAGCACTTTTCCTTGAAAACTTTTTCTATGCCTTTCTCGATCTTGTGTGTTTAGTTGGTCCTTTTATTTGGCCCCCAAAAGAGGACAATCTACACAGTGAGTAATATCACAGCAGCACCTTTGTTCTACATATGCCACGTGTTTACCACTGAGATGCTAAAATCTGGGGGCAGCTTTTTCAAAATCTTTTCACTGTTGTGTTGGTCACTGCTGATGTGTTTATGGAATGATAGAACACAAACTGACCTCGAGGCCTGGATCAAATGAAAATGAAATGGAAATATGAGCAGTATCTTTTCCTTCTAATCTTAGGCTCTTACAGAAGTGGATGCAAGGTGCTCCATCTCCTTCTTGCATCTGACATAAGAGGGATACAAAATGAACGTTCAGCAAATTTCATTTCTGAAGATTACCTCCTACAAACTGGAATATGAGATCTTAACTTTGCTGCTGTGAATTAATAAAAAAACTCTGTAAGAGCAAATCATATGTGCTATAGTCCTCCAGTTACCACAGCTGTACTATGAAAAATAACCTAACAAAACCAAACCAAACCAAAAAAAGAGAAAAAAAAAAAAAAAACAAGTGAAAAGTATCACAAAGGAACGAAACCCCAGGGTGAACCTATCTCAGTTTGGGCCAGGGAGATATGAGCATCGCCATGACAACCAGGAACTTTATAGGTGTCTGGAAAAGCCTCCAGAGCTGAGATACTGAAAACCAGCATTGCTTTCATAAGATTTTCTCACCCCATTGGTCATACTTCTATTAAATATTGCATTTGAATGTTCTTGGTATATTATGTGGTTTCTTTTGTTGTTTTTTTTTTTTTTTTTTTTTTTTTTTTTTTTTTTTTGGTGGTGTCCTTAGTGTTTGTTGTTGTTTTTTTTTGTTTTTTTTTTTTTTTTTTTTTTTTTTTTTTTTTTTTTGTTTGTATCTGGATGGAGACTTAGTTATCTGATATTGGAAAAAGGGGAAAGAAAAAGAACCTGTTTCTATAGTAGATCATATCGACATATTGGGATTTCATCTTGCATAGCTGAATCATTTGTATCTGACAGGTACAAGTACATTGAAGATGTTAGAATTCACAGATAAATTAATTCTAAGAAATGTTTATAAATCTAGAGAGCTGCACCCATTGACTTCTGCTCCAAGCTGAGGCAGAGTAACCACATTTTCAGAAAATGGCTTTCCTTTTGCTGTGACAGAAGAGTTTTCGGTGGAAGACATTCATTTTTTATTGCTTGAAAAAGACAGTGCCAGGGTGAAAAATTTCACAGTAACGTTTGTGATGTTAATGAACATAAATCCCAGGTCGATTTCACCAGCAGTAGTGGCTCTGGGAAGGCTTTCATTAGCTAAAGGGGTGCGTGGTGGTGTGGGTATCATTTGGTTCAGAGGACATAGGAACAAGAATCAACTTTCTCCCTTACTGGTGTGCTGAAAGGCAGGTACCTCTGGCCTTGGCCAAAGTGGGTGTGTGAGGGAAGAGTGCTGGAGGCAGCAGGGATGCCAAATGGGGAATGTCAGTCGTGGGCAGCTACCTACAAAGTGCCTCACTGAGCCGTTCATTAACTGAAGGGGAAAGCGTTCCCAGTAGGTAACAATAGAAATGTAATCCTTGAAATCATGCCTTTGCTCACCAGTTTGGGGATCAAGTGTTAACCACTTCTTAAAAGAAATGATAGGTACAAGAAAAGGGAAGGAATGGGAAAGAGTGACAGTAAACCATACTATACATATATAATACATTGTATGTATATATAATATTTATATACTGAATAATTTGTATATTTTTTTTAAATAACATAAAATTATGCTTCTTCCTGGTAGGCTGGAGCTGCAGCAGGATGCTTCTGATGCTTTTATTTCCATCTGAGTTATGTCTGCCACATTAGTACGTATATGCACACACACGTAAATCCTTTCGTCTAAAACCAGCCATTCCTTCATTGAGTCAATAATCACTTCTGTTCTACTTCTACAAAATTTTCATGGACTGAAAACAGTCAAAGCAAAGTTTTTGTCTAATTAAAACCTGTGTCTGAGAGAATCAAGCTGAGTATGAAGAAAGAGAATGAAAGAATCGCTAAGTACTTTTTATGGTCTACTAGCTAAACTACACGGACCCTCCAGCATTCTGGCAAAACCAATGCACAAATCGGCTCTTTTCTTATTTAATTAGCTGGTGAATGTGGGGGTGCTACTGTGGTCACTGGCAGTTCTCCCAGAACTGAATTCTTTGAATAAGTCCTGTAGATGCAAAGAACTACCTAAGTATGCTTGTATTTTTGAACGCAGTCATAAGTAACTGCAGAGGTAATGTGTACCTCTACCTGACAGACAAATGCTTGAGAAGTTCCCCTTTTTTCCTGTGGTAACTCTTTACGTAACTGATTAGCGTTATGTAAAGGATAGAGATTGTTTCCCAGTGGGAGAAGCAGAACATTGTAGTATCTTCCTATTCTTATTCCTATGCTCACCAGTCAGCACAGAAGATCCTACTCTCAGATGATATTCTCCACAAAGGAAAACAGATATCAGAACCCTGCTAGGAGGTTTTCATGAGGTGAAGAGTAGGGGAAGGACGGACAAAAAGTGAAAAATAGATTAAAAAAAAATTTTACAAGTTGTTCAACTACCTTCTCAGAAAAGAGTGCAGAGAGTAGTATTCAGGAAATGTGACTGCAAGTGCCTCAGGTGCCTTCCGAGTAGGTGGGTTTTACTGAGTGCCAACTTCCCTCTCTGGCTAGACAGTCACCTACAGAAAGCTCTTGGCTTTGACAGCATTTCTGCTGGGCAGACAGAAATCAGCAATGCTGAGAGGATGGTCCCACAGACTGTAATAAAATGTCTTGCTAATGACAGATGAGTTGGGCTGGGTACAAAGATCATTGCAAGGTGCTGCTGTATATGAGGACATCTGTCAAGTGCAGCTGACCTGCCAGAAACGAGCCATTTTAATTGGATGTGACTCAAACTTCCTCTGTCTCTACATGATATTTGTATGCTTTATGGAATAAATGCTTCTTTTTACCTTCGTTAGCATGTATCATTGAATATATAATGTCCTGTCACTTTTACTAGTATGTTCTATTGACTATATTGCTCCTGCAAAGCTCATGTTGAGTTAATGTACCCGATTTATTTATACAATTCATTTTGCTTTATTTCCAGAGACATGCTGTGACCATACTGTGATGCAGATCCTGTGAGAGTGACTGTAATAAATAAACCCAGTGAACAATTATCTCCCAAACACAGCTTCACTGACACAAATCAGTGGAGTATAGTTCTTCACTTACATTTAAGAGCTGGTGGTCGCATACCAAATGTGGAGTGCAACCAACAGGGAGTACAAACAATGCATTTGTGGTCAGAAATGGAGGTGCTGGAGGAAAAAAACTACCAAGCAGCTTCACTAGTAATAATTTGGAGGGCAAAAAAAATTGTGGTGTGGGTGCTTTTACTGGTAAAAGTAATCTCTTTGATTGTCTATATTTTTTCCCAAGTTTTCTGGTAGATAGATAGATAGATAGATAGATAGATAGATAGAGTAGGTTTTTTTAAAAAATAGGGTTTTTGTCTTACAGTGCTTACACTTGGAATTAAAAAGCATTTTGTCGTTTGACAAGGGAACCACATTGTTTTTTTCTTCTGTCTGCAAATCTTTCCTCTTTGACTGTGTTATGTTTACTTCTCTGCACATTTTCATTTGACTCCTCTTGTAGCAAAACTGCTCTATATACCAGCTGAGAAGGCATCACTCTACTGTTGATGAAAAGTAGTAAGTTCTCTGGAAACTGAAAGAAAATTCTGAGAGCAGAGTGCTGCAGAAACAAGGGGATCCCACAGTCACTGACTTGCCCTCTCTGTAGTGTTAAGTAACTCTGGGAGTGTTTAAAACTAGATGCTTTAGACCTGGAACAATCATAAAATGGATCCCAGCTAACAGCAGGTTTTATAGTGTAGGTGTGAATATTTGAGACATTGTCCAAATGGTGTTCAGATGCCCTGACAGAAACTGAGATCTCATCAATACAGTCCGTAATATGCAGGATAAAATTCTTGTGACTGAATGATGGGGACTTACTTGGAGCTGAAATAAATCTTAATCAAACTCCACTGACCATATTCCCTAACTCCCTGTTGACTATAGAGGCAGCCGAGAGAGATTTGCTCTGGTACAGATGTATGCCTTGCAGATACACATACTCGGGCACAGGAATCACTGCCTTGATTTTGAAGTAAACAAAATAGAAGAAGATGAAGCCCAGGACTGTGTGGGTGGTTGTTATTATTATTGTTATTGCTACTATTATTATTATTATTATACAATAATAATAGTAATAAAGAATCAGCATATTGGAGAGTCTTCCTTGTTCCATGACTTGGCAGTTGCTTTATGTTATCCGCATTGATGTTTGTAGTTCCTCAAGGCTTCGTGGTGACAACACGGCATCAATGAGAAGACAGCAGTTTTGATTGCAAGATTGCTCCAAAGCCCTGAAAAGCTAACAAATGTCTTATCCACTGTCATTCTTGTCACTTTGAGCTTTGTAGTATTTAACTCGCACTATGCTGCTCTGCCTTTGAGGAAGATCTGCTGGGAGAATGACAATATCTTCACGTGGGCAGCGTCTGCCACCCGCGTGAGCCCCATGCCACTCTTTCAAAAGGAATGAATTTCCTCTCTCCAGGTGTGGCTCTGTTCATTAAGTCATGTCATATTAGAGAAAAACTAGAAAAGTAGGATTAAGTCATGCGGGAGGTGCAGGACCACCATAGCAGGAGGAGTTTCTTCCTGCCTGCACTTCTTTGGGAGATGGGAGAGAAACTCAGCCACTGAGAGCTAAGGCTTCTCCCTCCAACCTCTGACTTCACACACACAGTGGGTGGGTCGTAGCCTGTCCATCAGCATCACAGTATTCAGACCCATGGTGCTAAATGCCGTGGAACACCCTCACAATCACCTTAGGTGGGTCCTGGCCTTATTCAGCCTGGAAAGAATATTGAATATCAGCCAAAGGAATACGAAGGTCTGTCCCTCAGGCTCCTGTTGGCAGCCATGGCAAGGTTTGCTGGTACTGGAGCTCCTAGCAGGAACAAAAAGACCACTTTGCCACAGTCGCCGTGCGCAGCCTGTCTCCTGAAAAGCCAGTGCACGGCAGGGCAGAGGGAAGGTAGGATTTCAACCTTAGCTCCAAGCTGCCTTGCTTTCCAGCATTTATGTCAGGCCCTTAGCGTTATTTGAACATAGTTTTTTCTGGTTTAATTTGCATAATTGATGAGATGGAAAATTATCTCAATGATTGATGGATGTTCTGCATGCACCAGAGTTTGTCACAAAATATAATGCATCTGTAGGATGAGCCTGCTGCTCCTGCCATGTTGTTTCCCAACAGGGCTATAAAATTCTAACTTAGCCCTGCAGGTTTTCAGGTTTCTTTTCTTTTTAGTCTTTTACAATACAATGTGCAACATGGTAAACAAACACAAAGACACAGCATCAACTAAAGTTACCATCTTTCTTCATTGTACTCCACGGAGGTGGAGTAATGAAAGGGAAAAAGCTCTATCACGCATGTGGAGTTGATCCAAAACTTTCCTGCATGAGGTGTTCTCACTCTCAGAAAACTTGCTCTATAGCTCTATCTATACATTTCCACTTGCTTTGGGGATGGTTTATCTCTTTCAGACATTTACATTGACAAAATTCTCTTATAATTTGCAGTGGGTCAACAGTGCGCATACCATAATCCATGTGATGAGTGGACTTTTTCTGATAATTGCTTGTAGATATTTTTGTAATCAAAAGATGATGCTAAGTGCAAAAGTACTCTTTGGGAACTAGCAATGCTACTTCCGTAGAGAAGCCTGGCTTAATCCCTTCCTGTCCAGCAAAGCACTGATGCATAGAGGTGACTTGAAGCCTGTCCTAAAGCTGTGAGTGGAGTTACATACGTGTTAATTCCAGCATGTGTCACAGTTCCCTGCAGAGCAGAGAGCTACATGTAACTTTTTTTCTGAACAGTGAATTTGGAGACATGAAGCCTCCCTTGTCCTGTCTGCAAAAGACACACAGGCACAGCACGTGTTTTTGTTGTGTTTTTGTTCATGGAATTATTTTGGAATGAAATGGTGGGTGGGGTGTGCCCCTCAGCTATCAGGACAAGTAGCTAATGAGCTCCTACCCACACTAAATGGTGAACCAGTCCCTCTGGGCAGTCTGAGATGCCAGTTTGAGACTGGGTCTGACATCTCAGGGGACGGTCCTTTAAGGAATCAGAAAGTGAGGCACCTTTTAGTCATACATGGGCTGTGCTTAGGGAGGGTTTATCAGGAAGGCAGGGAGAGGAGGATGAGAAGAGAGTTTTGATCCTTAAATTGATCATGTGCAAAGACTATCAACAAGATTCCCAGGGCACTTTCAAATTATTTCAGCAGACTAAAAGCATAGATTAAGTCTAAAATTTTCACAGCACTTGAAAGACAATTTTGTGGTGTCAGGTCAGTTTTCCAAACAGCTCTAGTTTTGGTATAAGGAGGACATAACTGCAGTGATGTCAGTGAGGCTGGAAAAATGAACAACACTGGCAGTCCTCCAAGCACTTAAGAAAAGGTACCAGAATAAAGTATTTACCCCAAAAACTCATTACTGTGACAACTCATTGCACTGAGTGAAAATTTGCTTCAATGGGAATTTGTTCTCCAAGCTATATATGGATTCCTCCAAACTGTGAATAGGTCTAATCTGCTTTTCTCAGTGATTTGATTTAATACACTTTAGTTCACATTAACAAGAGGATAAAAACATGTTTCCAGTATTAAGCTTATATGTGGTACTATACATTTTTTCCCATCATACAGCATTCTTCATTAATTTTCCCTGCAGAAAAAGGATAAATCAAACCAAGAAAGTGAAAAAAAAAAAAAAAAAGAACTAGAGGAAAGCATTGGCAATATTGTGTCTATGCCCCTAGAAAATGACTCCAAACCTGAAACTATTCAGTTTTTAAGCACTGAGGTAGAAAAATCATACGGCAATGGCCACGGTTCTTTTCCAACAAGGAACTTTTCTACCAGGGAAAATGAAAGACATTCTCCCCATGCCTGGTCCATGCATGATGCTGCTCCAGTCTGAAGTGACAAAGGGTTGATTAGTTATGATCGGCTGCTACAGCTGAGGCAATACAGAACTCCAATCAATTCCCCAGCAATCAATTCGTTACACTGAACTCTCTTTCTCTCCATCTGCAGCTGCCTGACATCCATCAGGGCCCCCTTCTCCTGCCTGCAAGTCGTGGTGAGCATCTGAAGATAGCTCAGTGGGCTGAAATGGAGATCAGTGGCTCGCAGTGCTATTGGGCAGGCGGGCGGGCGGCGTTAACCCTCTGGAGCTGAGCAGCTCAGCTGCGCACTTCAAGCTTCCACTGTGATATTATATTTGACATTCAATTTGAAACCCTAAACTCCTTTAACGCAATATCTCAGCACAATGATAGTAATAAGGCAGTACCACTTGCTTTCGATTTAACTACCAAAGGCAAAGTGGAGAGGGAGAGAAAACAGCCCCAATTATGTTAACCCCTTTGCTACTAGCTCAGTAGGTGACTTGTTTTATAAGTACAAAATTCTGTATTAAAATAAAGAGGAGAAGAAACAAGGCAGAGGACTGCTTTTTCAGCTAGCAGTTAAAATGCTTTGTTTTGCTGTGTTTTGCTCCCTGAAAGTGCCAGAGGCTACCATTTGCTCTGAAAATTTCAACAAAACTGCATGTGGATGGGATTGTTTTTGGGTAGACCTGTTACCTTGCATAGATGGCAGGAGATAAACAGTTCAACTAATATTTTTTTTAAACGCAGGGCCACAGTTTGCCCTCACCAAGGTCCCTCTGATTCTTCAGAACTCTACTTGTATGGTATTGTCACCATATCACACCAGTTGAGATGATAGCAGGGGTTTAAAGTACTCAGAGTTCTTATCCATCCACACAAATATGTTCAAAAGAGCGCACCAGTGCTCAATATGTCTGTTTTACAAATGGGAAAATTGACGTCCAGTTTTGATGGGACTAGGAAATTTTGTTAACAGTTCAAACTGAAATACTGACTCTAGGGGTTTTCAAGGCCAGGTATGGTGCTGTGAGTTCTGGTGAACTTTGAAACACCATTTCTAGCCCAAATTTGCCTCTAATCCTAAGGCACGGAAGGACTGTCGTCCAGATTTTTGTCAGCCTTCCAGGATGAGAAAAAACAAAGTCTGGCTCAAACACCAAATTTTGCTCAGGTCTTCTATGGACATTCCCCATCCCTTAAACTCAATGGATCCGAGCCATCATTAGTCAAAGCAGGGGTCAGTGTGGGAGAAAGGAGACACAGACCTAATGAATTAAATCTAAAGGCAGCTAATATTCATACTATGCACAGTTTGTAGGATAAGGATTGTTTCTTCTGGTAACTTAATTTCCTTCTCTTCCAGTCTTTTCTCACCTTTCCCTTTGCTTCTAGACTGTGTACAGACTGCTCAGTACTGTGGAGGATGGTATAAAACTTCCCATCTGCCTCTTGTCAGCTTGTCCTTAGACACCAAGTGAATGTCAGAGATCTAGTCTCAAACTATTTAAAAACATTTAGCCAGCTTTACACAGAAACTCTTTGGTCAAACTTTCTCTGCTTTAGGAAAGGACATGTCGCCCCTCTTGGCAAATCAATTATTCAGACGCTGTGATAGTCCGAGGCATCGTATCAGTAATAAAGTAGTGAATTATTAATCACGGCTTGTGCCATTTCGATTAGATTTGGGAAATTCAGGATTAAATTTCTGGCACCCTGTGTCTCGGATTGAGCTCAGCCCAGCTGGCCTGACAGGCATGAGCTGGCTTTGTACTTCAGAGGAGGCTGGTGGATAAAAATTACTTGAAAAGCCTCAGAACTTCAATTATTATTATTAGTATTTTGGAAAGAACTGGAATGGCTGAAAATAGATTTCCAATCTGCAGGGCAGTTTTGGTTTCACACAAAACTTCTGCTGTAATAGTGCAGGGGTTTTTTTTCCATTCCTCTGAGCTCATCTGCTTGCTGCAAGAAAGGCTAACTCGGCTTGAAAGACGAGGCAGTCTTGTGAGTCTGTGTGTCTCTGTACAGTATTTACACTTTCTACATTTTATCTGGGCTCTGAGGACACTCTGAGAGATCGAAATCATATTAATTAGAAGAACAGGACCAGCATTCCTACTGCTCTGGCACTAGCTGTTGAGGGAGGGAGAGCCTTAATGCAGGAATGTGAGCCTTGGCATCCTGAGAAGTTGCTTGGAGCCTGCTTAAGGGTAGGGTAAAAAGAGTTTTGGCTTTATCTGCCCTGTGCCCAGCAGACAGCCATCCCCTGCAGTGCCCTGCCACATATATTCACCTGACTTCACTCAACTGATATTGTTTAGCTCTTGCCTGTGCTTGGAGCCTGCTGTGGAGAGCCTGCTCTGAAGTGCTGGTGAGTGCTCCTTTCACTGGAGAAGGGCTTTTTGAAAATGTGTCTGCTACAGAAAGAGGAGCAAAAGCAGAAATGGGGTAGGCAACTGGGAGATTTGAGGCTGTTGGGAGCATATGGGGATTGTCAGCTGCCCCACATGTGGTCCTGTGGAGAACTGCTGGGATGCAATACCAGGGTGTCAAGGTTGAGGTGGTACATCTGAGCATGGCATGGAGCAATGCTGTGTGTGGGAGCTTGGTACTGCAGAGTGTTGAAGGGACACCAGACCTCAAACCACCTGAGAGAGCTAAGGGGAGACGTTCTGGTGTGCCCCTAACCATAGTGAAAAATGTGCCATAGAGCTGTGAAGAGAGCGTTTCCTCTCCAGTGACTCTCATCCATGGGTGAAATTTAATTTTTCCTTTGCTGCCTATAGGCATTGCAGATTTGCAGAAGTTAGTAATTTCTTCAGTAGTTAGGCTGAAAAGTTAAGTAACTTTGCCCAGGCCTCAATGAAATCAAAGGGAAAACTCGGGTGACCTGACCCTACACTCACATCGTTGTCAATGTGAACTGATAGCACAGGTGTGAAATAAAGCCAGCCAGGTTTCTCTCTGTGAAGTTGGCCTTTTGCTAGACATACAACTGAGGGAACAGCTTTTGCCACAAATGTAGTCCAACTCAAACCCTGAACAAGACTCAAAAGTGACCGAGTTGAAAACCCTTGACATGAAGGAAATAACATTTCACTCAATGCAGTTTTAATTTCATCCCTCTGCCCTGGAGTCAGAGGTTTCTGAGCAGAACAGGGACTGTGGAGTGCATGTGCATTGTGGGGAGGAAAGTGTGTGGGGAGATGCTGCATGTAGCTAGTTTCTTACTCTTAGAAGCCTCCATGACTTTCGGGGAAAGGAAAAGAAAAAAAAAAAGGTTTTAAAAGAGTTTTTTTTTGAAAGAGGAGCTGAAAAAGACATCAAAACAGATCAAAGAAACTCATGGAAGTGGGAAAAAAAATGGAGAGAGGGAGAAAAAAAAAAGAAGGAAAAGCTCCTGCAGTAACATTGGATGAAAATTAAGCTTCTCAGATCTGTTTAAAAGATATTCTGTTTGATCTTTTATATCTTCTGCTCTGATTATCCAGGTTCCTTTTGATGTTGCTGAGCCCTATAGAACTGATATGTAAAAATACACATACATATGTATTAATACAGTGGGTACACATGCACATGCAGGGACCCTCTCAGGCTGCCACTGCTGCCTGTGAATGGGATGTGCAGAGCCAGCAGAGATGAGGCCACAGAGGAGCAAGATCCAGTGCTCTGACCCTGTGATGTACCTCCCATGCCACGGGTGACCCTGGGGACAGAATAACCTTCCTGCTCCTCTCCTCGGCGGGAGCCACTAGAAGAAACTGAGCTCTGAGGCACACGGATTAAAGGTAGGAAGCTGCAGCTGTGTGGTGACACACCATGTCCTACTCCGTGCACCTCCCAAACCCCTGGGAAGTCATGGGTCGATGGTCATGATGATGTATGGCCATGGAAAAATACGTCTCAGAGACTGTGCAAAAAGACACCCACAGCCAAAAGGGACACATCCACTCACTGGGATCTTGGAGCAGTTTGTGCCACCACACAGTCCCCAGCAGAGAAGCCCCACTTTGCCCCCTCCTGCCTTCTGACTGCTCCCCTTGCCTTCTCACTAAGGCCAGCTCCAGACTCCTCAGCCCTTTAGGAAAAACTGATTCTTTTTCCACCCTCCCCTTAACATAAGGGAGCATGGCCAGCCCTAGGATAGGTCACTGATGCTGTCAGGAGGATGGGGAGGGATTTTGCACAAAGCAGCAGAGAGCCCTATTGCGCTAAGCCTGCTGCTGTTGCTGGGGCAAGACGAGGGAGGCGGATAGAAGCTGCATTAGAATCCCTTGTTGACCAGGCAGTGAGCCTAATTTGCCTCAGTGCCACCACCTGCAATGGCATCTCACACTTATGTGACACGTGAAGGCAGCAGGACCCAGTCCTGGTGGCTGCAATCAACTCTGCATCCCCCCAAGCCCCGGCTGTGCTGCGCTGGCCTCTGCTCCCCACCGCTGTGGCGCCCACACGCTTCCAAACCTTTAATCTGATTACCCTCAGGAAGCACTGGGAGGCAGGCAAAGTGGTATTAAGCTTATTTTACAGCAGGAAACACGAGTGATTTCCATACAAATACTGCTCAAGTTGGCAGCAGAGGTGGGACCCACACTGCATCCACCAAGGCTCTCTCCCTGGGAAGGAGGGCAGCTCTCTGCCGCCCACCTCCATCTTCACGTTTGGCTTTGCACTACTAAGTGCCATCTCTGGCAAGGAAAACTCTGTCCTCCATGTCCCACCTCCACGTGGACCAGCATTTCCTGCATTGCCTTCTCCCTCATCCCTCAGTTCTCATCTGAGGGCGAGCACAATGAAGCACTCCAGTTAAATTTGGGCTCAAATGCATGCTTTCCTTCAATTTTAATACACCAACATGCTTCTAATTGTTATGTTTGAAGAGGAGTGTAGGCAGCTTGGAGCAGCAGGCACAGTATTTTGGGTTTTCTGAGCTGAGTCTGGTACAGTTAGTTGTTTCAGCCCCTGGGCTCTAGCAACCTTATCCCTCCTTGCTAGATGCAGCTTTGTGCATTTATTCTCATTTCTCCTCTCTTTGCTGTCTACCCCACCCTCATTCAGAGGTTTCCCAAGTAGATCTGTCTATTGCCACTCCCCTCTTTAAGCTCCCAATTTAAAGGGAAAAAAAAAAAAAAGGCAAATACACAGGAAAATTATTTTTTTACAGACAGCAGTAAAATGATCAAAGACTTATTTGTAGCTAACAGCGGATGTACACCACTCATTGAACTAAGATGGAGTGGAAGCATTTTCTTCATATCCCTACAAATGTGTTCCTTTAAAAAAAAATCAATGAAGGCAGATTTTTAATTAAAGCAGATGCTGATCCTTCCTGCCCCTGATGCTGCTACATGTTTTGTTGTTGTTGTGGCTGTTGTTATCTTATCTGAGCCTTTATTTATTTATGTATTAGCCCCTGACAACAGGAGATTGCAGCTCTGATTTCTCTGCTGGAGTTGGGGGAACAAAAAGGAGGTGGGCCTGTTGGAGTAAAATGTTTTTGCCTCCAATCTCTTTGCTACCCAGGTGAGGGTCAACCACTCCCTTCCTTGGGCTTTCCCCTCCTCCAGCTCTGGTGAGGGATACAAAGGCTAAGCCTTGCTGTCTCCTTCTCTCCGTCCTTTTTACAGATGCAAATCCCCTCTGCTCAAGCTCAAGAGTGTCTCTGGGAATAAAATGTGCTCTGTGGTAATGCCTTCATTTGAAAGTGTTATGGAGATCTGGAGCTGAACTGCTGAATGGCGAGCTTTCCTTGCTTTTTTTTTTAAATACCTTTAAAATTTTTTTTCAGAAAACCCCACTAATTTAGGTCTCTGATAAAATGACCAAGAAAGCATTTCCTAATGTATTCATCCTTATTCCTCAGCTAGCAGATCTGAATCTCCAATCTCTTTCCTCTGTCCTGTGCAGGGAGAGGAGTTGGATTCCATGATCCTTGTGGGTCCCTTCCAACTCAGGAGTTTCCTTGAATCTCTCTTCTTCAAACCCTCCCCTCCCCTGTTCCCATTCCTCACGAGATCAAGGGGTTCCTAGCAAGGCTTCCATAGTGAATATCCAAGACAAACATGTGCTCCCAGCCTGCCACAGCTGGGCCCAGTCCTTGGTTCTGGGTGTTTGGGCAGGACTGAGCACATGGCCCATCTCCTTTCCCTCTCCGGTGGTCTGCCTGATTTCTACATGGGTTCCTGGACTTTTTCTCTTCAAAATCAGGTAAGTGCGTAGAGGTGGGGGTTCATTTGCTGAAAACAACTGGCAGTACCCAGATATGTCAATTGTCCTAAAATCTAAAACAGAGACATGGTGGCTTAGACAATCTAAATCAAGGTTAGGCTCATCCTCCATGTCAAGCTCTCCTGCTATGAATGATGATCAGGCCGTGGTGCAGGGAGACATCCTGGGCCTGGGCTGTTCTCTGCTGCAGGCCTTTCCTGCAGGCCACATTTCAGTCCCCACAGATGCCTTTTGTCTCTGGAACTCTCTGACTTAATGCATGTGTTGTGCTCAGTCATAACCCAGGGGGCTGTCTTGACTCTGCAGGTGCAAAGGTGACCTGCAACAGCCCAAGATTTGGATAGAGCATTTGTCTTTGTGTGTATCAGTAGTACACTAGGTCAGGGCTGCAGGGCCAGAGGAGGAATTTGTCCTTTCTGTCCAGCACCATGCATTTGGCCAGGTGATGCCAGGAGGGAGGGCTTCACACGCACCAGGCACAGGCCACTGCTGGAGGCACTGTACCTGACAGGATGGATCACTGCTCCCATCTGCTGTGGCAAACTGCATCTTCCTATGGGGAGGGAAACTGATAGCTAAAACTACCCAAGGAGTGACTTTTCCTTTCATTTATATCTATACAAATGAAAGTAGGATCCATACAGGATTTAGGAGATGTCTCAGATAATCCAGTACAGCTGTTAGCCCAGCACCACCAAGCCATGTCCCCCAAGGGCCACATCCACACACCTTTTGAACACTTCCAAGGATAGTATTATACCACTGCCTTGGGCTAGTTTTTCCAATGCCTGATCACTCTTTCAATGAAGACATTTTTCCTAATATCCAATGTAAATATAATATCTATTATATCTGTTTCATGCAGACTTTCCAGACCCTGCACACCCCTGACCTTCACTATCCTTAAAGGCTGCTCTGGGCAGCTCTTCCCCAGGTCTGTGGGTAGCTGCTGGTAGTCATGCACGTGGACTGAGATGTGTCTGAATACTGTTTGCTTCACTGTCCAAAATGCACATCAACAAAATAATTTTAAAAATATGTTTCCAGTTTACAAGAGTGTCTCTCTTGACCCAAAATGTAACAACCTCTCATTCTGTTATGTTTTGTTCCCTTTTCATTCAAAGCGAGAAGATTAATAGAGGAAATTGAGAAAAAGGAAAAGAAATAGCTTTGTTTAAAAAATACCTCATCAGCAAATTTTTTCACATTTTCAATCAAGTAAACTGATTGTGGTATCTTATTATTTGATAGGAGTATGCATATATTTCCATTCAGTGCTTAACTATTTTTTTTCCCCAGTGAATAAAGTATTTGTCCAAAATCCTTCCTCACTTGCAATCTGGAATAGCATTTTCACTATGTCTGAAAAGAAAACTAAATATTGACTTCAATAATATGCAGACTTATTGCTTTTGAAGGGGTGGGATCCATTTGGAGAAATTTAAGTGTTTACTACAAGACTTGCCTCTATCTGAGATAATCACCCTTGTCTTCTGTAGCTCTGCAAAGTCGAGGGCACAACTCTTCTCATAATACAGTAATCTGCTTTCAGCCAAATCTCACTTCCCCTAAAAAAGCACTTTTCTCTCCATGTTCTACGTTGCAAGTCTTGACTGACTCGGCAGGATGCTTGGAAGGATCTGCATTTTAATTAGATGTCTTAGATGTGGGTAAATTTAGGGAACGTTAAACCTGACCAGCTAGTTTAAAGTGAGTTTGTTCCTTAAAGCTGTTCAGGATGCTAACAGGATTATGCAGAACCTAACAGGGCCATGGTTTCCCTAAAGCTGGCCATGCAACAGCACATGAAAGTAAATACTTCAAATTTCAGATTGAATGCCTATGGGCAGAGGCACCAAATGTGCACAATAGTGCACAATTTATTTGCAATTGCGGATACTCACTCCTTAGAGGAAACACTATTATCTGTGTCCTGTCTCTGCTGAACTCATCTTCATTCTTTTAATATTATCAAGATTTAAAAATGCATAGAAAAATGAGAAATGCGATATAAACAGCTTCCCTTCTTCCTACCACCCACACTTACATAAGAAAACACACTCAAAAGAGGTAAACTACATATATATACATATACATAAGTGTATGTATATATGTACTTATACAAAAGATAAATTCCACTTAAAAATGCAATCTATAATCATGATCCTGCTTTTGTTTTTATCAGGTGGCAAGTTAAGACTTTCACACCAATGGAGTGTAAATTCTGTTAGTAAATTCTGCTAGTAAATACCTTTGAAAGTGTGAGCCAATAGGATATTACACCTGAAAATTAATTTATAGCCACCCTCAACAGAACAGCAGTGAAAAGCTTTTGGAGGACCTTGGTTAGGGCAAGGGGTTTTTAGGCATTTCTCTGTACTTTTCACAGTGATCTGAAGTAGGACACTTCAATCACAGTGCCTTGGTATAGATGTGTCTTTCACTGCAGCCTCGTATAACTATCCATGTTTGGGTGTTATCATGGGAGTAGCTGCCTCGCTATATCCATCTTTTCCCAATTGCATGGTATCGATTTATGGCGTAGAAAAGTTTTTGAGTGATAGCTCAACAATGAAGAAGTTCCAGACTCCCTCTCTTTCCTCTGCTAGTGGAAGGGAAAATGGCTTATCCTCAGCATTAATTAAACTCTGTGAAACCCAATCCTGGCTATGGAAGACCTGTGTGTAGATTCATACTCTGACAACATCTTAAATTCACTGACTGGCATTTACTTGGTAAATAAATAAGATGATCAGACCAGCACTGCTTTAGAGAGGTCAAGCAAGATCTTTAGTCTGTCTGTGAAAAGCATGGGCCAAATAATTTGCTCCTGAAAATCACCAAGCTATCCTGAAATTTACTGATTTACGCCATGAAAGGATGAGCTTCTGTAACAAATTTGCAGGTAAGGGAAAGTCTGAGCCAGAGAGTGACAGAGATTGAGATAACCAGGGGGACCTTCTGCCTGGAAATGAGAAGGCTCTGGTTTATGCCTTGCCTTGGAAAACAGAGAGTGATCTCTAAAAGTCCTAGGTCTGTTTTTTTTCTGCACCTTTTTCTTTATATGTTCTGCTGGTAGGTATACAATGCTGCATATCTAAATCTGCTTTCAAACCAGACTTTCAGAGACTTTATCCTCAAATTGCCAGTTTTTGGTCTGTGTCCGTGCTTCTGCCTAAAGGTCTATTTGTGCTGTGGGATTTTTGGAAGGGTGAGGATGGAGTTCTCAGGACACCTAAAAGGAGGACTAACTATATGATTATTTAGTAAATTGGGTGAGAAAAGTGGGTTGAAGCAATAACCTGTGATTATCAAAAATCTTTTTTTCTTTGTTGCCCTTACAGATGAAGCATTCCTGAGTTATTTCTTCTAGCACTGCCACCCCCCTATATACATTCCTGCTTCATCAGTCTCTTCTAACAACTGCATTTCTCCCCCTTGAAAATCAAGGGTGACTTTCCGCTCCCAGCATGACTGGGAAAAAGGTTGCTTTTCCCTCCTCAAATCTGTGTGGGATGATGAGATTGGCAAAAACTGTTGGCCAGAATATCACTTAAGAGAGGCAAAGCTCTTCCTAGGATGGTCTTTTTCACATCCCACTTACAAAAACAACAATAGCCTTGGTATCCTTTTAAAAGAGAGAGCAGAGAAGGTGTGGGGGTGGGAAGGACAGGAATTACAGCCGTTATACTAATCAGATAGAAAAGCTCTGTCTCCCACAATTCTTTCATTAGCTGGTGAGACAGGTGCCCTCCGACCTCCAGCATCACTTACTTCCTTGGTAACAACTACTGCTGGCAGATGATCCCTCTTGTAGACTTCATCCATATTCAAAGAGTTGTCACATCCAACTGATGCTAAGAAGCTAATCAAGTAGAATTTTCTTTTCCTTTTCTGTCTCTTTTTGTTCCCCCTTTTAAACCATCTCTCACGCTAGAAAGATATTTCCCCACCATGCACTCAAATTCTTTTGAACCCTGAGAAAGGACCAGATCCATGGGGAAAGGGAGGAGAAATCCCTTTTCTTTTCACACATGAAGCATCTGGTGATTTTTGCATTTTTACACAGTCAAGCATAGGACTGTTTTGCATTGCCATTAACAGCTTTTAAGAATGACCAAGCACAACCAGGGTCTTGACTGGGACAGCTGTCTCACCACACTTGCTGTTTTGGGGCAGGTTGAAAATTCCCCATCAAAACTATTTTGAGATAGGCAATTTAATTTCCAGTGCTGTCTAGGTTTTGGAAGAATGTGGCCTTATTAAAGGAGTTGATTTTACAACAGATAGAAGATGAGTTAAAATTACATTTTCTTCAGGCTAGGGTATTATTTTCACTGATGTTTTCATTTTGTTTGCTTTTTCCCCCATGGTAAGCCCATCCGCTATACTATGCTTCTTTCCTATGCTCAGAAATAAACTTGTCAGCGTGGTTCTAAAGTAGCTAGCAAGAGTTTATATGAGGATACTTTATTTGCGTTTGATGCATTTTGTACAAAAATATTTTCTAACAGAGATGGTCATCTCTTCTAACCACATGCAAAGACTGATGTAAAGGAATTTCAAACTTTGAGGATGAGAATATTGAATCCGATACAGCAACTACATATGAAAAACTGAATCTTATATCCTTGATGAGAAAAAAAGAACCAGAAGAATAATGAAGATGCCATTTCTGCACTTTTCCATTTTGAGATTTATAGATTTCTGATCATTTGAATAATAGGAATCATCTAGGGGAAAGTCTGAGGCCATTGAGTTCAGATAGACAGCAACTCTTCATTCACAACAGTGTGTCAATGGTTGTCAGTCAAACATGAGGGAAAGGAAATCAAAGTCAGGAATTTCTGCTCCAGAAAACATGGAGATTTATTTCAGCGTGAAAATCCAGAAGACCTGGCAGATTTTATTTCCAGCTGTTGAAAATGGTGTATCATTAGATGAGAGAGAATTCCTAAAATGGTCCCCAATATTTCCAAAAAACATCTGTCAGTAACTGACCTTAAGAATCTCTAATAATAATAATAATAAAAAAAAATCTATAAACAATAGCCCTGTTACAATGCCACTGATTTGTACAATTCAGAGGAAATGCTGACATCCTCCATTCAAGCACTAGTTTCAAGCTACTGAAAATGCTGTTTTCAATCCTGATGGCATCTGTTCCTCTTCCATGAGTTAATCCAAGAGGAATAAATGTGCAAAACAAAGGAAAGAAGGAAGTCAAAGGCACACTGGTCCCAGATAAACATCGATCCCACAAATTTCCCTTATTTCCACCATCTGCTGCCAGGTTTTGTGTTGCAATGTGCAATGCATAATATACTCCTCATGTCTTTCCTTCCATCATCCTGTGAGTACAGATTCTTCCTAAGGCATCCTTGGTGCCACTGCCGTTCCTGTCGCGGGTGCAAACTGAAGCTGGTTGGTGGATTTACTCCCAGGAGTCTGCGCTCTGCGGGATTGCTGCTACAACTTTTTAGCAGCCTCTGTCTTCAGGACACTATTTTTTGGACCTCCCTCTCCCTCTCTCGTCTAGTAATGTCTCATCTTCTGGAGACTGGAGAGCTAAGTTCATTAAAATGGAATGTGGTGGGTTATCGCACGAAATTACCTCTGTTTACATCTGCTCCCTGTCACTTTCAATGCTCTATGTCTTCTATCACTTAATACTTCCACTACCTGTCCACGCCAGCTTTCAGTGGGCAGCAGTTGTAAACTTGGGTTAGCACTGTTTGCTGCGTGCACTCCTTCCTACAGAAGCCCTTTAATGGTCTGTGAGAGCTGCCGTCTTGGCCAAGAATATTTGTTCATGGGTGAGACTCTGCTACAGCTGTGCCGATAATCCAGAAATGCCAAGAATATCCATAAATTATTTTCCTAGGCTGAATTATAGTTCTTACACCATTATTAACTCTTTGACTACTTCAAAATGCCTTTGTTGAGATCAGCTGAGAAGAAAAGAGTAAAAATGAAAGTAGACTTTTGGCTGGAGTGGGCAGTGAACCTGAGTCTCTCATATCTCAGTGGGGCTGGGCTGCAATATTTCAGCTAAAAGAGAGCTGCTGAATTTTTGCTTGTGGAAGACAGCTTAACTGTGAGTTCAATGAGTGACTGAATAACAAAATTTATGCCAAGGAGATGCTCAAGAGGTGGAGACCCATCTGAAACCTCAGTGCCTTGAATTAAAAGGCCATACCTGGTACCTGGTCAGGCACAAGGCAGATTGTGCTGTCCAATAGTTGAATCACAGCCTACAGAGCAGTGTGTTGCTTGAGTCTAGTGTGTACTCCTGGTTTTGCAGCACCACCCTAGGTACTAGAAAGTCTTGAACACCAACCCATTTTCCTGTCTAACATGCCACATCCATCACCTTCACCTCTACTTGTGTGAGCAATTCAGCAGAGGCACTGAAAGGTTGAAGAGCAGCAGAATGCATTATTTCCACAGACCTCAGCAGGCACTGGCTAATGTCCCACTTCTGCAGAAGCTCAAGCAATTACATTTTTCTCCTTGCTTGGTGGTAGTGCGACACCCAAACACCTAAATGACTACCACAGCAAAGCCAGGAAATCTGCCCCCATGAAAATTAGGCACGTACCAGCATGGCACGGCTCAGATCTGGATCAGAAGTTACGGCTTTAACGTCTTCCTAACTCACATTTTCTTCCTGCCCTTTTGTCAGTGAGTTAACACGGCATCAAAGTGTCTGCCACCCTGATCTCTGACCATGAGCCCATTAAAATTGCATTGGAAGTTAACAATAAGGATGGAAAACAAAGATCAAATGAATAATGCATAAACAAAGCGCTGCAATTAGATATTGAAGAAAATAATATAAATATATTAGATCGCAAAATATCTTGAATTATAAATTAGATGGGGAATTTCTTTTTTTTTTCCCCCAATGTGAGGAAAAAATGAAAGGAAATAAAGAGATACATAGTCTTTTATTGGTTGATGGGAATAAACTGTAGGGATATTTATACCTCTTTGCTGTTCAAGCTTAGTAATTTCATGTGTTTTTGCAAGATAACACTTGGGTCATGTGATTTCATCAACCAATCGAGCTGCCAGGCTCTTTGCTGACACTTGGTAATGAAGTGATATGGTAGGGTAGGACAAAGTCACCTTATCTTTTTATAAATGCATTGACTGGCATTTGGGATGCCTTCCTACCTTTCTGGTTCATTTGCATTACACAAGAACCCTCTAAATGTTAAAGCTTTCTCTTGCAGTGAAAGTTTGACGCTTCCAGCGGCATTCAAGGATATCTGTCTTGGAGTGGCATAAAAATAATGATGTGCAGCTGTGTGTGTGGGGACGGGGCTGTGTACGCGTGTGCGCAACAGCCGGCTGAGAGGCTCTGGAGCTGTCTCCGGCACCAAAGCAACGCGTGTCGTCCATCCAAGTTGACAGGCCTACCCAACCTGAAATCATCTGAGTGCAGTTTCTGAAATCGTTTGAAAGTGGAGTGTCAGGAAGATGTTTGCATGGCGGCTGACATCTCCTCCCGGCGTGGTTTAATGACATCCCTCCCTTGTCATAACTCTCCTCACGCTTCACAAATAATAACAGCGGTGGAAGAACTTGGCAAGACTGAGTTGGGAGTGGGAATGGGAATACAGGGAAGGGCTGGGAGGCAGGAAAGTGCAAATTGCTGGAGACAAAACCACTTGAAAGGGCTTGAAGCAGCCTGAGCATTCGTACCTGGGAGAGTTGTGGGCGTTTCTTGCTTTCCATCATTTTCCCATCTCGTTAAACAAAGGGTAGGGATTTACCCGCCTTTGCCAATCAGCCCAATCTAGAGCAGCAGGCAAGGATGAAATCTCCCTTGGTATGGAGACCTATCTATAAAGGTGCTGATTTCGTCTGTCTATTTATTGTGACGTTTTCCAGGTGCAAGGAGGGAGAGGGGAGCAAATATACTGCTGCCTGAGAGAGCTTCCTCCTACCCCTGCTGGGCTTCTGGCTTTGGTGGGACTGGCAGACAGGTCAGAGACTGAAAGAAACAGATGAGAGCTTGGGGGACCTAAGTGCTGGACTGAGTTGGAACTCCTGACTTTTAAAACTGGCTCAGCCACCTTCCTGCTGGCTCAGCTTGGGCACATTGCCCACGCTTCCGTGCCTCAGTCACCTGCTTTGTGCTGGGGTTGAGGAATGAGGATTAATCCCAGAGCACACCAAACACAGCAAGATGACATGAAACACGTTACAGCACTGTCAATAGGGGATTAATATGGTTCTTTTAAAATGTCCCATGGGCACTTCATACCCTCAGTTAAATACAATTATAGCCAGGAAAAATGATCAAGAGCTAAATGACTATTTAGCTATCAGTCTATACTGATTTCCAAAGAAAGAAGCACATTTTCCAAGTGTTTACTAGTCAAAGAGTGGGAAACCAGACTTCTGGCTCAACTTTTGGTCAGTACAGTGTGCGTGTAAGATGCTGCCTCTGGATTTCTAGCGGGGAATGCACCCAGCAGAACAAGCCATGTCAGCCACAAAGTCTGTGTGCTGCCAGGCAGAGGAAAGGCTTGTTTCTGTCAGGCATGAAGACAGTGAGAGAGCTGAGGAGCTGGAGAACCAGGTACGCTGCTTCCTGAGTCTCCAGATGGCTGTCTCAGCTGTCTTCTCAGCCGTACGAGGGTGTTCAGGAGCTGAAAGCCTGCACCTGCTGCTGAAAGAAACATGATTTTGTAGGTGCTCAGTGCCTGAGGAATTCAACATGCAATAAAAAGATAATTTATAGTAATCATAACAATCATGCATGAAACCTTGAGGTCTCTAACAGTCTGCTGTGGGGCAGAACAACCACATAAGCTGTGGTGACAAGTTTGTGGTCTCAAGGACTCTGTAAATGACTGAGCTGCAGTCCAAGGACTATCTCAAGTAATAATATAACAAAGGGAATGCAACAACTCCCCTTGCTTTAGCTAATACATCTGAGTAAGTGCTTATGTACTCCCAAATTTTGTCTTTTCCCTTCACTCCATATTTAGTGATCTTTAGCATGAAAGCTAATAAGAACAGAAGGGTGGGTTTTTTTCTTACTTATTTTGTATAAAAGACAGATATGACTGTACTTCATAGAAAACATAAGAGCTGGCTGGGCCAAATACATCTGACATCACACATCTGAGCCCTGTGGAGGTGTCTGTTATCCTCTGTGTCCAGCTATGCAGGGGGCATCTGAGGCATGCAGCCTACTGCTGCTACAGCTCCCCACCGCTCCTCGACCACCTCCACACACTAGGTATGTGCAGAAATCATCCATTTTTAAACATCTTTCCAGCTGATGTACGGTGAGCAGGCTCCTGAGAGGATGGTGGGCGTGTCCTGTAGGGGCAGGAGCTTGCATTGCTTGCCTTTGGAAGCAAGGACTGACACACGTGCTCTGCCAGCCCTTTGGGAGTGTATTTACAAATTAAATGAAAGAGATAACAGATGCTTTCACATTATTTCACAAGGAACTGAATGATGAAGTCAAGGAAGAGGGAAGGGAGAAAAGAGCTTTGTCAAAAGGAGTGTGTACCTCAATGACCAGTGTTATCTTAATGGTTCATACCCATGGCACTGGAGGGGTCTCTGTGCACTGAGAAAGCCTTCCTTTGGATGAGCTGTTCAGCTGGCGTCCTTTCCCATGCTTCTCTTGGATTCTCTGGCAGAGTTAGGATCCTAAAGTGTTTTACTTATCCAAAGTACTTAGTCCTACCATTGTGCCACCTCTCCCTAGCTCTGCACAGCAGACTCCCCTCTCCAAGGCAGTGTGTTGGCAGCTGTGTGGCGCATAGGGATTAGCGTTTCTCCCACCCTACACACTGCTCTTCCAGGTCTCAGACTTTGCAAGAAACACAGTGAGCAGAGCTGCAGACCAAGGGATCCTCTCTTCTCCTGGAGCAGGGTGCCTGTGCTTGCTGCTGGTACAAATGCATCCCCTGAAAGTACCGGGCGTGGATATGGCTCCTGGTTCCTTAACTCTGCCATGAACATAGTTAAGGTTTGAGGATGTGTTTGTGTAAGTGATGGACAACTTGGAGAAGGAAAATGAAGCTTGATTTTGCTGAGGGTTTAGATGTAAACCCTAGAGGAAGTTTTCCCCTCATCCTTATTGGTTTTAAAGAGAAATCCAAACTCTTTGGGTAAGAATCTCTGAAATTCATTTCACCTGGCAGCAAATACCTGAAAATTTGGAGTAGAGCTAAATTGAACCATGCAAACTGTCTCTATTAGCAGTGGAAAGATCTAGACTCCTCACCCCTGAGTGTGATTTCAACTTCAGATATAGAGGTATAGTATGAACTCCGTGTGAGAAATTTATTCAGGTTACTGGAGCAAGTGTACACAAACAAGAACAGCACTGTGAGTCAATCAGAAACAGCAGACACTGGAATTTTAGTTAAATCTTGAGTTGAGCTGCATAGGCACAGTGCACAAATCACGAGTATTTCTGCTGAGTGCAGAATTAATGTAAGGCTCAGGTGGAGATGCCTGTGATCTTCTTACGCTTTACATGTCTTGGTTTCCCCAAATATCTACATGACCTCAGCTAATGCTTTCGCTGCTGTTCACCTCACAATAGCAATGGGAAGAGTACACTTTACCTGTTATCTCTAGGGAGCATTTAAAGTAAATACCATGCAATTCCTCAAATTTAACTAAGTCACTGACAAGGGATAGCACATCTATCTTTGGCAATATTTTTAACAGAGAATATACCTAATTCCATTGGAGATATTTAGGATGAAGTACTTAGGTGATTTGAGTAGGTGAACATTATGTGAATTTTGGTAGGATGTGTGCTCTATCTCTCTTTCTTGTTTGGTTTCTTCATTGAGTAAAATCCACATATCTAAAGGGGGATTGCAAACATGAGAATAGAGCAGCTTTTCATCAGATGCACTGCACATGGGTGAGAAGGACCGCTCGTGTAGGTGCTCTCTTCCTCTCATTCCCCCATACCCAGAGCACACTGCAGTCAATGTTTTGCATGGGCACACAGAATCTCAGCTTTATCTAGACCTTTATTCTTACCAGAGATAACTCTGCTGGTTTTTTTAAACAACCCTGCTTGTCTTCTGGAGGACTTTGGGAAGCACTAACAAATGATTCTTCCTTCTGCACCTAGAACTGTGGCAGTCCAGGCATGCTAAGTCTTCTTGTGGGCTCATTTAATCTGCACCATAGTCCAGGCAAGGGAGTGAACCTCCCCACTATTGCACGCCTAAAGTGTAAATTATCAGATAGTTCTTTCCTCCTTTTTTTTTTTTTCTTGTTTTCCTCACCCTCTGCCCTGCCACCTCTGAAATTTCTGAAACTTTTTTTCACTTACAAGGAAAATTAAATAAACAAATAAATAAACCCCCAGAACTCAAAGATTTCTTATTAAAGTTCTGAACATATGCTACTTATGAAAAAAAATTTAAGTGAAATTGGCTGATAAAGTAAGAATCCCACAAAGGGCTGTTCTTCCAATCATCCGGTATTTCTCCTGTAATTTCCTCAGAGATTGTGGAATGATTTTCCAGATGTCTCTGTTCCTTCCAGGTGGCGTGTTCAACATGATTTGGAACAAAGCCAATCTTAAGCTTCTTCCTATTCAGAGGAGATGATATTGTGCAAGGTACATATATGTACATACTCCTACATTTTTGGAAACATAAATAGCATGTTCCTTTGAGTGTGCAAGTAAGGGACAACCCAGAAGGAGGGTGACTTTCTTGTGAGGCTGACAAAACAGGTCTGTCTGAGAAAGGTACTTTTTCTGTTTGGTAAGAAGAAAACCAAGGGCAGTTTTGGCTATGGGAGCATTTTTAAGGGGTTAGTATGTGGCACAGTTTCCTACTGCTCTTTAGGTTGACTTACATATATCCTGCTTAGCCTCAAAGCTACTTTGATTCTCTCCCAAATGCTATGGCTCCTTGCTTGCCTGTTGAACGTGGGCTGGCTGCAGAAACGGGCAGCCCTGGAATTAGGGTTGCAGGGAGTGGGGCTTCCTCTGGGGCAAATTAAACAGTAGGTTTGGGTCAGTACATTGGATAAGGCCAAAAACCTTCGTCAGCTGTAAAAGAACAGAAAGGCTGTGACAACCTGGATGATTCCTCAATGGCCTGGTCTGCTCTGCTTTTCACCCCGTATTCTTCTCACCCTGCGAATTTAACTGCTTCACTGTCAGTGAGAACCATCTTTATTTTCGGTTCTGGCTCATGTCTCTGCTCTGCTTTATCACAGAGGTAAAGCTGATCA
>WEIT01021444.1:1144-14928 GCA_013389985.1 Dryoscopus gambensis
ACAGGAATAACAAAGGGGAAATCCCATAGCACTAACTCAGTGAAAATTAGACAGTCTCACATCTACCTGCTGCCTAAGCTAGAGAGTTTAAAAATTTTCTGAGGTAGTAATATAGTTGTTGTGGAACTGCAGAGATTCATAGGTCATGCCTGAAAAATCAGTAAGTTCCCTTGACTGTAGCTAGCTGAGTAATTTTTACAGGCTTTGTCAGAAAAGTAAACAAATTCCTCGGGGCAGAGTTATTTCTTTCACTCTTCTTACTGAATTTTTAATGTAATAAAGTCACTTTGTAGCACACAAAGCTTTGAGTATTTCAGCTCAACTCTCATTGCAACAATTTCAAGGAACTCCTGAAATACAGAATTGGCAGTCAAAACTTCTAAATATCAGCAGGGGAATTGACAACTCACTACTTACACACTTGCTTTTCCAGTACGGAAACTGAAACACAGCTGACATTTTCAGTGACTTTCATCTCAGAAAGATCAACAAACAACACAGAAGGAACCAAAAAGTGTGTAACACCAAGGGTGTGCAAAAGGAAAACAAAACAGCTGGTACACAGGTCTGCTTACAAAGTGCCTTTTTTTTCTACCCCTCAAGAGGCCTAAAGAGCTTCAGCTGTAGATATTCAAAATTCTCAGGGGTGGCAGAAGCTGAGTGCATATAGTTGGTATTCTGCAGATGATTTCAGAGGAGCTACAAACTGATATAAGTAAATGTGGGCTAACGGGGCATGGCTAATTCATAACCACTCTGATGTTAGCACACAGTTCTTTACATTAAACTCCTTGGAATAAAATGTCACAATATACTTCTGTGGTTGTTTGTACACGATATTTACAGTTACAGAACTAAAACTAGCCTTTCAGTCAAACATACTGTACACATTCAATTTTGTGTCATGTTGTGGTGACAGTACAACTCATGACCACACATTCTTTATTTCAATCACCTTTTCTTTGCCCATATCTGAAGTTTTTGTTTAGTTTATATGACCATCAATTTAGGTAAAGTTCAGATGGCTAGCAAACACTCAGTAACTATTTTGCTACATGTAGCTGCCTGAATAAAACTTTAACATCATCATTTATCCATTTTAAAGCATTCTGCAATACATTTCTGCTAAAGCCAGTTTCACATATTTACACGATATTCCAGTGGACATAACATTTCACTAAATCCAGATAGTAAGAATTTAGTAGCAAGGTAAAGCCTTGCTACTAAATAATGCTGTCAAATAACCTATTAATATCTTTGAAACCCCAAGCAGTTTTCAACAGCTTACTGATAAGAGTCACAAGTTGATCATCTTTTTGTTCTATGTATTACTCAGCTCTCACTCAGTTTTCTCAGCTCTGTCCAAATATTGTTGAAAAGATAAAATGCCAAAACAACACAAATCCGTCACTAATTCTATTACTAATACAGCAATACTATATCAAGGATCTTTCACTCTTACAGGCTGATTCAGAATATGACTCTTACCTTCACATGCACAATACAACTGGGATTCCTTCTGTAAAACTTTAACTCTTATTCCATGTGTGCCATTTCACTCAAGTTTCTCCAATGGTTCATGGTTTCTTCCACATTTGAGATCTATTACCAAGCACAATCAAAGCCAAAACTTCCTACCCAAGGCTATGAATAAAAACCCCTATTCTTATGATTTTGTGCATAACTACCTTTTTCCATGATTCTCACTAGTCATAATATATATCTAGATCACTGCATCAGAAACAAACTCACAAATAACATATAAACAAGAATATTTGGAAAAATTTCATACAGCTAACAAACAGAAGGAAAAAGAGACAAGACTGGAAATTCAAAAGGGAAGTTATAATCCTCAAATGAAAGGTTCTGGTCTGGTTGTACTCTGAACTAGGATCAGAGGAAGAATATTGCTTAAGCTTATCTTCATATGAAAATAGCTACACATATTACAGCTTTAATCTCATTTAAATTAATGTAATTTAACAGCTGCAAATAGTTTGGGGATATTTATTTCAATTTATTTTTCTTAAGTTGATTAGGACAGGCCTTGAAGTATATTTTGCACACGTACACTCCAAGTACATCATTAGCTAAAACAAGACCAACTGGCCACACACTTCTAACATTCACATTTCTGTCTCAGTTTAACTAAGAGAGAGTAATATCTTTGGTAGAAAAAAATGGAAAACTCAAAAAAAATCATAAAGAAAAACACAAGTAAAACTGAGCAGAAAAAAAACCTACACTTTTCCTTGTCTGAGCTTAAAAAAAAAAGTAAAAGAAAGTGAAATACAGGCCGAAGTGAAACCTCAATTTGTCCAAATCCAAAACAAAAAGAAAACCCAACCTTTAGCTTAACAATATTTGGTGTCACCCCACACTTTTAAGCAAGACAGAAACAGTCAGATGATGTATACATACAACTACCAAGAGTCAGAACGCTCCTACAGTGCTTCCTCCTTATGCCACACCTTTTAAGTTTCTGCATGAGCTAGTCAAACATGCCTAGAGAACCTTTTCTGCATTTATTCATTGTTCTTAATCATTAATAATCCAAGACACTTGGCATTAAAGACTGGGGGACGGGGAGGAGGATGGAAACAGGAGGGTAAAAAAAGGGAATATCAGCACTACAGTTTTCTAGCAAACACGTTCAGGCCCAAACATAACCTATCATCTTAATCATTAGAATTCTCAAATGCCCTACAGAAATGTTTGTTTTTAGTACTTCTGTCAAAAACAGTATGGTAACTATCTCACGTTCCCTAAACTGACAACGCTACCCTGCAACTGGCCATGAGTTAGGGGCAAGACTTTGCACAATCCATGCAAAAATTAAAAAACCAAGTGAAAGGCCATCAAAAGTAATTTTTACAGCAGTAAAAATAAATATATAATGGAAAATAACTGCTCAGGCTAAAAAGAAACACAACCGCAGCTTCAAAAACACAGTCAATTAAAAAAAAAAAAACTGCATAATTCAAAGGACCAGTCTGGAAATCCAGGGATTCAGTATGTCCAGCATCAAGATTCAGAAACACTCTCCTTAATGACATTGCAACACCCAATTCCAACTAGAATCAGAAACCAGAACCAGAGTCACACAACCACAAAAGGGTGCAGCCCAAGTGTTCTCAGTATTCCAGTGTTCTTGTTACATAAATCAATAAAGAATGGAAATAAATTATCACCCATCCCTTTATGTGAGCCATATCAAGGAAATGTTCCCATCTGATAAAACCAAAGGGTAAGATTTTGGGGTTGTTTCTGGGTTTTCTTTTTTGGGGGTTCTTTTTTGGTGGGGGTTGTTGTTTGTCAGGATTTTTTAAAGTAACTTTTGCTCTCCTTATCTTCTATAAAAACAGTACGACAGTGAAATTTAGGAGAAGCAGCAGCAAGACTGTACAGCTGTAGTAAAAGGAATGCATTATTCCTAGAAACAAACCAATCCACCAAGCAACAACATATTAAGTGAAAAAAAGTTGATCATATCTGACACAGAAAAGGATACTGATCACCTATTTGACTTACTGTACCAAGGAAAGGTTCCAACTGATGTAACGAGAATAAGACCTCTGCATGCCAATACTAGCAGGCTGCTAGGTATTAGATATTTAGCTACAAGTAATCAGTACAATAAAATTGTTTCAGTTCTAACATTTTATTCTCGGAAACAACATATCTGATCATATTTATCTTTTTATCACATTTATCTATTTTCTTAGCTTGCAAATATGACAGCAAGTTAAAATTGTGTATATGTACTAAAACTGTGGGAAAGAAATTAGGCAAGATGAGATTTTTCATATACAATTTTATTTCAAGTTAACTTGAGATCATATTTGTTTTTCTCCTGATTGTTGCTGTCAGCCTACAAGACTCACATAATCATCATTCTTCCATCTCAGGCATGTAAAAGTCTGATTTTACCATAACCATAATTCAAGAGCTGATCCTGGCAGGTAACATCAGCAGCAGATTTCAGTGCCTTGAAGAGCATGCAATGCTTCACAAAAGTTCTGCACTCCAAGTACCTATTTAGCGAACCACATTTCTGGATGTCGGACTCAACATACACTTACTTAAATGAGTGGCTGAGAGGTTTTTCAGGTTTTTTTCCAATTCAAGGAAGTGTTTAACACAAATCTACAAAACTAAATCCATTTTTGCTTAGCGCTCTGGAAAGAAGTGTCTCTCCAGAGTCATGATTCTCATTTAACAACTTAACATTGTTAACTGGGGAGGAGGCAGGAGAGAAGACTAATATACACTAGTAAAAATCATGTTATCTGTTCAGCTTGAACACATCACAATGAATGCAGAAATGAACACAACAAATTACATTTTTTCTTCCCCAAACTGGATGGAAAGGTAAATAACTTTAAAGCTCTCTTCTATGTAGCTTGTAAAAATATGGTTTTAAAAATGGATTGCTTAAGTGCCAGTAACAAGAAACATAGCTCATATTTTTTATGAGATTCAGAATCATAATAATGAAAATTAGATTTGAATGACTACATCAATGAACTTTCCACCAGGAAAAAAAAGATCCAATTTTTTGATCACTGGATATGAATGTAAAACTTGGATACACAATACAAAAAACTCATCAGTTCCCAAAGAGTTTGGACATTAAAGAAAGAATTACAATAGTTCCATGTCCAAATTTGTAACTTATTTTAAGCTCTATTGAGCTCCAGTTGGAAGTATTCAAACTACCATCACTACAGAAGAAAATCTAAAATTTCTAGAGACATTGCAGCAGAAAATTATCACATCTTAGTTAGTTTGTAAAGACTAACTGAAAGGTGTCTATATATTAAACTAACTTCCCCCCCGCCATTTTTAAATGTCCTACCATTTTTCAGAGATGAACAAACCTACTGCTGTATTTATAAACCTTTTGTTGACCCTGGCTGGACACCACATCTCCACAAAGCTGCTTTATTGCTTTCCTTCTCAACTGAACAGGGGAAAGAAAATATAGCAAAAGACTCAAGGGTCAAGTTCAGGGCAGGGAGATATCATTTACTGACTGACATCATGGGCAAAACAGACTCCACTTTGGAAAATCTTCCCTGTCAGAATTAAAGTAGGATAATGAGAATTAAACACAAATCTTAAAGACAGCTTTCCCCTTCGGTTAGGGTCTGCACTCAGCTCATCATACATTGCCTCTAATGCACCTTCCTCCTCAGGGGCAAGAACTCCTCACACTCTTCCCCTGTTCCAGCACGGCATCCTTCCCACAGGAGACAGTCTTCTACCAACTTCACCAAACTGAGTCCTTCCCACAGACTGCACTTCTTTATGTGCTCCAGCTGTCCCTTGCAAGGTCACAAGCAAACCTGATCCACGCTTTTGACACAGAAAACCTGCTCCAGCACAGGCTCCTCTCCCTGGGCCCACAGATCCTGCCAGAAGCCTGCTCTAGCATGAGCTTCACAAGTCAGAGTCTCCTTCGAGCATCCACCTGCTCTGGCATAGGTCTGCTCCATGGCCTGCAGATGGATATCTGCTCCATCATGGCCCTCCATGAGCTGCAGGGGCACAGCTGCTTCACCATGGGCTGCTGGGGAATCTCTGCTCTCCCCCTCCTTCTTCACTGCTCTTGGAACTACAGAGTCGCTGTCCTGCACAGTAATCTTTTTCCTTCTTGAATATGTTATCCCAGAGGTGCTACCACCATCACTGATGGGCTCAGCCTTGGCCATCAGTGGGACTATCTTGGAGCCACCTGGCAGTTGCTTCATCTGACATATGTGAAACTTTTAGCAGTTTCACACAGAGCCTGCCCCTGCATCCCCCCTGCTACCAAAATCCAGCCACATGAACCCAACAAACCTTTTTTCAATCTTGCTTGCACATTTTTGCCTCTTTAGCATTCCCTTTGGCAAACAAACACAGCTTTCATTGAGCTGAGTGAGAATGAAAATTACTGACTCAGTAGTGAACAGTATAAACACCGTCTGCTACTTCTGAAAAGTACAGTTCATCTTCACCTTCCATACACTTGCTTTCACAAAACAACTGAATTTTTTGAATGGAGGTATGAAACAGGAGGAAAACTAACAGTCACTCGTATTTTTGTTTGAAAGTCTTAGTACACATTATGCTTTTCCAGGGAAAGCTACATGTGTGACTGAAAAGGAAAAACCTGACAATCCAAAGCACATACCTAGGACTGTCTATCAACAGGAAAGTCACACACTGCCTTCAGACTTGTTGATGTATGCCGGTATCACACTGCAGTTTAACGCCAAGGAAAAGCAGAACCAATACATGTGCCTAACACACCACCACCAGCCAATAGCTATTGAAGTGCAGTTTCCAGAAATGGGAGCTACAAATTATTCTCATTGCTTTTCTATTTATACTAGCTCCCTTTGCATTGTATAGCAGTATTTTTAGCAACTATTTTCTACAGCACAATCCTTTACCCCTCGAGTTGTAGCTCTGTAAGTTTCTCTTTCACACATATTTGCTTCAGTGCAGACCTTTCACCAGTGTTTGCTCTAAAGTCATTCTTTGTTAGCTTTTTTTATACTGTATCCAGACACTAGAGATCAATTTCTTGTCTTCCAGAGAAAATCTTTTTTTCTTAAGAGAGATTTTTCCACCTCTTTCCAGAGAAAATACAAGACAATTTTATACAAAGCAATGATCACAAAAATAATACAAACACAATTGATATCCAATTGATATCTCCCAGGAAAGCTGCCGAACTAGATTTAAGTCTCCTTGAATTTACCTCAGCAGGTCCAAGCCCAAGATAGGACTCCAATCCTTCTTTTTTTCCATCTCTCCTTAAGATACACTGCTAAACTGACTTTGCTCAGATGCTATCTGAGCTACTAGATGTTTTCTGCAATAGATGTTTTAGAACAATATTTACATAAGTAAATATCCCAGGGATCATTTGTCTTCCAAGAATCCTGGAAGTAAAAGACACTCAGCGTTTCTTCACTGTTGTCTCTTGTAATGTTCTTTTAGCCGTTATTGCAGATTTTTCTTTAAGATTTCCCAGTTAACAAAGCTACATCACTATGCTAATGAAAGAACCAAGAGATACAACTTGAAGAGAAATTTAAAACTTTGATGGCTTGAAAATGGTAGCTTTGACATTATGCAGAGGGCTCTGAAGGGCTCTCCAAGAAGAAGTGTTCTGACAAGAAAAAGTTACAGAGGTGTGGCCTTGCATGCATTGCGTTTTCAGTACTTATCTCCTTCCAGTTACTATCTGCAAGGTAAACAGTCCAGCCAGGGTAACCACAGATGGTCTGCTGTGTGGTGAGGGCACCGCCTATAAAGAAACATACTTTGATAACACACAGAAGAAGCAGCCTTGACATCCAGTGAAGCATCAATATGAAGCCACCCACTTCGTGAGGTGAAGGGAGAATCCACAAAACAACCTGTCCTCACCAGGAAACCATCATATTCTTCCCAGGATATCTACCACAGGCATGTTCTCCCCTCAGCTGTATGACCTAGGGTCATACAGTTCCATTTTTTTCCTGGGTCTTTTACTGTTCGCCCGTCTTTTCTCTGTCCTGTAGGTATGCAAGAGTCACAGGCTCCCAGGAAACTCTGTTCAGACTTCCCTCTCACAAGCACTGCCCCTCCTTTGACTTGAAATCCTCTTCATTTCCTTAATTTACGGTTTTATCATTAGTACCCTTCACTTGTCCTTATACTTTCTTCTCACACAACCTTTTTTCAATGCAATCACCATCCTTAGAAGCATAGCTCCCCCTAAAGATTTATAAGCTTTCACTACCTCAAAATCTATCATAGGTAATAACATCGATCATGTGCTTGCAGTGCAAGACCTTTCCACTTTATTCCAGTGTTCCTCAGGTATCTGGCATTTCCACACTTCCTGATTTTTGTGTGTGCATATATGCAACTTCCCCTGTCTGCCTGTTATCAAGAGAGATCACAGGGTAAAATGCAAATAGCAATCCATTCTGATGAAAAAGATGCTTCAACTGGTGAAAAAGCAGAGATAAAGTACCATCTAATTCTGACTTCATAAATTTGGATTATTTGCTGTCCAGCTAATCCTGAAACCTACTTAGGGTTTTCCTGCACATGCACTGTCAGGGCTGATGAACAACCATCCTTTGAAAGAAGATGCAGCAGTTTATGTTGAAACATTATTATTCTCAGAGATAAAAATCACCAGAGTATTCCATGGAATGATGTATTTTTTCTCCGAGGAGACACAGTGTGCTGTAATTATTTTGTTCAAAGCAACTATGCACCTTTGTACAGGAACTGGAGATGATTAATAAGAAGAGAATGCTGAAAATTTTCAAGTTCTGTTCTTTCATGACAGTTTTGAGTGTCTGCATTACTCCTTTTTAAAAAGGAAGTTCCTTAATCCTTCGAATAGTTCTTACAATTGTGCTTATTACATATTGAGATTGAATTCTCCTACTAATTGTCTGCAGTGAAGTTCGAAAGGATTTGTTGCTATAGCAATACTTCGTGTTGATTCAGAAATTAAGGATAAAAGAAGTGGCAATTAGCACTATTAATTTTTACTAGAGAAACATGGGAAAGTGCTGAAAGGCTTCTGGCCGAAAAAAGAAAAAAAAAGGCAGTAAGATTTTGCATAGGTGACCAATATAGAGCTTGCAGCTATAAAAGAAAGCATAATGGATATTTCATGCTTCAGTACATGCAGCATGAATATTGCTGCCTTAATACCGCAAGACAGACTCAGCCTCTGTTGTGTTTTAGGAATTCCCCTGAGACCACAGGGACGTGTCTCCTTTCATACATAACGGCACCCTGTGGGACAAGCTCCTCTACATTAGGATCCGGAAGGGGAATCGAATAATTTTCTCTACAGATTTGACACTGTTCTTTCAGTGTTTTGCAGGGACCTCTCTTTGGCATTTTTAGTGAATGCAAGTATGTTGCTTCAAGACAATGACCTGCTTATTCTCATCCCTGATTAACAGCCATGAAGCAGATAAGTGTTTTCCAGGTCACGCGAAACGAAAAGTGGTAATTAATTTTCTACCCCAAGACTGCTATTATTTCACCAAATTATTTGGTTTTGTGGTAGTCCAGGACCTTCTACAAGGTATTTAAGGTTTTGGGGTTTTTTTAAGGCTTGACCTGTTATTTCAACCCTATAAAGGATATAGTGTGGCTCTACATGACTGTAGTGCAAGGCTGAAGGAAATGGAACACTTTGCTTCTTCAGTACGTATTTAGTGAGATTTTTGTAATGTATGATTTGACAGCCTTAATAATGTATTTCCCACTACTAGAAACCCACATAATTACTGAACTCGGATTTACTTATTTCATAATGAAATAATGGAGGCTTTTTATAAATCCTTGTGGATGATAGATAGCATTTTTTCCCCTTCAAAACTGTCAGGTTTATTTCCTTTAGATGCTACAGCTGATACCTCAGATCTTCATGCAGGAATGTTGAGAAGCTTTCTTAAGACTCATTAATCCTAGATTCTGGAAGGGTCTTCTGCTTAAGAGAAGGACAGGCAGGAGTAATGAGGCTGCAGGACAATGTATGTTGTCATGACTTTACATACTTGACCTGAAAAGGGATCCCTTCATATTTCACATGGAGCCTTAAAAGTCCAAGAAGAGCCCTCAGCATCTGGCTCCAGTACACCTAAAGCTGTCAAGTAAGGTAATGATGGACAAAATGTTACACACAAACACACCTAGAGCTCAGCATGCAAATAATATTGTACAAAGCTACTTGGCCAACCCTTAGCACCAAGATTAGATTGTTTTCTTTAAGAAAAGTGATGTACACACAGAGACATGTCCTGGTAACATCAAACATCTTTTTAAATCCCTTCCTTCCAAATTTCTCAGTCATCAATGAACTTATTTGTAAGAGGTAAACTTTTGACTTTTTGTATTATAAACTTTTGTAAGTCATAATTAGTCTTCTTCCCATGGGAATGAAGAAGGACAGATTATCATCCAAATAAAGTGAGATATTTACCTTACACATCATCACACAGCCTTCTTATCCAGAGAGGGAAAGGAAAAATATAGAAATATATATCATTATAGAGCACAAGTCCGTCAACTTGCTGAATGTGACTGGACAATCCTGGACAAACCCCACCAGTCACATTCACTGCCCCCACAAGAACTGTCTACAAACTAGCAGAGCAGCCACAACCTCCTGGAGATCAAGACCAGGCCTATCACCCACAACAGAGAACAGCCACTGTATCAGATGCTTGGTGTGCACAGCACTCTGATACTGTGGCTACTATGCTATATTGCATTGGGCTAAATGAAAAAAGCTTTGAATTTGCTTGCAGGAAATTGTTTTAAATTAAACAGTTAGGTTTGTGTTTATTCCATCTTTAGAATGAAAGCACAGAAAACAGAGAAAGAAAAGTAATGGCACTGACAAGTACCCGCATTTTCAAATCATACCCAGGAAAACATTTTCTGATAATCCATACTGGAGCTGTATTAATAAATATTTCTGTAACTATCTCCATCAAGATTAATTTAGAGAAGTATGAAACAACCTCTAGCTCTCATTTCAGCAACTGATTATTTATCATTTGTAATATAACTGACATCTTTTGTTTTTCCAAAGATTTTCCAACCATAGAAAAGGCTTTGCCTTCAGTCTGCAAACATTTAATAAAGAAACTCACTTAAGCCTTCCCTCCTTTACACCAACAGATGCCTCCAGCATGAAACCACATACTTGGAATATGCGAGGGGGTTAATCTTTTATTGTCACCTATTTTACACACAGTAATTTCAACATTTTACATTCAGGAGAATAGCTTCTCTCTTTGCCCTCACTGAATCTCCTAGCCAGGACATGGACAAGGTTGTGTTCTGCTGGCACTCAACCAAGGCAAAAGAAATAGAAAATCTTGCAGCCTGCTCTTATCCTCTCTTAAAACAAAAATAAGACATAAACAACTCCTGAGCATGAAGTCTTAATCTAATCATGGCACACCAGGCTTATACTAAATTTATTTATAATGTTTTGCACCCCAACACCATCAGGAACATAGACTCATATATGCTGCAACAATGTTGGGTGGACTGGGAGGCACAATTTATGCTTCTAGAGGTGTAGGTAATAGGCACTCTTCCAGCACCTCTGACAGTTTCACGTGTACAGCAGCCATGCAGCCTAGAAGAAATTATGTTCTTCAATAGGAAAAAGACATAGAACAAAGTCACAGAGAAAGTAGCAACACTGTTGAATGGATTTGTGAAACAGACAACTTTTGGTGTTACCAAAGGCTCTCTTTTCATTCCAAGCTTACAGATCCATTTAAACATCTGTTACATACTCACAAACTATGGTACTTAAATACAGATAAGGATACTGAGATGGCATGGTATAACTTCCCCCGCATAATTTTATACATACTGCTCCTTATTTTAAAGCTTAATTATATATCTTCACTAAAGAGAATCTGACATTACTGTAAGGAATAACACTGATATTAGTAAACCCTTCCATCATATTTCGTACTAAACTAAGCAATCATGCAGTTTCATGCACTGAGCAGAGCTTTCATTGCCTTCAAATATTGCAGAGATACTTTGTCTCGTCCTCAGAACACCACCTCCTCTTAATGGCAAACAAGCCATAATATGATAATGAACAATACTAATTAAGGTCATCCAGATCACTTCAAACGTTTTCCTAGTGTCAAGCACCTTTTGCACCCCTTCCTTTTTGAGTCACATAACACTGCGTAAGCACAGTAATTGCTGGCACAAAGTACACAATTAGGCTGTCTGCTACAATCAAGACTGAGGGAGAATGGAAGATATGAACATAAGAACCATAACTGTAGTACTCATGTGGAAGAAATTTCCACATTAGTCATCACAAGAATTTCTTTAGCATTTCAGGATTTGACCCTGAAAACATTCATAGCATTAAGACTAAAATCCAAATACTAATTCAAAAAAGGGAGGTTGGATAGTTTTAGAGCAGCTACTGTAGGTTTAGAATGAAGCATGTAGTAAGTGTGACATATTTTTAGACCAGCTTACAAATTAACCAAGACATTTTACGCCTTAATACTAATACCTAGAACTGTAATTTAAGGCAACATTGAGCACTGTGTTTATGATGTTTCATATGGCCATGGTTGGTTTTCACTACGAAAACCTACCTCTGAGACTGCTACTCTAAAATATATTAATAAGCTGTTGGATGCAGACTGTATTACTATGAGTAAGATGAATTTCTTTTCAGTAACAGAAAGAAAAATGTACCGCATTTGACAATATACAGATATATGATACAAAGTATGCCATCAGCTCCCTCCAGAAAGTTACTATTCATCTACTTGAAAATGAGATGAATTTATACCTCATGACAGTTTCTGTAATAAATTAACTTAGGTTCTATTTCTTTTGAATTAGTTGTGAAAGGATGCAAAACTGAATTTCTGGTTTTGATGGCAAAGTGTATCTGGTAGAAGAAGAGAACTTGCCACATGTTTTGATACAGCTGCCAGCAAGTCAGATGAATTTCATATTGGATTATCCCTGGAGCACTTCATTTCTTTGTTACTAAAATCCAGAAAAACTGCTATGTCCAAAACAGTCCAAGAGAAATTGTTTTCAATGCTTCAGCTCAAGTCAACAGATTCTTGTTGCCTATTGCTGGAGTTACTTTGTTAACATGCACATGACACCAAAATAAAAGCACATTACTTGGAATGAGATTCAGCACGGGAAAATGTAGTCTTCGCATTGCTCCATAGGACAATAATGTACACATAAAAGCTTCTGGTAACGGCAGAGCTATTTTAAAAAACAAACAAACAAACAAACCTTTTTTTTTTTTTTTTAAGAGAGCACAAAACACACAACATCAGAAAACCCTACAGTACTTCTTCCACGCCATGCAAAATTGCGACTGTATGAGCAACCTGCTGACTTCGAAGCTGAGGCACGTTTCTGAAAGGCACCAACCAGGCTTCCATTCCGGAAAAAGCAGCTTTCCCTACTGCAGTCCTGGTCCAAGACAAGTAAGCAAACCAAACAATGCCATATTAAATAGAGGCAGACAAAATAAAATCAATATATCATTCACTAACTTTGAGGTGTATAGGCAGGTAAACAAACAAAAAAAAAAGTATTAATAATTCAGTCAATGTAGGATGCAAACACAGGAAAATCCCTTGGACAAAAACATCCTCAGGACAGATCCCGGCTTTGGCTTGCTGTTTTTAAAGTTTCTCGACCTGTGTCAGCAATATTGAAGTTCTAGGACTTCTGTCTGCCACTATTTCTATATATGGTCAGCACAGATATTAGCTGGGATTTGCGTTTTTCCCAAGTAATCCCAGGCAATCAGAAGCCAGTTAATCAGTAAGAAAACCCACACGAGCGGATCCACAGCCCTGCACACGAGTCCATTTGGGTTTCTCTGCCGCGAGACTTACACAGCGAAGGGAATACGGCTAGTTCTGGTTTTAAGCAAACACTTAGGCTCTGCTTCAGACACTCCGGTGAGTGCGCTGGCAGCACACTCCCTACCCAGCGATGCCTTCCCAAACTCCAGGCGCACGACAGCCCGCGCTCCGGTGCGCAGTCCTGAAGAACCTCGGTAGATCCAGAGCGGAGCGGACACCGCGCACAGCCGCGGGGACTACAACCACCTGCCCGAGGGGAGGCCGCGCACCGCCGCGCACTCCCCACTGCCCCAGCGGGACCAGCCCGACAGCGGGCGGCACGTCGAGCCCTGCTCCGGGCTCCGGAGCGAGCCGCCACAGGACGGG
>WEIT01021444.1:15597-37562 GCA_013389985.1 Dryoscopus gambensis
CGGCACCGCGGGCAGCGCGCTGGCGGCCACCGGCGGCACCGCCGAGGTGCGAAACTGAGTGGCCCGACGGCCCGCGGCCACTCCGAGCTGGTGGGACATTGAGGGGGTGGCGGTGCACGGGCAGGCGAGGACGAGCGAGAGGGAGTCTGCCTGCAGCCCCCGCCCCGGGGTGCAGGGAGTTAAAAGCAGAGGGTTGTCAAAGCCGTTCCTCTCCCTTGCCAACAACCTGCGAAGTAGCAAGGTCTCAGAGAAGATGAGGTTATGTGGGAAAGCCTTCCGTCAGTCTGCGATGGTTTCTTCTTTTTTTATTTTTTCCTTCCCCCCGCCTTTTTTTTAAATCTATTTTCATTGGTTTTAATTGAGACATGTGAGCAGCTATCGCTTGAAGATTGTGGTGCTGATTGTGGAGAGTAAATAATTTTCTGTTACATATTAAATATGCCTCTTAATGAGACATCAACCAAATCATATACCCTCATATAGCTCTGTAATATACATTAATATGGTATTTATTCATTACTATCAAATTTTTGAAAGGTCTGTTTAAAATATTCTCCCCTCTCAGCTAATCAGGGTATGCTACAAACTCATAGGAAGCCGAATAATTTATTAATATATGCTTATACTCCATTAAAACCTGTTGTATCAGAAGAATGTAAGAAATCTGCATTTTAAAAGATCCTGCAGAAGTATGTGATAACTTACTGCATCATACTGAGGTGTCTCACACTGCCACGTTTCTTCTCTCATAAAAGATTGGTAAATTTAACTTGAAACCATTCAACACAAAAGAAGTTCAGCACTTAGCACTTGTTTTTGCCAGCCGTGTTGCTGGCCGCCAAGTTGCTATGGCATAAGGGAGCAGGGTGTGTTCTGCTTGCGTATTTCTTGGCTAGGTGTAAGAGAAAAGTTACTAAGTAGTGCTCTGGAGAATATAAACAAAACAGCAGTGTATCCTTTCAAGGGCACCAATTCTCTATTAATCTTATAAATAATATTGTTTAGATTATCTACTACCTTCAGAGCAAAATTTTAAAACCTGGGATCCATCTTGCACCCTATGTGTTCAGTGAGGAAGAATCACCTGCACCCTATGTCCTTATGGCAGGGTTTTCACAGAACATGCCATAGGATCCTTAGTGACGAGTAGCCATGACCAGAGCCTGTGAAAGAATATATAAAATTCCAGGTATAAATTTTCAACATGTAGAAAGAAAAATTGTTAATCTGCTGGTTTAAAATTAATTCAGTGGTAATTCACAACAGTCTAAAAAAATACCTGTGGGATGAAAAAGCAAAAAATGAAAAGTACTTACATATGAAAAAATGAAGATCTCTTGGTGTGCAAAGATTCCCCTGCTTTTGAGCTCTGGATATGTTGCTTTACTGCCAACCTATGCTTTTCTTTTTACCTTGCATCTCAAAATAGCATCAGAAAAAGCTCTATCCCATGTAATAGGAAGCTGGGGTTTCAGCGCAGCTGCGAGCCCCTCTGACTGAGTCGTCTCAGGTGACCCTTAACAGTGCGGTTGTCCTTGGTGTTTCTGCACCTCAGCTGCTGAGGGCTCAGCACCCCCAGGTGTCAGAGATGAGCTCACAGGATGTGCCCCTGGCTTTTAAGATTATATTAGAAATAGTGTATTTATTTTTGTGCCACTGAAGATGTAGCTGAAAATTCAACCATCTTTTCCCCTTTGTCACTCATGTTAGCTGTTAAATTTGTGTAAGGGCTTCCCAGTTGTAAGCACACTAAATACAGCTAAGGTAATCTCAGGTTGGGATCTTTATAATGCATAAACCATAATGCATAAGGGGGAGGAAAACCACTCCAAATAGTATATTATGTTATTATTAGACCAGTATCAAAAAATACATAGCTTTGTATCTACCACAACCTCATTAATTTCTGAGGCAAGTCATCTATGTATATAATGCAGAATGTATTTTTAAAAATGCATTCTTTTTAAGATTCAAAGCAAGCTGAGATCAGCTGGGCTTTGAATTTGCCATAGTTTAAGGCACATATCAATACTTCCTAAATCAGGGCTCATTTGCCTAGTACAATTTTGTAACATAAATATATTCAACCTTGAGTCATGCAAAGTGAGCCTTTGAAGCAAGCGTATACACACTAAAATCAATGATCCTAGAAAACCCATATAGGACAATGTCTGTATAAAGAAGTAAGTGTCAAGGCAGGCAAGGAACTGTTTAGGGAAGCCTGAGGTATGGGAATAAATTTTGCAATGACACTGCCAAATAGTACTCTTTACAGAAAATATCCATTGATTTTAACAAAATCATTAGCTGAGAAGAGACCAGAGGTTTAAACTTGCACAGAGCAGCTTCTAGGTATAATACAGGTCTTCACATTATATCCTAAAAAGGTACAGAGGTGGAGATGAATTAGAAGGCTGTTGGTTTTTTGGTGGGTTTTTTTGTTTGGTTGATTTTTTTTAACTAGGAAATCTTGTTTGGTTTTTTTAATGAGGTATCTATGGGATTAAGATGCAAATCTGACATTGTAAATTGCACATCTCTCAACATTTTGATTTATTTTTCGTCTCACTGAACAATATGGAACTTAACTGACGTGTGGGATGCCCTGGAGGATCAACACCAAGTCACCATGAGCACGCCAGCCCTCACAGAGAACAGTGCTACAAGAAAGGTGAGGATGTACAAGTGAGCACCATGCAGCTGGATGACTGGACAAATTATGGACAACACACACTTTTGTTGAGGACCACTGAAATGTTGATTCTGCATCTTTGAACTACTGTGCTTTTTGTGCCTGTGTTCACGGCACTGCTGTTCCCAGAATATGGACATTCATCCTCTGGATATGGTGTGGTTGTGTATTTGCAGCTAAGATACAAACAAGCTCATTAAGATATCAACCGAGCACTCCTTGAAGTTATCCTTGAAGGACTTTCTTGGGCGACATCACTTCCTTGTCTGTGGTTTCATTCATTACGTGGAATCAGGAATCATGTAGTTTCATTCAGAAGATCACATGATAAAGATCATCTTTTACTTTTTGCCCGTGCCCATTTTGCTCCTCTGGAGCAGCAGATCCTCACACCTATAATAGTTAGGAACTTCTAATTTTAAACCTTAATTTATTTCTGAGTACTTTATTCCCATTTGTCTTGCCTGATGATACTAGCCTGACTTGAGCTAGCTCACCATTCTCCTGTGTTTTAATGTCTTTATAATGTCCCCTCCACACTTGTGCTATTCTAAACCTGTGCTTTCATAGTGTTAATTTGTAAATGGGGTTCTTCTCTTTTCTGCTTATCCAAGCTGCATTTTTGTATCATCTTTTTTTTATTATTATTTTTGAGTTGAGTTTCCTTCAATATAGGTGAAATTATATACCAGTTTTGAACAAGGTGCTAAATACAGCCAGTGAGAAAGAGCTCAGAGTGGTTAGAATGCCCTGGACTGTAAGCTAGTGTCCACTCTGCTGCCTCCACAGCTCCATCACATTGCTGTAGTGATGGCTAATAGTTACCTTCTGGCCAAATAATATCCATAAGTATTTCTTTCGCTTCTTTAGTTTCCAAGTGATAACGCCCAGCTCACAACAAATTCCTGTATTTAGCTTCTATGTGTACTATTCTGTTTTGCCTCACTGTATTTCTCACTTTGTGCCTTATTGTGACCTTATGGTTGCTCCATTTTATTTTGGTCCAATAGCCAGATATTCATCAGTCAGCCCTGGCAGCACCACTACTTTGTCTCACCAAGAGCCTCAGCTGGCAGATAGATGCCTCACTATGGCCAAGGCCAAGCAACTGCTTCTCTGTAGGGAATTTCACAAGCAGTAGGCATCTAGCCTGACGATTTGTCAACACAACACACCTCATTGTCTCCTCTTTGTCCAGTGCCTTACTGTATTGACATTCTTTTACTAATCCTCATCCTCTTCATCTTAACTAACGATTTCCCATGTGTCAGTGTGCCAAAAGCCTTACTGAGCGCCAAATGGATCAAGTCTGCAGAATTACCCTTGTGAAGAAAATGAGTTGTCTTGTCTAAAAAAAAGGATCAAGTTAGGCACAATCTACTATAACTGCCTTTTTTCCAATTTCATCATGTAAATCAGTGCAAACCACACATCACTCCATAAACTCAGGTGATCCTTGTAGTGCAAGCAAAATCAAAGTCAAGTTAGTGGCTGATGATCAGGGTCACACTAAAGCCAACAACTAAGCATAGCTTAAACATGGAGACACAATTTGTGCTTTTCTCTTAATACATCTAAATACAACCTGGTTTCATTCAGGTTTTGTGATGGTTTCAGAGAATGTCCAACAAAGAAAGATGACAGTGATTCTCAGTTTTCCAAGTTGGTAATCTCAAACATCATTGGATGTAACATCTGACAGGTTTTTTTGTGAGAAAAACAAATACAAGCAGAAAAGTGTGTTCAGATGGCGCCTTGCCTACGTAAAGCTGGTCTAGTCAAGACAGCAATTCAAGTTCTAGGCCAAATATTTGCTAACATACTAATTTGATTTTTGTAACACTTTCATTTCACATAATGGGAAACACTTCCAAAACAATTAATTAATATTTTGAAGACATTTGTAAGCTTTAGATCATTCTTTCCTAATTGTGAAATGCATGCAGTACCAGTAACAGATCTAACAATGAGGTAAGTAGAAATGAAGGGTTCCTTCTTAATGTGATTAAAAAAAAATACATTTATTGCCTTCCTCTCCTGACACGTGTTAATGCCCAGCAGAAGTATAAATTGAGTGCAGGCTCATTTAACCAGCAGTTCTTCCCTTTTAAAAGCACATTTTCCATAGCTCATTTTCAGTATTATCATTTCCCATACTCTTTACCTTTCTTGTTTTAAGCATCCACCTTTTTCTGTTCTGGGAAGAGATCTCTTAAGGATGCCCCACCTCAGCCTGGGCAGAACACTTTGTGCAGGATGAGTGAGAGGAAACTGCATGAGGAGAGTCTCCACTGGCTTGATGGAGGAAATGGGCTGTAGAGCTGAAAGGGTGGAAATCTGTGGCAGCCTGTGGGTCCTTTGCCCACACATGAATTTCCGTCCTCAACCAGGCTATGCTGCCAAGATACAACCAGCATAGGGACTAGCTCTGCATGGAGCCCAAAAGCTTCATGATAGGATCCGGCATTTTCTTTCCTTCTTCATATGTGGGCTGTTGTGTTTTTTTCTCCTATACTTTTTATTTTCTGCCAGTGGGACCATTTTCTCATAATGAGACCCATATCCCTGCAGAGGCCATAGCTCCAGTCCATAATCATTGTTCAGGGTCAAAAAAAGAGACAAGGAAAAAAGTACAAGTGTGAAGAGGAGGATTGTGCAGTCTTACTTGAGAAAAGGTGTTCTGACTGTTTTCAACAGCAACCAGAAGCATTTTAATGGTGAGGGAAAATTTTGCAATTAAAGTAGTTAGAAACTGGAAAGTAATTTTGATAGATACACTTTTCAAGGGGTTGGATTTCCCTATTCTCTCAAGTACTGTGCTCCAGAATGTCTTCAGTAATTAAGAATATTTTAAGTTATGTGGGGAAAATAAAAATACTTTGTTATTTAACTTGAATACAAAATTAAATTTGTGAAATACTAGCAATTTTATCTTATAGGCAACTTTTCAGAGTTACTAAAAGCTACAATAAGGTATGTATCAACCCCCTAGACTGTACAGAACACTGAAGCACACAAAATAAAGAAAACAAGTTTAATGAGGTAGGAAGGCTCTCAGTGCCAATGCAGAAATGAAAAAAGTAGATCAGCATTGGAGTCTCAAATCATCATCTCCTGTTGCAAAGCGAGTATGCACAGGCTGCTTAGAAAATAAATGATGCACTCAAAGCTGGTAGAGGAATGCTGTTCTCAAGCAAAACACTTCTTTTTAGCATGTAATCCCACCACAGCACTTCTCTGCTACACACACTGTAAAAGGTACAGATCTGATGTGTCATTATGCAGTTGCAGCATGTTTAAACATTTCTGGTTACTGCAGACTGAGAGCTATTTAGTACCATAGAATAAAAAGTACAGAAAAAATAGAATGCCACTGTAGTAAAAGACAGATCAGTAACTCTGTTATGACTCAGTAGCTCATGATAAATTATTTAAACAACTTGAGCTGAAGAATGACCTTTCAACCATTGCAAGGCAGGAAAAATATTTTCCTTTCTTGACCTCCACAATTCAAATCCCACTTCTTCTATCAAAATCAGAGGACCAAGATGTGGGAACTTGGTCATTAATCTCAGACTGTGAAGTCCTGAAGCACCATCAATCAAGTGTAGATGGTGGCATGGTAGTGGAAGCACTGGGAGGGGGTCTGCTGGGCAGAAACCAGAGGCACATCATATTACTTGGCATAAATTTCTAATCATTTACAACAGAATATTTAAAATTGATAAACAAATACTTCAGATTATTCAGTTTTGTAAGATTCAGGTCTTGAAGCACATATTTTAATTGATTCTAAGTTATAAAAATAAACTTTAGGTACATATTATTCCAGTGCACATTATGGACATCCAATGCACATCGGAAATTTGTAGGTCAAAGCACCATTAGCTCAGAGTATCTAGACAGCTGCATCCCCTTCAAATCTGACCTACTTCACGTGCTTTTAAGAACAGGCCATGCACTTGTGAGATGCATCAAACGGTGGTTTAGAGTCTCCTTACCTCCTCTGCCGGGTGCCGGTGCTGAGGTGCTGGCAGGGAGGAGCCGCAGGAACTTCAGTGCGGAGAGCCGGGGGCTGCCCCAGCTGGGCACAGCCGATTCCAGCCGGCTCCGAGGTGCCACCGCGGGGCTCGGCTGGGCCCTGCAGCCCTGCTGCGGCTGCTCTGGGGAAAGCAAATTCTGGGGGGTTGTGCCAAACACAATTTTTTAAAACGGTGAAAAACAGCAAAATGAACAGCAAGGAGGGAGTTGCAGGATGTGGGGGTCTTGCTCCAGGCATCAGAGCATGGTTTCCCTGCAGCCCCTGGGGAGAGTCATACAGTGACAGGTGGCCATGCCCTGCAGGACCTGCAGCCCATGGAAATCCCAAGCTGGAGCAGGTTCGTCTGAAGGATGGCAGCCCATCGAGGCCACAGGCTGGAGCAGGGAGCAGTGTGAAGGGGATGGAGCAGCAGAGGAGAGCTGCCACACACCGACCACAACCCCTGTCCTGACGCTCTGTGCTGCCCAGGACTGGGGGAAAGGAAGCGGAGCTGGAAGTGAAAGACTGAAGTTGAGCCTGGGAAAAAAGGTGAGTGGTGGGGGGGAGGTATTTTAATTTTTGCCCTTTATTTCTCACCATCCAACACTTTTACTAATTGGCAATATGCTAAATTAATTCTTGACAAGTCTATACTGCCCATGAGGGTACTCACTGAGTGGTCTCTCTGTTCTGGCCTGCAAGGTTTCCATTTTATTTCCTCCTCCCTTCCTGTCTAGGAGGGGATTTAGGAGACAGCTGCTGTATAGGTGTCTGGTAGTTGACCAAGGTTAACCTACTGTGTCCCTATAGCTGAATTTGCAATGCTGCTGGGGGATCTATGTGGACAGCCACTATGGTGTATGTACTATATGGGGAAAAGCCAACACATCTAGTGCCTTATTTGGTGCTGTTTTGAAAAATACCTTGGAAGAATGAAGTTCAGGAGTTTTGGGAGTCCAAAAGTTAATTCTGGAATAGTGTCACACAAATATCCATTCATTTATCCTTAGTATCTCCACATCTCAGTTCTGTTTATGCCAAAAATATTCTAATTTTGACAAGTTTAAGAAAATTACAGGCAGTTTCTGTGCATTAAAAAAATTCTGGGGTTTTTCTTTGTTGTTGTTTTTTGTTTGATTGGTTGTTTTTTTGTTTTTTTGTTTTTTTGTTTTTTCCCCAGAGATAGCTTTCCCACTAATAGAAATTTATTGAGTCCAATTCTTCTGTAGAGAACCCACTGAGGAATTTCTTCAGTGGAGTATCAAATGAGCTGGAGATACTTCACATAGCAACAAATCAGCACTCTGCCAATTCATGCAACTCCACCTTTAGGATGCAGGTACTATTTCTTGATCATTGACGTGGAAATTTTTCTAAAACTGTGTGTTTGTTACTCCTTATTTAAATAATTCATTTTCCATTATTTTTTGCCAGAAACAATGATAAAAAACTATAGGAATATTTTGAAAGTCTAGTGATTTGCACAGAAATTGTGAGAAGGAGAAAAAGGCTTTAGAGGACTCAGTCTGAAAGTTGTACTAAAGTAAGGTATGCAAGAAATCTGTGGTTATGTGACTGCAACTTTAGCCAGGATTTTAGCATGTCAGCAGAATGTTCTGTGATAACGGCAGGTTAGTTATCAAAACATGGAAACTCTTCACATTGCTACCTAGAACATGATATATGAAACTATAGAAATATGATAAAAAATGTGATTCTTTTCTAGACCCTTAAGGTTTGTGTGCACAGATTTGAAGGGTATGTAATTTTGATAGCAATACATACTATTGTCTATTTCATACTCATATACACCTTCCATTTCCATGGTATCATAATAGCGCGATATTGCTAACTGGGAACGGTGATGCTGATCCTGAAGGGAACTGAAGTTGTACAAACTTTAGTAAATGCTGCCAGTATCTGCAAGTGATAGTGAGAAGAGGAAAAAATATGGAAAAGTACAAACCTATTTTAGTCTGTGTATCCAAAAATTAAGTAGAAGGTGATGGGAATGATGACACCAAGCTGAGTGGTTCAGCTGACACACCTGAAGGATAGGATGCCATCCAGAGGGACCTGGGCAGACTCAAGAAGTGGGCCAACAGGCATAACATGAGGTTTAACAAGACTAAGTGCAAGTACCTGGGTTGGGGCAACCCCCAGTATCAATAAAGGGTGTTGCATAAACATGTGGGGAGCACCCTGAGGAGAAGGACTTGGGGGTGCTGGTGAGTGAGAGGTTGGACATGACCCAGAAGTGTGTGCTCACAGCCCAGAAAGCCAATTGTGTCCTGGGCTGCATCCAAAGCAGCAGGGCGAGGGAGGGGATTCTGCCCCTTTACTCCACTGTGGTGAGACCCCATCTGCAGTGCTGCATCCAGCTCTGGGTCCTCAGCCCAGGAAGGACATGGACCTGTTGGAGAGAGTCCAGAGGAGGGACACTTCTCCTGTGAGGAAAGGCAAAGAGAACTGGGATTGTTCAGCCTGGAGAAGAGAAGGTTTTGGGGCCTAATTGCAGCCTTCTAGTACCTGAAGGGAGCCCACAAGAAAGATTGAAAGAGATGATTTGTAAGGGGAGAGACCACTTATGTAGTGATAGGACAAGGGGGAATGGCCTCAAACTGAAAGAGTGTGGGTTTAGATTAGATATTAGGAAGAAATTCTTCACATGTGAGGATGGTGAGGCACCGGAACAGGTTGCCCAGAGAAGCTGTGCACGCTGTATCTGTAGAATTTGTCGAGGCCAGGTTTGATGGGGCTTTGAGCCACCCAGTCCAGTGAAACGTGTCCCTGCACATGGCAGGAAGGTTTGAACTAAATGATCTTTAATGTCCTATCCTACCCAAGTCAGTCTGTGATTCTATGATTCTATAAAAGTTGTTTGTATATACTTTCAAAATTGAAGGCAAACTCTGGCAAAACAGAGAAAATATTAATTGGCCTCTAATGTTCATTGCTTGGACATTCCAATCTTTAATGCTCCTCTGCAGTGTTCTGAGCATCTGAGAGAGGCTAATCCAGATTGCTGGGAAGCTGGAGCCTCAGAGAAGTTTGTTTCTCCTAAAGTGAGTACCACTGAATACATGAAACATATTCATACATCTTCAAGAATTATTAATGGAGCACATTTGGCACTGTTCCTTAGCATCTCTAAAAGCAGACATTCAAGGAAGAGAAATGTGCCACCTGACCACCTGAAATTCCTGTTTTCTTTCTTTCACACCACAGCAGTTTACAGAACAGGGAGGCAGAAATCCCACTCTGGAGACACCTCCTTTTTTACCCCTCAGAGATTTTTCTGCAGGTTTCTCTGTTTTGCCTGCCCCTGCCTGGGGGCGTGCAAGTGAGTGTACAGTCAACTGGAGCCTGTATGCTGTGCTGTCACTGTACACCACCTGCCTGTTATTCAAGAAATGTTGTAAAACATCTCGGGGAGTCTATGACTAATACAGTTTCAGTAACGATCCAGAAACAGGCACTAGAGCAGGAGGTAATTAGCAGCCACCCAGCAGCACCAAAGTGAAATGGGAAGAGTCTGTGTTTAAAACCCCACACCTTCTCCTATCCAAATAATTCACATTCATCACTCACTGTACAAAAGCAGGCACTTAACTCTTTGATCCTCTAAGTGCAAAACCAAAGCAAGGCAAATCATTTCATATGTTTTGTAGTACCAGCTGCTGTACTGTCCTTTTACAGCTAATTAAAACCACATGATTTTGCAATTCACTGAGCACAGAAAAATGTGTATTTTGGTGCTGTATCACTTCAAAAGAGCATGTCTTGCTGCAGATTAGAGAGCAATAAGTTGAGATCCTGTTGAGATCTGAAAAAAGAATGAACAATTATGGTTGGCCTTCATCCCCAGGAGTCTTAACAAATTCTCATAAAAGTCCCCTGAGGTATAGTTAGATGCCATCTCTGCAGCTGATCAGTGTAGGAAATGGATTTGACATCTTCCCTAAGGTTTGTATATTCAAGTGGAAATTATTCAGAGGGAAAGGTTTGTCTGTATGGCTGAAGTTATTTCCAAGGGGCCCAGTAGTATGCTGGTTCCAGGGCTGAGGCAGCAAGGAGAAACAGAGATCTTTTGAAAGGAAAGATGGAAGGAGGGGCAGAGAGACCATTTTTTTTCATGAGTTCCAAGGTTAATAAATTAGTATTTGTGATCTATTTTGAGGTCTCTGAATAAAAAAAGGCAACCTATAAGTGCTGAAATCCTACTCTTCTGAATTTGCAGTATAATTAAATTCATGAGCATTATGCAGTCAAAAGGTTCACAAATCAAGTTGTTGAGGGTTTTTTAAACAACTTTCAGTTTGAGGCTAATTATCTGCTTCAGAGTCAGTAATGGATTTTTCATACATTTTCTATGTTCATATTTATATGCAAAAGTCATGCCCATAAAATAATATATTCTTCTGGGGCATTCCTTCAGGTATTTTAATCAGTTAGGAAAGTTGATCAAGAAACTACCAGATTTGAAAAGCACTTTGCACTAATGCAGATTAAGATTCAGGCAGAGAATGTGCCACTGTTTATATTTTTTAAAAACCCAAACAAATAAAGATGGAATTTTCTCCTTAATACTCCCCTTTTTTTTCCAGTTTGCTGTGCTTGTTGTAATTTGACTGATCATAACTTCCACATTCCCACACATTTCATTTTTGCTCATAGCAGCCTGTTCTCAAAGTCTGGTGCAGAACTTTTTCTAGGAATTATTTTTCATCGAGGTAACACAACTGAAAGGGAAGATTGACCATTTCCTTTTTCTAATCCTGAGCATTTCAAAAAGTGCAAGCAAATGGTTGTGCCAACACAGACATGGATTTATTACACACTAGTGTTCAACATGAATCACACTAACAAATGTAGGATTCTATTGTGTATATTTTGTAAATATTTGGTTTAATTGTTTGTGAAGCCAAGGCCTAAAATGTACATATTTATACTGATAAGCATGCATATGTTCATAGAGGTCATGGTCAGTTAAAAGGTAGGAAAGGAGCTACTCAAAATTTACATATTAGTAGACAGGGACTGCTAGATCTGGAATGTTAATTGAAAAAGACAAAACATGGAGTTATCAGCTTAGTGCTCTGATTAACTTCCTTCTTTATTGTATTCAGAATTCTTATAGAAAGAAAACAATGACCCTTTCAGAAGCCTTTTAGGAAGCCCTTAGGAAAGCAGATCCTGGATCCTGAGGTAGTATCAGGAGTAATGAAATTTTAAAGTCTGTAGAACTAGTTTTCTCAAGAACTCTATACCTTGTAGCCTTTAGCTGTGCCGTTGTAATATTATGGCCTTAACTGTAAATGTAAACATAATGATTTCATGTAATATGCTCTGTTATCTTTTGGCACAGCAAGAATATTGAGTATTCACTTGAGTGAAGAATGACTGGAAAACCTCCGACTTTGTAGCACATCTGAAGAGCTGCTGTCAGTGCAAGTTATACCATGCAAACACACACAAATAAATATGATTTGAGAGAGGAGGAGATTAATGCTGAACATTACACACTGTGTAGTTCCATAGGCCCGTGAAAGTAGTTCTGAAGAACTGTCAGCTGCCAGAGATCAAGGTGCAAATACCACAGAAAACATAAAGGAAGCAAGTACAAAAGGATGAGCCTATGAAGGGCAGCATTTTTTTATATCAACTCCCTTAATGCAGAGTTTCCTGAGCAGATGTTCAGAGCAGGCTGCATTTGCGGCGTTTTTTCCTGCTACACTTCTGCTACCACCCTTTTACTTAATGTTAATTCACTTAGTCAGTCTATAGGTGTTAAATGGCATAAGATTATATAAAAACAGTATAAAATATCCCTCAGTGAGGACATAAAATCAGTGAGAGCTTAGCGAGTGTGAGGAACCATAATAAGCAGCATACATTTGACTCCATTTTCAGTACGGAAACAGGAAATTACGTGATCGGGAACCATCAAACCGGAAATGTTTCAGAAGGAAAAAAAAAAGCCAGGATAGAAATCACAAATTGCTTAGGGATCTTATCTTTACATAAATATGGTTATCTTTTTATGTTAGAGTTTTATTTACTCTAAAAAGATTCCTTTTATGTGTAATAACAACTAAATGCTTATTCCAACATGGTGTCTCTCTGATCTTGAAGCTATGTTCAAACTGAGATTTTCCATCTGTGCATAACCCCAAACCGTTAGGAGTCTAATTTAGCCTCTAAATTAGGAAACCTCTAAGGTAGGGAAAGGTTTTATTCCCTCATAGGTTGGTATCATATTTTTATACTTTTTTGAGAATTTTTATAATTTTAAACATAAATGTTTGTTACATGTATTTTTCTTTTCACCTATGGTTTGCATACGCATAAATTGAGTGAATTGCCTATATCATGTCTTTTATTTTTATGCTGTTCTTTATTTACTATATTATATTTTAAAGTTATATAATAATTTAACCATGTATCCATCTGATATTCAGCACTACCTATCACATTATAAAAGCAGAGATTTCTTTGACTTTATGGGGAAAATATTCTTGGGTTTTGCTCCTGTCTTGTATCCCAGGTCTTGGTAAAAGCCACATTACATAAGCCAGGCATTTTAAAATGCTTCAAAGCATGTCTAATATGGGACAAAGAGTATTCTTTACTTTTTTCTTCAAAAATGCTGCTTTACTGTCTCTTAATGAAACTAAAGTATCAGTAGTGATAGACTGACAGAAGTAAAAACTCAGATACATCATCAGTAGTGCTTGCCTTCAGTTTGGTGTGAGCAGGAATTCACGTTATCACTCAGTCTTGTCGGTGCCGGGCATGGGCCATGGAGACAGTGCTGGAGCACATTTATTGGTTAGCAAGCAGTCAAGGAAGTTCAGAGATGTCATGGCAGCATTTGAGATTCTTGGACAGCCCTTACATGACGACCTGTAACAAGTTAAAAAGCATTATGAAGGACTGCTTTTCAAAACTCAGTATCATCCATTTCAGGGCTAGACTCAAACTGAAAAATTCTCATGTGTTTGAAACACTTGAGTATCCTATTTTAATATATGTAAGTCTATTTTCTCTTGTAAATAATGCCTCTGCCTAAAAAGTTTACTTTTTGTATTATCCAAATAATGACTTAAGTCAGAAAAAGATTAACTAAAAGGCTAGTCATCTTTATAATAAATATTTTCTTAAAGAACACGTGGTTCATTTTGTTTGCAGCAGTCAAAGGTAAACTTTGATGGAAAAAAGAAAAAGCATTTAAAAAGCTATCCGCATAGACCTATGCTATTTCTAATAAATTTAATTGGTCTAGATTAGTTAATTTACATGGATTACATAGAACTATTCTCCAGTGATTTATTCTTTCTGAAATGCTTTCTGCATTCCTATATTTATGTCTTCCCAAAGTAAGTGTAAAATCTTAAATTAGAAAACCAACAATTCATAACCACTTACCTATACATGGCTACACAAGACAGACAGAAAACAATTTCACAGTCATCTAGGATTTTTTCTTCATGAGAAAGGTGTAACTGCACAGCTGTGGCCACGACACAAGAGTTTATTTAATCTGGATTCAGCAGAAGCAATAACGAGCACAATGAGACAACAAGCAGATGATTTTAGAGCCTCTAAAAACTGCTGAGTAATGAAGTGCTACATTAAGAAGCTAGCTCCTTACTTCTTCTGAACCATTAGTTTTTCAATTTGAGGAAAACAAGAATAGGAAAGAAAAAGCAGGGTTGGGGGGTGGGGCGGAACTGTGAGGCCTTGGAACTATGGCTGGGAAGTTCTGGATGATATTTGGTCATGACAGATTACACTGCTTTATCGGTATCGCTGCACTACAGTTCAAAAGCTGTCATTGCAAAAGTGATAGTTCAAACCAGACAGCCATGTCACAAAACTAGGCTTAGGCCTGGAATTAGTCTTTTGACTTGATGATTAAGCCAAACATTCAGAAAAATTAATTACGTAATTGTAAGGGAGTCTATGAGCCCAGGGCTGACCATCTTGTTTCAGGCAGGCACTGGTTAATTCCTTATAGCAAATTTAACTATCCCTCATCATATCCACTTACCTTACATAAGTAGAGAAGTCAGGCAGGAATCAAGCTCACAGTCATCTAGGATTTTTTCCTGCATGAGAGAGATGTAACTGCGCAGCTGTGGCTATGACATAAGAGTTTATTTAGGCTGGATTCAGAAGCAGTAATGAGCACAGAAAGATAACAAGCAGATTATTTTAGGGGTGCTATACATTACTGTCCATGCTTTATTTATGTACCAAGGGTGTAAAGGGAGAGTGAGAGCAGCAAACACTCCCTGTCTTGTCTCTCTCAAAAACTAACTTCAGTCTCAGTGAACCCTGCAAAATATTAGGGGAACCTCAATTTTGGCTCAGTCAAAGCCAAACCAATGGCTGAAAGCTACAGACATCTTCAGGAGGGATGTATGAACAGTTAGCACCAAAAAAAGAGTCCTTTATTAAAAAAACAAAACAAACTCATCGGTGTGTGAATCTCCAGGAAGCCGGAAAGTAAAAAACACAAGGAATTAGCTTAGAAGTGGAAACAAATGTGTGGTGAAACTGAGAAGTTAGTCAAATTTCATTGGCTTCATCAGGAAATGAGGCAGTAAGGAAGGTATTTCAAAGAGCCTCTTTGGAAATCCTATGAAATTTGTGTTCTGTTCATCAGCTTTCAGTGCTTCCTCCTTAGTTATGACTATGATATTGTAGCCAGTTTTTTGTTCTTTGTGGTGAAGGACCCCATCTCAGGCTCTGGAGATCTCCTGTCTACGTCCTGCATGCATTTTGCTCCAAGCTGTGCCAATTAACTCTCTGTACACTGTGGAGTGTTCATCACATCCCTATCAGATGTGTGTCCTTATATGTGCTACAGTTTGAATGAATCCAGAAATAATTCTATCTTGTCAGCGGAGCAGACAGTCTTGTCACTACCCTGCCTGTTTATACACGAGGTAGTGGGAGCTGCGTGAGAAAGCAGTGAACAGTTATTTGGACCAATTAAAAGCAAAGTGATTGAAATAAATGTCTTTGAAGAAATCACGTTGAGTTGTTGCTAAGAGAAAATTGTTTTGAGCTAGCTGTATATTGTTAGGAAGTTTGTCATGGATGCATCCAAGGGTATTGCATGCTGCTGGTCAGAGACTGCAGGGAGCTTGTCACATTCTAGCTCTGTGTCTTTCAGTCCACCTGGTCAGCAGAAAGCCACATTCTTTTGGACACTGAAAACATTTGTTTCATGACAGATAGATGAGTAGGCATGTACTGATGTTGGCTGGCCAAATTTGCTCTGCGGTTTCTAGTAAAACTTAAATTTTAATGGGAAGCTGTGTTTCTTGAGAAAAACTTTTTTTTTTTCCAGAAAGTGGCAGCATTCCTTGAAAATCCTTGATGTCAATGCAAAGGAAGAATTCTTTCGGAACTTCTAACTTTTTAATCTAACTTTTCAAGGTTTTTTACTTAACATGTTCGGAGATTCAGTGATTTTTTGTTTCCAATGAAAACAAACAGAAAAAAGAAAACCAGTGGAAAGCATCTTTTTAATAGGCACTTTCTGCAAGAAAATTACCACACCATAATACCAAACCTGACAGAGACATCAAGAGATGTCACAGATGTCAAGATCATGTTTTAAGTCAAGCACAGAACTTGGAAAAAAATTCATGCCTATCTAGCTATTCCTTTAAATATGGGCTTTTCATTTCCTGGTGCTCTTAAATCATTCCATCTGTCTATGTGTCATTCTTTAACTTCAACTCATGTTCTGAATCCATCGAATATACTCTGATCCCAGTTTTTTGTTAACTCACATAATTTATCTTCACCATTCATCAAAGCCTATGGTATGATTTTCATCGTAGGTGTCGCCTCTGGTGAGTACAACTTTGCTGAAGAAATTCTAGCAAATGCTGCCTTATAATTTTTGCCATATTCTGTATTAAAATCATAGAATCATTTATTCTTAATATATCTAAGATGCTCCTCAAGATGCGAATTCTGTGTTAGTACTGCAATACACAAAAGCTTTCTTGTTTTACTGAGGATAGGGAAGTTATACTTGAAGATGTTATTTTATGAAATCTGAGCATGACAAAATAAACTTCCTTGTATTACTGCTATTGTGGGAGAATGTAATTCTTTGTAAACATTGAGTGCATATGAGTATTTGAGGTCACAAACCCCTGCATATGTCTGTTATATAATGGGCACTTGGAGCCCATTCATCATTAATGACTGTCCTTTTTTATTAATATGTTGTATTTGTCTTAACAGAAGTCCTTATGTTTTGTGTTAGAGCAGTGAGTCCTGCAAATTTGAACACTATAGTGTCCTGTGGCAGCAAGCAATTAGTATTTTGGCATTTGTGGGAAGACTGTTGCCAATATCGCTTGCCTGCTATTACTAAAGCAGCAATAACACAAGAAAGCAACAAAGAAGAGGGAAAATAAAGTAGTTATTGCTTGTTTAACTGGCATGAAAGCAAAGCAAGTTATATGGAGATAAGCCAAATGGTTACTCACAAGAAATACAGTAGGTAGCATGAGCGTGATTGGCTGCGCGCTGACAGCAGCACGCCAAAGCCAGTCCCTGCAGAGGGGACTGCCAGATTCAGTTGTAGATCCAGGGCTCAAGTCCAGCCTGTCATGCATATTAGAGAAAGATTAGAAGTTCTCATCACTCATCTGAATGAAGAAAGAATAGGAGTATTTTTTTTTTTCCTAAGCAATGCTGGAAGAAAGAATACACCTAGACATGGGGGAGAGGAGGAAAAAGGAAGTTGTATATGGAAAAAGAGGGGTCTTTTACCTCCTGGCTAATACACCTCACTAGGATGACACAAAAACTTTCAAAAGTCTATTAGCTTTACTTTAAAGCAAACAGAAAAGCAGGAATCTTTCTGGTGTAGCAAAAACTTCATAAAGAGGTTGTCATCATAAATCAAGGCATTGTTCATTTGAAGAATATGTTCTTTTGAAGAATATTTCTTCCAAAGGAAAATGCCAATAGTAGTTATACATCTTAAAGCTGGAATTATTTCTAAGATTTCAGCTTCTTTTTTGTTTTGTCCAGAGATTGACACAGGTCCCTCTTTTCTTTGAAGCATGGGAAAATAAACAGCTTACAGCCTGATGGTGACGAACTGGGATGCTGCTTAGAATCTTCACTCAGTTTTGGCTCAGAAAAAGCAAGGATTTAAATCCTTATCTTCCCAAAGAAGCAAGGTACCACTTTGTCTCTGTTTCTTTTTTGCCACTTTTTCCCCAGTACAGAATAGTACTCCTCTTACAAGTTCATATGCTTTTAAAGCTCTATGTCGTCCAGATACACAGTACCCAAGAGGAACAGCAGTTATTGAATTTTCCCTTTAAAGCTCTATGGTTTGCTAACTGTAGATAAAAATTGAGTCAAAAGGATATCTATCAGGGACTGGATCAATAAATTGCTTTTCATACTGAGGGTAACTTAATTCATGCTCAGAGAGTGTCTTTGCTCAGACAGAGTGTCTGACACTCAGTAGAGACACAGCTGAACAGATAATGTTTGTTACAGGCTGTGCTGGGGAGCATGGAACAGCTACGTACAGGCTTTCCTCTTCACAGGTGCACATACAAACACCTGAGCACATGTACACGGACCAAATGATGTTAGAGAGTAACACTGCTGCAATTTTATTTTACCAATGCTGCATTTAATAGGGCGTATAGGGAAATTGTTCCAGTCTAAAGAGTTCTCTGAAGTAGAGACAGGTGCCAGAACAGTGGCATGGGGAAAGCCAGACCACCATCCAGGACTGATGTACAACCCAGTCTGACCATTTGATTACAAGAGAAAAAAACCCCACCTTATTATTTTCAAACAGTCACAATTTGGTATCCTTCCAAAGATAGTAAAGCCTCTAAAAATTGCTTAGTCAGTGCTAAATTAAGAAGCTAGCTTCCTACTTCTTCTGTACCATTAATTTTTTGTTCTGAGGAAAAAGAGAATAGGAAGCAAGAAACAGAATTTTTGGGGCTGGGATTGTAAAGGAATCTATCAGCCCAGGGCGGACCACCATGTTTCAGGCAGGCACCCTTCAATTCCTTATAAGAAAATTTAGCTACCCAAGGCATTGTAATGAAAGCCTTGAAGTTATTAATCTTTTGAGTATGAGCTATATATCTCATGATGAATATCTGTTTATTGCATCTTTAGTGATTCAAATCACCGTTGGCTGATTTATTTATCTCTTATAGGGAGTTTTTGTTCATCTTATTCTGATTAGGAGTTTTTGATGTACAAATATATGCTTGGAATTCATAAGGAAGCTTTATATAAATTATCCTGAATTACCTGAGAAGTAATAATTTTCTGGAGAAAAAAAGAGAAATTCTAGAATTTCATTAGTGAATAATCTCTATATTGCATTATATTTCAAGATCCTATTTTAAATGACGCACCCAGAAAGTCAATGCTTTCCCTCTCTTTTGTATATGCTTGAAAGACATAGAAATAACATAAAAAGTTAAATTTATTCCTCCTCTTCTAAATAAGTTTTAAGAATCTGTTGAAAAAATATATTTTAATACGATCAGGTAGTATCTTTAAGTAGTTACATGATGTACATGTCTGATGCCTGAAAAGAAATAACAGCTGTGAGAAGAGCAAAGAAACAAATCCAGAAAGTCACAGCTAAGGTGGTGGCACAAGTCCAATGTCAAAGGTATGCTGAGTGAAATCTAATATGTCTGATGAGTCAGGAAGAGACATGTGCCACATCTAGACAGTATCTAATACTGGGGATAGCTTATCTGGATTTGTATTTTTGAAGCCTCTTCTTTCCAGGTATCTGTATGTTTGTCTCAAATCCCCCTGGCAGGTGGATTAACAGGTGTTATGCTTATTTTACACTGCAAGGAACAGACGAGATGTTGAGTAATTTCCTCTGAACTCACTGGAATTCACAACAGGCATTATTGTAGGGATAAATATTTGTTTCCAAGAATTTACTAGGGTCCAGGGAAGGGTCACAAAGATGACCAAAGGACTGAAAAATCTGTCACTTGAGAAAATTCTGAGAAAACTGCATTTGTTCAGTCTTGGGAAAACAAGGCTTAGGGGAGATTTTACGACCATGTTTCAGGGGTGGAGACAGCAAAGATATGGATTCCACAGTGTTGGACATTTCTAAGATTTGGCTGGACAGAATGCTTGGTCACCTTGTCTACGTTGTGTTTTAGGCAAAAAAGTGTGGACTAGATCATCCTTCATATCCCTTCCAACCCAGTATTCTATGATTCTTGTCATGCAGCTATTTTCTCCTTGAGAGCAATAACTTTCAGGAGGTATGGTTTTGATGGTAGCCTTTACGTTAACATATATAATGCAGTGGAATGCAACACAAAGAAAGATACATGCTGGGGTTTGTGAATTTCACTACTACATCCTAATCACAAAGCTACCATTTTTTTTTTACTGTATTTATGGCAAAATAGGTCTTCTGCATTCTAATTCTTGCTAAAATCACATGCATTGTCATTTAGAAGAGGTCTGTTTAGCTATAACTTGAAGACCTTCTGTAGGTTAAAGATTATATGAACAAGAAAATGCTCAAAGCCCCCATCACACCACAAAAAGCCAGACAGTCCTGTTCCTTGCTTCTTAACTCTGTTCAATCTGGTTTTCCACAGTGCATCAACAATCTATCCTGCAATAAAATCTTCTATACAGATAGAATTTCAAATTAAATTTAATTTAAAAAAAAAAGTGAGTGCACATGAAATAGTCTCTCACCCACTACTGCACAAACAGCATTTGTTTGCTTATACTTTTACCCATCAAAATGCTTTGAAAACATTTCAAACTCGTTTGTTCAAGATGCTGGAACTACATACAGTAAATATCCATCTGCTTATTAGTCTTAAAAATATTTTGATACAATTAAAAAAGGCACAAATAATAAAATTATCTGTATTCACATATACCAGTGGGCTAGGTTATCTCTTTATTCATGATAAGATTGAGGAAAGAATTTTAGTCAAACTGCAGACTGTGTGAATACCTCACAGCATCAGAAACTGTGATTTTGAGAGCAATAGTAGACATGGGCCAAGAAGGGTTCAGGCTTTGCATTATCAGTAAAAGGCACTTCTGCTTCTATAAAATTAAAGGCAGTTGAGTACAATCAAAGCATTTCTAGCAAGCAATTTTTGCATCAATAAGCAAAACAGGGAGTCTATCATTCAGTAAATCTCTCAATGACAGAACGAGAGGGCTCCCACTACACGAGCTCAAGGTCCAGGTTGCATTTTGGTAGAAGTACATAGGTCTGTGACTGTCCCTGTGCAGGACTGCCTCTGTAACTGCACCAGACGAAGACCACTGGGATGGAGCCATTAACCAAAGACTGTTTATTTTTAACCAATGTTCTTGCTGATTAGACAGATGATTATATCTGTCTGCTGGCAAGAATTCTGTTTCCTGTATATTTCATACTTAGAAATATTAGCATTTATTTTAAGAAGTTATAAATTTCCAGAGTTCCACAGTCAAATTTAGTTTTATTTAACAAAGCATTAATTTTACCCAAAAAGGAAAACTCCCAGTGATACATTCATATATCTTTTTCAGTAATGAGCTGAGGTGTACTATTTGCCAGAGATGTTTTCCTTTGGTGAAGACTTGCTAACTTTCCTAAATGTTAAACAGAAATGATGCAAGTTCTGATTAGACCTATCAGCTTTCTAAAGGGACTATTAAAAGATAATTATGCACAAGAATGATGATCATAGGAAGTAGTGCGCGTTGTTCAAAGAAAATGCTTTCTAAAATCCGTAATTATATATGTTGCTGGAAATATTCTCAAGTAAACTTCATTTTGTAGCTCATCCTCAAGAGATATCATTAACATAATGATACATTTGTACCAATTATCAAGGGAATATCTGAATTTATTTTCACAGCTGGATAAATAAGGAGCTCATTCCCAGGAACAGTTGTATGACTAAGTTCATATTTGTTATATTATATTGATACATTATTTGTCAAACAGCACTTAGAGTAACAGCTGTAAGAATAGCTATTTTCTAAACTCAAGTGATTTTTCTCTATTTCAGATACCTTCACTGGAAGTAATTGAGCTGGTTAGTTAGATAAACATGGGACAAATAAGCATACCAGCCTATCTATATGGCTTTGGTATGTTCTGCTCATCTGCTTCTGCTGCTCTGACATTATTGAAAATTTGCTTCAGTTGATTATTGTGCGAATATTCTG